>CM057451.1:254840000-255197500 GCA_016271365.2 Neoceratodus forsteri | reverse complement strand
CCGCCGAGACCTGCCAGCTGTAGGAGGCTGATCAGTGGCCTCATGGGGTGGCACTGATGGTCCCCAAGGGGTGATGCTGCGTGAACACGACTGGGTCCTCACAGGTGTCTGCAGGCCACCAAACATGCCCGCACCAGGCGTGCTTGGTATGCCTACAGCCGATCCCGGCATCGACATGGCAGGGGTCACCCGATGCTGAGGCCGAGGGGTGGACATTGCACTCCGCAGGGTGTGCAGTGGCTGTGCACACAGCCAGTTGGCCAGTGTTACCAGGACAGCCGCCATCACAGTGGCGTGCCTATCCATGGCTGCGGTCGCATCCACCCGCTGTTGAGCTAACTCTGCCAGGAGCATGGTCCCTGCTGCACTGCTCCTCTGCCTGGTGCAGCTCTGCACAGAGTGCATCCATCACTGCCACGAGCCATACCTGCTGATCCACAGAGGCTTGGAGCAGACGGCAGTGGTCGTCCAAGGGGTCATCTGCATGGCCATCATCCTGACCCCCGTGTGGTGCCTGACCCTGATGCACAGCGCCCTGCGACATTGGGCGCCGTACGGCGGTGCCATCCTGGGGTATCACCTCACGCAGTGCACTGTTGCCGCCTGCTGCCCCGGGCCCCCCATCAACACTGTCCATCTGCTGCCGCCACCCCTCTGGCTGCTGAGCGCTGGGCACCACCGGTGTGGCTGCATCGGCAACACCAACACCACTGTTGCATCCGCATGCCATTGCTGCCCCACTGGACACCGCAGACATGACAGGAACAATGGCTGGTGGTCAGACAACCACGCCAGCACTGCCCACATTGCCGCCTAGGCAGATGGCAGTCGTGGGATCCCTCTGTGATCCACCAGCATCACTGTCCGGGACAAGCGTCACGTCATCATCAGTACTGGAGTCGGCCCCAGTCTGTGTCTCAGCACACAGGACACCGTGCCTGGCGTCCTGCTGGAACACAGCCAGGGCCTTGTCCGCACCCACACGACAGGCATCAGTCTGGACAGCTGTGCAGGGCTGCAGGCGGTCGGTCCCTTGGACACCGGTGGAGGTCGATGGGTGCTCCATCGGTTCAAGGGCTGCCCCCCCAGTGGACACACCCACCGCCACTGCCCCATGCAGATGCTCTGGAGCTGTAACAGAACACAGTAACATTAGTGGTGCCACTTGACCCCTGAACCCCACCCCCCCACCACCCTCATGCCGCCAGCACCGGTCCTACCATGTAGTGATGGGCTGCCTCCTGTCTGGAGACCTCCACCAGGCACACCCTCAATGGCACATCGCTGCATGTTGCCAGCCACCTGCACCTCCCACGGTGTCAGGCATGGCACATCCTGCTGGCCCCCACCTGTGGCGGCACACATTGCCTGGATGGCAGCCACCTTCTCCTTGATCCTTTCCTGTCTGGGCCAACCTTTTTCTTGCACTCCTGCATGGAACGCTGGTGGCTGCCCTGCTGGTTGGCCACACATGCCACCTCCCCCCATGCCTCTGCACGGGCCTGTGGTGTGCCTCTCTGTTCAGTCAGGAGTGCCTCCCTGTCGAGGTAGGCCTCAAACAGGGCATCAGACTCTGCCTTGGCGAAGTCTGGCCTCCGCCTACGCACCTTCCCCTGCTCCTCATCTTCCTTTCGTTCAGTCATGCTTGTACCTGTGGAGATAGACAGGTGTTGCCATGGACTGTTCAGTCACAAACTGCCCTCCCAGACCACTGTCCCGATGTCTCCACAGCATGGCACTTACCTTTAAAGGCTGCAACACCGATACATTGCCTGTCCAATTCCATGCCGCCTTTACAGCGCACCGCATGCAAATGAGGGGATGTGCAACTGTAATGGGATGCAAATGCAGCAGATGCGCCGCGCAATGGCTCATGAGCTGATTTACATAACCTGGCTGAATATCGCACAGATACACCTTGCACAATGGAGTTGAGCATGCTCAGGTCTTGGCGCAGTGGTGTAATGCACGACAATACACCACGCATAAAAGGCAGCGTTTACATCGCACGCTTTCAGCAGTGCAGCATACGCACATTGCGCTGGAGTAGCATTGGCACCCAGCCACTACTGTGCCTGTGGTGCTCGTGCGTTGTATGGCCTATGGGGCACAAGGGGCCACAGTGCGGCTGGTACAGTGCCATCATGCCCCCTATAGCGCCACTGCACCACGGGTGCCATGGCGCTTCTGCGTAGTAGGCCACTGCATAGCATCATACACATGCCCCCTACCGCGCATTATACATAGGTCTCCCAATAGCGCAGTGGTGCTCTGTGCATGGCCTGACCCTTGACCCCACAGCTGCCCTTTGACACCTAGGTGCCATGTGGCCACATGGCTGCCCACCTATTGCGCAGTCCTATGCCTGCACGATTGCGAATGGCAGCGCAGCACCACGCTACCACAACACATGGGCCAGGTGCACTACTGGGCGCCATTTTGTTGTCTGGCTAGCGAGTAACATGCCGCGCACCAGAGAGCGACAGGCCCCTGTGTGGAGTGACACTGAGCTCACCAACATGGTGGCACTTGTAGAGCCCCATGCCGGTGCCCTATTCGGCCAGGTGCCCCTCTTGAGGCCTCGCACTGACGTGTGGCAGGAGGTGGCCGAAGGCCTAGAGGAGGTTACAGGGAGCCAGAGTTTGGGGGAGCAGTGTCGCCACCGCTATGGTGACCTGCAGCGGCGTGACCCTGACCACCTGAGGCACTTGCAGGCGCGTGTCCGGAGGGGAGCTGTGGCACAGCCAGGTAGGTGCTCCTTGAACAACACTAGTCATATCCAACCATCCTTGTGGCACAGGGGTCAGCAGCCCAGCCCGCCGGGGGGTTGGTGGTGGGACAGCGCCTGTGTTGGCGGCTGTGGGAGTGCACCATGTCTGTCTTGCGCCACCGCAACCCAGACATGCTGAGTAGGAAGTCACACCAGTCGAGAGGGGTGGGGGGCCTGTGGTTCAGCCAGGTACTGATGTGCTTCTCTCCATGTTTCCCCCCTAGGCCCCGAAGACTGCCATAGAGCCCGGATGGCAGCAGCCGGACAGTGGCATGCCCATGCAGGGGAAGAGGGGCAGCAGGCAGGCCACACTGATGGTGCTGCAGGTCAGCAGCATCCTGCTGACCAGGACACAGGTGAGTACCGTAATTCCTTATATAGCTGTGCAGGGTGGGTTGCAGGGGTGGGGGTGTGACATGGCCCCCGCTACATAGCCCCTCCAGCTGTGCACTTCCCGCGGTGACCTTTGCACCATCCTGTGGGCCTGCACATGTGGGTGGGTGTCGCAGGTGGGCTGTGGTGGTGCCTGGCTGTGCCACTGCCTTCCTACTGCATAGCCATGATGCTGGACAGCCAGGATGGTGCTGTGCGGTGCATGGGCAGTGATGGTGTACAGCTGTTTGCATGGCTGCGGTTGCCCGGTTAGGTGGCTCATGTGGGTGTACTTACTGTGGGTGGCTGCATGGCATCCGAAGGGTACCGGTCACTGATGCATGCCGTGCACGTTGAGTGGGCTGCGTTATTCTGGCAAGTCACTCATACTGTTCCTGCTCCCTTGTCCTAGGTGGATGTCATTGGGAGGGTGTGAAGCGATCCCTCCGAGAGTTCCTGCAGGTCACCAGGGCGACATTGGAACTTTTCTAGAACATGGACAGGAGGGACCGGAGAGGGCACCATAGGCGCCGCAGGTCAGCGGAGGAGGACCGGGGCTGCCGGTAGGGCCTGCTGCCCAGAAAGACCATCCTTCCCCACCTGGACTGTACCCTACACCCCCATGTCCCCCACCTTTGCCTTTCCCATTGTCCCCTGCCCCTCTTCCCTTCCCCCCCTTGTAGTATCCTACCCATTC
Organism: Neoceratodus forsteri; assembly: GCA_016271365.2. Taxonomy (NCBI): domain Eukaryota; kingdom Metazoa; phylum Chordata; order Ceratodontiformes; family Ceratodontidae; genus Neoceratodus; species Neoceratodus forsteri. The sequence continues at coordinate 255,193,661 of CM057451.1, read as the reverse complement.
CCCTCCCCTGCTGTAAATATCTGTACATAGTTCATGATGACGTGAAGTTATCCACAGTGATTACATCATCACTCATTTATCCACACAGTGACTCAGATAACAAAAGTTATGTGTCAGTTTTTATCCTGACACCTGCTGCATAAATATATATATAAGGTTTGATGACATTTTTTGCATTGGCCCTTTCGGCACACTTAGGACTTCATTTGCTCCTATGGACAGACATGGGGTTTCAGGTCTAAGGAAGATGAAATAAATAACAAAATAGTAAAATAGAAAAATAAACGCGAGTACACTGTTTTTTCGAGTCCCACCACTTTATGTGCTCTGGAACAATGCACACATTGATTTTTGTGTTCCTTTCAGTTTGTTATTATTTACATTTATTATATGCTGGTATTCTTTGGTTTAATTCACTTTTTTTGTTTCCTTTTTGAAGTTTGTTTATGTATAAGTTTGCTTATATTTATGTATGCATATCAAGGTTTAAGAAGTTGTGTGTTGTCGCTTTAAATGTGCTCAATATAAGGATGCCATGATACACCTGTACCTCACTTCCCGAAAAAGCCATAGGTGAGACCAGTTGAAGTTTTTTTTTTTCTCAACCAGAAGAAACACACAAAGCTGAAAGCTTGTTCACAGGTGCGACCTGGGAGCACAAGGAAGTAAAGTGACTTGCTCAGGGTCACACAGTATGCAATGCGGCTGTGGGATTCAAACCCAGGTCTCCAGGTTTGCAGCTCAGAGCCTTAAACCACTGCACTGTACTGCCTCCAATTAGAAGTTAGTGGGGCTTCATCTGTGTTTTCCCTCGGTCTGTGCTTGAGCACATGTGAGGTTAGCACTTTTTTCTGTTTTCTTTTATTGCCAAATATTTAATAAAACTGCAGTGTGAGTCACTACTCGGTGTGCTTTTGTTGCCTTGTTTGTGTTGGTAGGTGCTGCTGGACTGTTTTTGAGTTTGGTCACCCTCCTCAGAGCCATTTTCACTGTCCACAACAAAATCTTTGGCAACGGACTTAGAGGCGGCACCTGTGTCATTTCTTTGCTAGGTGGCTCAAAAGCTCCTCACGTGAGTTGCTCGTCATTCCGTCCTGCTTGAAGCAGTTGATGGTGTTGGGGTCCTCAGATGTTTTGCCTTTGAATGACTTCATTAGAACTTCCTGTGAAACAGCAGCCCAGGATGGCTTTACCCACTCCACAATTGTTTGCCTGGATGGTGCTCGAGGGTTCCTGGCACCCATTGCCCAGCCACTCAGCGTAGCATTCCCTGTGGCAAACCTTAAAGGGTGCATTCCATGAAAGTCTGCTAGCTGCAGTAGCTTTGTGCAGCCGCCAGGGATTCTTGCCATCACTGTGTTTTTTTTCTTTGCTATTTTTTTTTATTTCAGGGCAGATATGACACCAAAAAGTGTCCCAGAAAGCAAGTCTCTTAGCAAAAGTGATACCCCCCCACCTGTAACCACATGCTGGTGAGTTCAGTACTCATCCAGCCATTACTGGACATTGCAATTATGACCCCAGTAACTTTGGCCACATCCTTTCAGACCCTCTTGCCCTCCAACACTATAAAAGGAGGCAGCTTTTGGCCATCAGCCATGGCTGACAAACATACTGTCAGTCATCATTTCTCATGTCCAGTGGTGAGCAAGAGGACAGACTTGCTACCAGCAAGATCAACACTTTTATCACCTAGCATGTCTGCCCAAACTGTTGTCTTGTCCATGTTTCCAGTACAGGATGGTGACAGGATAAAGGTGTCTTGCTGTTTAGCACAAAATGCAATGAATTCAGTAACTTTGGGGACATTGGACCCGATTCTCAAAGCTTCCGGCACACGAAAGGGTCTTGCACCACAATGAATAGTGCAAAGTGTCCCTTGCACCACATGATGCACCAGGAGCAATTCTCAAAGAAAGTCTGCGTCAACCACAGGCTGCCTGCTGGGGCTTGTGCCACCTGTATGCCACAGAATGGGCTGTGGCATGGTGTAAGGGGGTATAAGACGGGCACAAGCTGCCACATCCCCAAATGTCGGATTCTCAAAACTCTGCAAGAGGGAGAACTTCTAAGCACCCTTAGACCAGCCAGGGTTGATCTAAGGGTACTTAGACATATCCCTCTGACAAAGTTTAGCACATTGCTGCAATGTGCTGCGGACTCCCGCCCCAAACCCAGATCCCCCATTGAAGAACTGTAAGCTTGGTGGTCAAGTGGGCCCCCCTCCCCAATGTACCGCATATATGGAGTTAATAAATAATACCCATCCCTGGTGATCTAATAGAGCCCACCCCCCTCCAACCCGGCAGGTAGTGCTCACCACCCCACCCCACCCATCCTAAACCCCGAGCTAGCAACTGGCATTGCCATCCTCTCACCATCACAGCCGGCTGCCAACTAACCTGTCGCTGAGCGTGTTCTGTATAATGCAGTACGTGCTCATTGCTGTCAGTCAGTGAGCGCATACTGTTTTAAACAGTTCACGTTCAGTGACAGGTCAGACAGGTCAGTCGGCAGCCAGCATTAGTAGTGAGAGGAGGGTTGTGCTGGTTACCGACTCAGGATTTAGGATTTGGGGGAGTGGGCAAGTGGACACTGCCTGCAACGGTAGGGGGGTGGGCTCCACTAGACCACCAGGGATGGGTATTATTTATTTATTCCATATTTATGTGTGTATTTCAAAGGTTTCATCAGAAAAGACATACTGAACTGACTAACAGCTTGTTTCCAGATGCATCTTGTTGTAGTATTTACGGTGCATAATTGGATAAATTGTACAATGAAATATACATAGTATTTACAGTACATGGATAAACTGTACAACAAAATGATATAGGGCATTTACTGTGCGTAATAGAGCAAAACAGAAGCAGTAATACAGTATGCATACCTAGGTGCAGAATATATGGGGATGGGGGACATAAGGGATCCGGGGGCTCACAAGACCACCAGGGATGGGTATTATTAATTCCATATATGGGGGACATTGGGAATCGGGGAGGGAGTTCACTAGACCATCAGGGATGGGTTGTATTTATTAATTCCATATACAGAGGCTGGCCCGGTGGTGCTGAGGGGTGAGGCACTGAACGCCACACCTCGCATCACACCGGCGACCCGGGTTCGGGAGCAGACCCAGGTTTTTGGGGGTCGGCAGGAGAGAGGGAGGATCAAGTGTCCTGCAACAGTGCTCCTCCCTCTGGGGTGGGTAAGGGGTCTATGTCACTCTACAGTGGCAACTGGTGAAAGTTAGGGGCACTGCAAGAAGCGACATACAGCTGAGGGTGGAGCGCAGCAGGCGTCAACATGTAGTACACTGATGCCATTGCACATCCAGCTCCAAGGGGAGAAAATCCAGGTGGAAAAATTACAGGACGGTCATGGCAGCCTCTGACCTGAGAGGTGCGCTCCCCAGGTATTGGATTCGGGTCCCCATGGGGGGGGGGGATACTGTGTGCCAACCTGCATGGAAGAGAGCGTGTCGCTGACCACACTGGGTCCATGGGTGTGGGTTTCGGCGGCCGGATGACCTGTCAGCCCGCTCCGCAAAGGTAGGAGACAAAGATATCGATATAAAAAAAATCCATATACGAGGAACATCAGGGATCAGGAAGGGGGTTCACTAGACCACCAGGGACTATTTAAATATAGTAATGGGGGATCAGGGCTGGGGTAGTCCACTAGACCACCAGGGAAATCTTCACAGTATTAAAGTGGATTGGAACGTGGGGAGGGCTGTCCTAGAGTGCTGATTACTGCCACTGCAAAGCTTGCGGAAACCCTCCAGATGCACCGCTTGTTTGATGCATGGCTAGGGTTGCCATAACTTGAGGGACTTTGCCACAGGGACCCTGCCCAATAGAGAATCGGGTGGAGGGGTCCCTGGCACAAAGGGCATTGACACCAGCTGCCGTTTGGCACAACTTGTGTTACTCTAAGGCCCCTTTGAGAATTGGGCCCATAGTCTTTGGGCAATTTCTGCCCCACTATAGTTTTTGCCATATCATGAACCTCCACCATGACAGAAATCTGTCCACCCCGCAATGACTCCCTTGAAACTCTGGGCTAGAAATGACGGATGATGCTTTTAGGGCAGTGCTTTTTCTGGTGGCCCTCATGTGCTGTTCCCTCTGCTGTGTAATCCAGATTGCTAGATTTTCCTCCTCAATAGGAAACAATGCACACCAACCAGCACCATCCAGACGATATCACTTTCTGTTACTCTCACAGCACCCCTCTTCTTGGTGCTTCCCCTCCAATCTCCCTGTGCTTTTCCACCACTCCCTTACTTGCTTCTCATCTATTCTGAGAGCAAGTGCTACAGTTCTGTTGCCTTCTATTGCAGCTCTATTGGTAACCTGGAGTTTGAACATTATGTCATGGGACTTTTGCTTTGGCATTCTCATTACCTCTGTGGGTCAGCTCAGCAATCAGCTGGTTGTCAAAAACAGGTGATTGCTTTTAAAGCCATCCTCATTTTGTAGACACCCTCAATTTAAGACTGCTTATGAAAACCTAATTATCTAATTATAGCTGCGGCTTTAAAATGGTGAAATATGGTATTTTCACAGATAGCACTAAATTTTGTGAGAGGGTGGACAGTGAAGAGGGGATCAGAGAAATGAGGAGGGACCTGTAGAGGTTGGAAAGGTTATCAAGAATCTGGCAGCCAAATTTAATCGCACAGAAAACATGCAATTCCAGGGCTCCCTCTTCTAGAGAGTGTGTAGGTATGGCGCTACTCCAAAAAGTTTAACTTAGCCATGCAGCCAAACTACAAAACGGAACATAGGAGAGTGCACTTAATGTTTAGAGCTTGTGACATTTACCTTAGGGGTGCCATTTTTTTCTGGTCTCATTCCTGGGAATATATCAGCTTCCACTGGCCGTCCAAGTGCCTGTAGCCACACTGTTAACAGGACTGCTGGAAAAAAAGAGACCATGTTGGCATATTCTTGTGGAAAGTAAAACTTCTTGTTCAGAGGGGAATTGCCTGCAGGTGATGATGTCATGTGCAGGCGTGCAGCTGATATTTTGGGACCATGCCTTCCACCACAGAATGTATTGCTGATGCTAGAATCGGCAGTGGAGAGAGAGCTAACGATAGCGGCATCCCACTAACATGGTTCCCCGCAGTATGAAAGCTTACCAGTAAAACTGTTCCTGATCCTCAGCTCTGTGAACCACCAGAGGAAACATTCCTTTGACATGGTCCAGAGGAAGCTCACTGCCCAGGAGGTACTGCACTCATTCACTCACTGTGCAAAGCTCCAGGTCCAGTTTGGTGGAAAACAGTACCTAGGCACCTTGCCCAAAGTTGTCAGCAAATTTAATTTTTTTAATTTATTTATTAGAGCATTTCACCAGGAAAGACATACTGAGCAATAATAGCTTGCTTCCAGATGCGTCCTGGGGGAGAGTGGGAGTGGGAGAAATATGGTACAATATCATGGTATAAAACAAAATAATACAGAGAGATAGAAATTAACAAGCATTATGAAATGGGTAGAAAGAATGCTGGCTTCTGATTGGCCAAGAGCAGCTTTCAGTTGGGCTGTTATCCCAGCACAATGGCCCAGTTAAAAGTAAAATGTTTAAAAAAGGCGTAAAATTTACTAAAAATTACCCATTTCATAATCGCAATAAGGCACTCCAGGGGGTGTGTTATGGTGGGCTAACGGCCCTTCTCAGGTGGTGGAAGCACTCGGCTATGCCTCGTGCTTTGACCCACCTGAGGTGGGCCGTTATCCCACTGTAACACACACCCTGTCATGCCTTATTGCTTAATTGTCCAATAGCAGTATATACTGTAGATACACAATAAATACAGTATGTACAGTATAAACTCGAATGCATACAGGAGTAAGATAAACCAGACAATACAGTGAACAGTGATCTTCTGGAACAATGGCAGCATACACAATATAGATATAAATGTACAATATAAGTGGTATCCATTGATGATAGCGACTGTAAATGAGCGACCGTCGAAAGAGCGCGACTCATTTACAACACTGCCCTGTTGGACTACCCTGTAAGGGTAGCGACGGAATGCAAAACTCAGAGTACAGATGAGCGAGAGAGGGTGACCAGAAGGGGAGAGATAGGGAAGAAGGTTTGTGTGGGGTAGTGTGCTGTGTAGCCACTGAGTTAGTCATGTGGTGTGGTGGTGAGAGTGGCTAGCTTCGGTGCAGCAGGTACTGGGTTCGGGGCTGGGTAATGCTGTTTTTTTTTTTTTTCCAGACTGTCTCTCCCTCCCTGACATGCACCCCCCTGGAGTTGGTTATATTAAATCAGGGTGGTGTGGGGAGCAAAGTCCCCCATGGGGGAGGTGTGGGGGGGGCACAGCACCCCCCCCCCCGCATAAATACTATTTTAACTTGCTGGATGGGTTGTCGCCCACAAGTGTACACCGTCATTGTGCTTTTCGACACTGTTCACTCGCTCTCGCCATTACGACATGGAACCATGTAAGCTGGTAAGGGTACAGGAGTAAGTAATGAGGACAAGTAAAGAGAGGGTGGAAGGTGGTAAGGTAGAGGTAGGGGGGAGATGAGTGTGAGAAGAGCAGAGAAATAAAATAGTTCTGGGCAAATGGGGCAGATTCACAGGAGAGGGAGGAGAGGCAGAGTAAAGAACAGATGGGGAAGGGGGTATTAGGGGCAATTGCAGGAGGGGTGTGTGGGTGCAGAGTAGTGAGGTTAGTGAGGGTTTAGAGGTAGCAGAGCAAAATGGGTAGGGGCAGAGAATTCCAGCATTTGGGAAAGTGGTAAGAGAAAGCAGCTTGTCCAGCAAGGGATTTACCAGAGGGGAGTAGGAGGAAGCGAAGGCTGGGGTTACAGAGGGAGTAGTTGGGGGGGGTGAGAGGAGGGAGGCCAGATAGGGAGGGAAGGAAGAGAGACAGGACTTGGAAATGAATGAGACATAGTGGGTTAGGTGGTGATCCTCAGGAGAAGGGAGGAAGGGAGAGTGCAGAGCATAGTGTGCAGTGGTGAGAGCGGGGAGAAAAGTTTAATGCGAAGTGACAGAAGGAGTGAAAGAGCGTGTCCAGTCTGGCCAGGGCAGACCTCGGGGCAGCACCATAGACAATGTTGTCATAATCAAAGATTGGGAGTATCATTTTAATGAGGATATCCCTATCCCAGTATGTGGGTAGAGGGATGCAACTTTTATTCCTATAGAGAGCACCAAGCTTTGGATGGAGTTTTTTGTAAATGGTGTCTGTGTGCTGTGAGAAACTGAGGTGTCGGTGAAGCCAGACACCAAGGTATTTAAATGAGGACACGTCATAAGTTGTTTCCCTATGTAGGGTGTGGAAGGGGAAAGGATGGGAGTTTTGAAAGCCTCGGCCTAGTGCCTAAGCACATAGAAACTGTTTTTTTTTTTTTTTTTTGTCATTTAGATACAACTGATTTGACCTGAACCATTTCTGGACCAAGTCAAAATCAGGTTGGAGCTTAGACCTTAACTCAGCTGAAGCAGATCCAGAAACAAACAAGGCCGTGTTATCTGTGTACATGTGGACGGATGCAGATGAGCAAGTGGGGGGGGGGGTCATTTAGAAAAACGGAAAAAAGGAGGGTGACAAGGACGTAGCCTTGGGGAACACCAGTAGAAATGGAGAGGGGAGAGGATAGGGATTCTCCAGGTTTTACTGATTGCCACCTGCCTGTAAGGTAGGAGCTGAACCAGTTTATAGTGGGGAATGAGAGACCCGATGCTCTTAGCTTGTGAAGGAGAAGGGGGTGGGAGACTTTGTTGATCTAGTGAAAGCTTTCAGCACAGACTGTGGCAGTGAGGAGACCCTAGCCCATGGCAGAGTGGATGGCATCAGTGAGAAGGAGGCGTAAGGAAGTAGTGGAGTGGTGTTTGCAAAAGCCAGACTGGAAAGTGGGGCGAAACAGGAAGAGAAATCGAGGAAAGGGGAGACTTGGGATAGAACTATGTGATCCCGGAGTTTAAAAAGGGTTGGGAGGAGGGAGATAGGATGGTGATTGCCTGGGGAGGAGAAGTCACCATCTTTAGGTAAGGGAATAACTGTAGCATGCTTCCAGTAGTCTGGGTCAGAAGCAAAAGAGAATGAGGGGTTTAGGAGGGAGGCGATAGGAGAGGCAAGGGCAGAGAGGTGAAGAAGCTTAGGGTCCAACCTGTCAGGGTTGCCACCTAGTAGAGGGTTGAGAGCAAGAAGAGCTTTCAGAGAGGTGTAGGGGATAACAGGAGAGAAGGAGAAAGGACATGCAGATGGGGGTGTGGGAGAAGGGGTTGGGAGTGAGTTTGAAGGAGGGAGAGAGGGAGGAGAGGAGATTAGAAGCACAGGTGGTAATGTATGTGTTGAAGGCAGAGGCCACTGAGGAAGGGTCATAGAAGATGGAGTCATCTATCTTTAGGGTGGGGGTCTGGATTGGGTAGGAGTAGAGAAGAGGGCATAAATAACTTTCCAGAACTTGGAGGGGTGACTTAGATTTTTCTGGAAGGAGCAGGAAAAGAAATCAGCTTTTGCTGTCCTGGTGGCATGAGTATAAGCATTCCTCAGGTAGCAGTACCTGTTAAGGTCTGCAGGCGCTCCGGAGGACTTGTAGGGTTTCCATGCCAGGTTGCATGCACGGTGGCAAGCCAATAGCTCAGCTGTGACTCAGGGGAGGTGTGAACCTCTGACCCCCAGTTTTCTGAAGACGGGCATGCTGATCCCAGATTAGTAGAGGAAGTAGCCGAGGGCATGGTTTATGTCTGGTGCACTGGTGATGGGGGAACAGTCAGTTGAGTGCAGATCAGCATGAAGGGAGGCTAGGTCAAGAGATTGGAAGGACCGGAGGTGGATCATTTTAGGGGGCAATTTAGGGTGGGGGATTTTGCACACGCAGTATACCATATGGTGATCGCTGAGTGCATCAGGGAGGGTACCAGCACTGATGATGCAGTGCGGGTGATTAGTGAGAACCCAGTCCAGGACTGAGTGATCTGGGGATTTAAAGTTTAGACGGGTAGGGGAAGAGATGAGTTGAGTAAGGTGCAGGGACCTTACGTCTTGGCAAAGTTTAGAGGTAGAATGAGAGAGTCAGTTTACATTGAAATTGCCCAGGATGAGGAGTTTACCAGAGGGGGCGAGAGAGGAGATGGTAGTCAGGAGCTCAGACTCTATGGAGGAGGATAGGCCAGGGCAGCAGTAGATTCCTGCCACATAGATAGGGAGGGAGAAGGGGAGGGTGAGTTTGAGGATGAGGAGTTCATAGGCAGCAGGAAAGGTGAAATTAATCTGGAAGATCGAGATGGCTGTGGTGAAAAGAGAGTCCCAACCAGAGTCAGATTCAGAAAATGAAGTCTGAAAGTGAAGTACTGTACAATTTTATTAACAATCTACTTCCTTCTCAGGACTTGCACTAAAGTTACCAGCTCCGAAGACTTTTGATCTGTTTAATTGTTACAACTTTTAGACTACCTTCTCTGTACCCACAGTCACTGAGACTTTTTCTAACTGTTGCTCTGACACTACAGCTGCAGTTGGGTCCCTCATAATAACTTTGTCGGGGATACAGTATGAACAAACAGTACTTGAAAGTGGCAACTGAAGCTTCACCGGGATGAGCAAAGCTTGTTTATGTTAACCGTTCTATTTGTATGACTTCCTTACCGTGCACTACATGTGTGGAGACAAAATGGTGTCCTCATGCTCGGGAGAGCCTTGTGGCGTGAAACAGTCTTAGAGCCAACTGCTTCCATCACGCAGCATGTATCGGATGTGGGGGGAAGAAGAAGAAGGCAGTGATTCACAGTAGTTATGGTATTTCCTTATGTTCTTACTAATATTTCACTGTTGCATTATAATGCAGTTTGAATTTTCTAACTACTTACAGGTATTATTGAACTGGCTGGCAAGGGGGCAGTCGGAGTCCTAAAGAACCAAACTGATTATAGGGGATTTATCTAGTTAATAGAGCTATATAAGCTGTTTCAAACCTGAGACTTTTAACCAAATGGACTTTGCAAGATAAGGCTGTGCATAGCATTTGGCCAGTGTTTAAATCTAATGAGTAATAATTATCTCACTCAGCCCCAGACAACCATTTGGAATAAGGTTAAGCATAGAACATTTCAACTCATGTGAGTTCTGGGGCTGAGTGAGTACAGGTTGTACCACTGGCAAAACATGACATGTATGTTGTGATATACTGTAATAACAGCTTCTAATCAAAAGTTGACCTGTCTGTTGTGAGGCATATTTTCTGTAGTTTTTTTTTTTTCAAGCAAAATCTATAAATAAAAGGTTTACAAAAAATCCATTTGGGAGACTAGAGGATACCTGATGAATTGTATTAGCACTGTTTAAGTTGCTAAGAATAGATTGAATCTATAATCTGAACTGCTACACTTATTAATTTCTGTGGCCCAGATATTCAGAGCAGTTGCGCATGGTGCAACTGAGCTGCACTGGCGCAAGTGCAGAATTGCGCCAAGGAGCCATATTCAGCGGGAGCCACTGCACAGTGCAAAATCCATTGCGCCAATGTGCAACTATAATGTATGCAGGCACAAGTGCAGGGGGTGGTCTCATGAATATACAGCGCAGTGGCATATTCAACCATGAAACCATGTGTGGAGCAAGTGTGGAGCAAATCGAAGTTGCTCCAACCAGACTTGTTCCTAGGGAAAACCAGGTGCAAACACACAGACAGCAGTTGTGCCAAGAGTGGGAGTGAGAGGGAGAGATACACAGAGACAGACAGACACACACACACACACGCACACACACACACACAACCAGATACAGAAGGAGAGGGACAGAGAGGTGGTGTGGGAGAGGAAGAGAGGGGCAGAGAGAGAGAGAGAGAGACACACACACACGCATAAAGCCTGTGTACCAGGGTGATCCACAGCCAGCAGCCAACTGCCCAGGGGGACAGTGGACAGCAGGAGACATGGAGAGTGTGCCCGTCCTGATGGGGGTGGTAATGAGGGGTGTGAGGTGGCAGGAGGAACAGCCACGTGGCCGACGAAGGGCCCGGTGGCGGCATGCCCAACACAGGTGGTACCGTGCCTGCAGCACTGTTGGGAACCAGAGTGGCACCAAGAACGAGGGCATGTACCACCTGAACAGGGCCATGCTGAGGCAGCCCTGTGAGCTATGCAGTGCGGAGTTGCAGGCACCCACTAAACGGAGCCACGCCATGACCATGGAGATGACAGTGACCGCCGGCATGTGCCTGCTCGCCATGGGCACTGGCCAAGGACCACCAGGGGACACCACAAGCATCACCCAGGTGGCCATGGCCCACCTCCCCACACAGGTCCCCACCGCTGTGCTGCCACATGCTGTGGGATGCAGCTGTCTCCTCAACACACAGGCAGAGTGTACGGCACTGATGCAGGACAGCCACAGGGTGGCATGCATGCCTGGTATGACTGGGGCCAGTGCCTGCACCCACATGGGCATCCACATGCCATCCGGACCTGTGGGACTGGCGCATTATCAACAGAAAGGGGACACCTCAACATCACCTGCCAGATGGTGTGCGATGCCATGGGGCGCACACCAATGTCTGTGCCACACACCCTGGGTGTGCACAGGATGCCATCAACCAGCACAGTCCTGCACCATGCCATGGATGTGCACATGGGGACAACCCCACAGGCCACCCAGTGGGTGTGTGTGTGTGTGGCATGGGCAGGGTGTGATGGGCAGTGCAGTCCTGGGGATGGGGATGAGTAGGGTGTGGATGGTGGCGTGGGTGCTAGGGATGGGCAAGGGATGCAGCACAGCATAGCAGAGAGCACACCATGGCATGCTCCACACAGGTGACAGAGCATACTTGCTGAGGCCCTGGCAGCGTCACCCTGGTCCATCCCATCCTGCAGTGCTGTCTGCCCCAGTGTGCTGCTGCAGCATCCACCGCGATGTATCAGCACAGTGCAAGCTGCGCAGGGCCAGCAACGTGCAATTCGCATATGATGGCGTGTTCCCTATCGCGCATATGTGCACTGTGGGTGGGCATGGTTCCTTGGGCTATTGCACTCGGCACCCACCATGTCCCTTGCTGTAGGTGTCCAGTGTCCAGTGCAGACACTGCCACACCAGATGCTGAGCCAGCTTATGCGGCAGCCCTTGCTCATGGTCTCAGGCATACTTGGGGTGGTGGCGGCCATGCAGGCATGCTGGCGGTGGAGAGGAGTGTGGGATGGCATGCCAGGGTGGCCGGCAGGAGCCATCGCTAGGGTTGCCCCTGTGTCCCCTGTTGCCCCTGTTGGGTCTTTCCCTACAGAGCCCCCCTCCCACTGCACAGTCCCTGTTCCCTGTCACTGTTCCTACCCTTCCCCAGCCCCTGCTGTTTCTGTACATAGTTGTTCCACACATATCTGTTGTCTGGCATACCCACCTGTGTCCGTGTCTGCTTTGCAGGTTGTCGGAGGCGCCATGCTGCAGTGGCCCAGTGTCCGTCTGTGTTGTGTGCATGTGAGAGGGTGCGTGTTGTGCTTCCATGGTTCACTGCTGTGTGCTGTGGTCTGTCCCACTGTGCTGGTGTCCATCCCCTTGGTCAGTGGACGTGCATTGGGGTGCCCATGGGGTGGCGGTCAGGGGTGTGTAGTGGATGTGTGCATGGTGGTGCCTCACGGCCATGGTCATTGGAAGGGTACTGTCCACACCCTGTGTTGGGGTCCTCTACCTGGCATTGTGTGGCCTGTCCCATGTGGTCTGCCACTCTGCCTGCACCTGGCCTGTTCAGTGCCCACTATGTGGGCTCTCTGTGTGCCTGTGTGGCATGTGTGTGCTGGGCTGCATGGTCCTGGGTGTGGTCTGCTATGGTCTTGGGTGGGTGGGGCATGGCCAGCAGCCTGCCGGGGGGCCGCCCTTGGTGGCCTCCTTTGGCCGTTGGCACCTCCTGTCACCTGCTATCCATGCCACTGTTGTGTTCTGGAGTCCAGTGTCGGGGTGCCTGTGTGTGCTCTGCTGTGCCCTGCTGGTGGAGGCCTCCTGTGGCCTGTCAATGTGCTGCCATGGCCCTGTCCTTGGGTCTGTTCTCTGTGCCCTGCCCCCCTCTGTTGCTCTGCTGCCACGGGTGTGCTGGGGCATCTCTGTGTGCGCCATGGCGCAACTCTGCCATATTCAGCCACGTAGCACTGGTGCAGTTCGGCCTGTGCAACCTCTGAATATGGCTCCAGTTGCGCCATGGTGCATTGGATTTGTGCTGCGCCAGACTTGCGCCGGGCCTTGGCACATTTCTGAATATCTGAGCCTGTGTGTATAAGTTGTGATGTGTGTGTTTGTTAGAATGTTTAGTGTTCCAGCACAACAGCTATGCATACAGTACTGATTCATGCTGTAATTCCATGCTATGTAAAAATTTAATAATTTATTAATGGAATATGCTGTCATTGTTTGTGATATCCAAAGTTGTGAACATTCACATTTTTTAAAATAAACAGAAGCATTAAAAAAAAAGAAACAGCCTTGACCAGTTTACTTGGGCGAATTTGTTTAAGAATAGCTGTTTGATATAAATTTTAAAATGCCAACTTTTAATTTCTACCGATCATGGCAATTTTTAAGGTTTTTCTAGTAAATAGATTTTACAACTAATATGATCACCTAAAATCGGAGAATGTATCTCAGTATTATTGATGCCAATTTTGAAAGAAACATATAAGTCAAGCATGTTACCAGGACTACTCAGTCTTCCTTTTCCAGTTGGAACAGCAATGATATAAAGCAAGTCTAGCAATTTAAAGCTGTTTTCAAGACTTCTACCTCTGGGGCGCCCCCAGGCAGTATTGATATCTATTAACACTAATTCATGATGTGCTGTGAGGTTCAGTATAGTTTGTGTAAGTTTATAAAATTCTTTCAGCTTACATAGATGCATAGAAATTTTTGGCAGATAAGGACCGCCAGGCCCATCTAGTCTACCCATTTTATTGCTTGTAAAAGCGGTCCATGACTACATGGTCATTGGCTGTAGCTTTACATTCCCATTACTAATGTTCCTTTATTCCTGACCCATGCATGTTTAAATCCTGCCACCATACGTGCATCCACTACCTCCTGGGGCATGCTATTCCATGCATCCACCATCCACTCAGTGAAAAAAAACTTCTGCACATTTCCTCTTAATTGGCCTCCCTCTAGTCACATGTCATGTCCTCTGATCCTGGTATTCTTTTTGAACTGGAAGACAGTTTCCCCTTTAACCTTGTTTATACCCTTGAGGTACTTGAATGTCTCAATCATATCGCCCTTCTCCCTCTTTTGCTCCAGGATGTACATCTTGGTCTTGGGTGAGGGAATAAATTACACCTTTGACCAAGTTCAAAGTCTTTAACTATACTAGCAAACATACAGTGTTCTCGACTGAGCCCTGATATAGTATCTTTGTGGGGCCCAATTCCCATTTAGTAAAAAGGCAGAGCACCCCCTCTCTTTTGTTTACCTCGATTAAGTCTATGGGTGCAGTTGTTCTCCAGTTCAAACTCACTATTGGATATGTTGCTGGTTAACCAGATCTCATGAGAGCAATGATCTCATGTAACTCCAAAAATTATCCGGGATCTAAATAAATCAATTTTAGTTTTTCAGGCTCCTTGCATTATCATGTATCATTTTTATGGAGTCACTCTGCTCGTGGGGACCAGAGTTAAGCTCAACATCTCCACCAAGGACTAATGCCAGGCATAGGGAATATCTGTGGGGTAGTCGCATAGCTCATTTGTTTTAGTTGAAAATTCAGAGTTTTAACTGCATACCTGATTAGAGAGAATTCATTTCTCTTTTTAACTTTACTCATACGTACTCCTCCCAGTCTTGTGTCAGGTGTCTTCCACTGCATGGTCCAATCTACAGTGCATCATTGGCTGATTTTGTTTTCTTTGTTGTCAGCTGTAATAGACATGTTGATATCACAACAGATATAAACAAAAAGAAATAGCTCAACTCAAACAATTTAATTTTAGTATGGCGCTTAATACAAATTTTCTAAAGTGTAGTCAAATCAACTTTTTACTTTCCTCCTAGTGGTACCGGGTTAATATAACGCTGCCCAGTTCTTCCTCTGGTGTGTGCGGTTGTTGTTTGAGTTGGTGTTTTCACCGACTCTGTTTTTTTTTCATTTAGCTGTTTTGACTGTGTCATTGTTGTGCCGCACTATTGTCCATGCAACATTATGACCCCATGCCCCTACATGTAAATTGTTTATCTTAAAAGCTATCAAAAATAGGTTCAAGTTTTAATTAGCCTAAAAAAATCTAGACCCAACAGGAGTCTAGACATACATTCCCTTGGCTTAACTTATCTAATCTAAAACTTTCAGCACATTCCACTTTGTTTAAAGACTGCCGAAAAGCTCATTCGCACAGCTAAAATTTAGCAGAGCTGAAACTAGCTTACTGACATCATTCACTGTTAAAACTAAGCATTTTAGCTGGTCCGATGGTGCTTAGGGTTGAGGCGGTGGATGCCACACCTCGCACCACGCCAGTGACCCGGGGTCAGGAGCAACCTCAGTATGCTGGGGGTTGGCAGGGGAGGGAGAGGATCAAGCATCTGATGGACTGCTCTCCCAGGGAGAGAGAGGGTTGCCATCCCACTCCTTGGCTGACCCCCTAGTGGAGGCCAGAGGGCAGCGTCGGAGGCTGGGAGACACAGGAGCACAGAAACATAGTGTGCGCATGCCTCCATACATGCACGTTCATGCCGCGAGGGGGAGGGGGTGTAAGGGAGAAAATAGGAAAAGGAGCTTGTTATGTTCTAACATTTATTCTGGTCTTGTTCAACAAACTCACACTGCAACAGGAGTAGAGCAGCTTTCATTTTTATTCAGGTGCCTCTCTGGTCTCAGCAACGACACTCTCACTCTGCTCTCTTTCTAGCTTACACATATCGGAATGCTGCCTTCAAGTGGCAGAGTAACGCAATGCATTACCGTTTCACATACATAACATTTCCTCCCCACTAAATTATATGGTTACCAAATGAATAAGTATTAGCATTATTCGCTATTATTAAGATGGTTCATTCTATGCTAGAGGTAGGGGGGGTAGACTGCCCCAGGCCTCGAACCAGTCAAGGGGATTATTCTGCCCCAATAATCTGATCTGGCTCTCTAACTACACAAAACATTTATTTCTTTTAAATGTCTCACAGGTTCAAACGATCTGGAGGTTTTGAAATTTGGGATGGATAACGTTTCTTGTGAGCAACCCTTGGCATGGCTGCCCTGTCTGGTACCTCCCTCCGATCCTCAGTTGGTGGTTGTACAGCCTCACCATTGCTCCTCTCCACCTCCTCCTTAGCATCTACAGAAGGTGTTGAGACTTCTGTAGTGGGGCTTCTGTAAGCTACGGCAGATGGAATCCACATTTCCCATGGGTTTTCTTCCTTGGAGGTGTCCCCATCTGTGCACTGCTGAAGATCTAGGAGCTGTTCAGCATGCCGTTTCCATTTCCCTCCAGATTCAACATCAACTGTATACGACACTGGACCCGTCTGAGATGTCACCATACCAGAGGTCCATTTCTCCCCCTTCTGGTAATCTCGAACAAGCACCTCTTGACCAACAATGAACTTCCTGTCCTTTGAACGAGCTTGCCGGCGTAGTATTTGAGATTCTTGGTTCTTCAAAACCTCTGATGCCACATCTGGCTTAAGCAAATCAAAGGCCAGGCCAGGCTTACGCCGAAAAAAACAACATTGTTGGATTCTTTTGTTGTAGCATGGGTGTATTTCGGTATGCCAGCAGGAAGTTATCCAACTTGTGTTGTAAGGTCAAAGACCCCTCACGATTTCAGAGCATTCTTCATGGTTTGCACAAAGCGCTCCGCTAGACCATTAGTGGGGGTGATATGGGGCACTCGAGATGTGCCTCACACCATTGGACTCAGAAATGCTGCAAAGTCACTAGAAATAAATTGTGGTCCACTATCACTGACCAGCTGTTCCGGAATCCACGTAGCAGCTAAATAGTCCTATAGCACTTGAATGGTCTTACTTGTAGTAGTGGTGTCCATAATCAATTTCAGGCCACTTT
This sequence comes from Neoceratodus forsteri, assembly GCA_016271365.2. Taxonomy (NCBI): domain Eukaryota; kingdom Metazoa; phylum Chordata; order Ceratodontiformes; family Ceratodontidae; genus Neoceratodus; species Neoceratodus forsteri. The sequence continues at coordinate 255,176,652 of CM057451.1, read as the reverse complement.
GAGTGGGCATCTACAACAATTAAGTACATGTGTCCCTCCCACGGCCCCGCAAAATCTACATGAATGCGCTGCCACGGTGCACCTGACCACATCCAGGGATGTAGAGGTGAGGGACACGGCATTTTCTGAACACGCTGACAGGTAGTGCATGTTCTTGCTTGTTGCTCAATTTGCAAATCAATCCCTGGCCACCAAATATAGCTTCTAGCTAAAGCCTTCATTCTCACTACACCCGGGTGTCCCACATGTAGCTCATCCAGAACACGAATACGTAGTTTTGAAGGGACAATCACCCGGACACCCCACATCAAACAACCTTGCTGTACTGAAAGCTCATTACGTCTGGCGTAAAATGGTGATAACTCACCGTGAATGTCCTGGTTCACAGTAAAAGTCCCTTTTGTTACTAAGTCCAAGACTTGAGACAACACAGGGTCGACTTTTGTCTCCTTTTTAATTTCAGAACTTGTGATGGGTAGTTTCTCAAGCTGACTGATGTAGAAGATATCGACAGTGTCCACTTTGTCACTTTGGGCTACCTGCAGAGGCAATCTTGAGGCCCATCAGCATTGCCATGAAGAACCGCCTTCTTGTATTCAATGCGGTAGTTGTGAGCTGATAACAAGAGAGCCCAGCGTTGCATTCTGGCTGCTGCCATGGAAGGAATACCTTTGTGGGGGCTGAAAATGGTCGTGAGGGGACGGTGATCAGTGAGGAGTGTGAATTCCCGACCATAGAGGTATTGGTGGAATTTGCGAACTCCGAACACTATTGCCAAAGCTTCTCTCTCAATTTGGGCATAGTTTTGTTCAGCTTTGCTGAGGGTTCTGGATGCAAAGGCAATTGGCTTTTCGTCCCCTTTTGGTAGAACATGAGAAAGAACTGCTCCCATCTCATAAGGTGAGGCATCACACGCCAGTCTGATGCTCAGCTGTGGATTATAGTGAATGAGTACATCTTGAGAAACAAGCTGCTTTTTAGCCTTCTTAAATGCACTCTCACAGTCCTTTGTCCAACACCAGGACTTCCCCTTGCACAGCAAACCATTAAGTGGGTTGAGAATCGTAGCCAGATTGGGAATAAACCTGCCATAATAATTTAACAGGCCAAAACGACCATAACTAGCTCCCACATTTTCCAGTGCTAGAGGCGTCCACAATCGCTTTTTTCTCAGGCGATTTGTGTAAGCCCGCTGCATCTATGGTAGCGGCCCAAGTACTCCAATGAAGTTCTTGAAAAATTCTAACTTCTCCTTCTGGACACAAGCAAAATCTTCCAATCGCTGCAGAACTGCATCCAGGTTCTTCAGGTGCTCTGCATCATTCCTTCCGGTCACCAGTATATCATCCAGGTAACAGTGAACATTTGGAAGACCTCGTAAAACCTGGTCCATAGCGCGCTGAAATATGGCTGGAGCTGATGCAATGCCAAAAGGTAGGCGATTATAGCAGAAGAGACCCTTTTGGGTGGTTATTGTAAGATATTTCCTTGAGTTTTCATCTACTCTCATTTGTAGATAAGCATGTGACAGATCCAGCTTACTGAAGCGTTGGCCCTGTGCCAGCGATGCAAACAAGTCTTCGATGCGTGGAATCGGATACTGTTCCACACACAGAACTGGATTTATGGTTGCTTTAAAGTCTCCACATATGCGCGGACCCGTCTTTCTTTACCACTGGCACTACTGGCGTCGTAGTCACTACACTGTACAGGTGACAAGACTCCAGCTTCAGTTGACTGATTAATTCGGCCTCCACTTTCGGTCTGAGTGCATAAGGTACTGGACGAGGTTGACAAAACTTTGGTTTGTGCTGAGCTTCAAAACACTCTTGCCTCAATGCCCTTCATTGTGCCTAGCTCCCCTTTGAATAAAGGAGCATGTTTTTGCAACACTGCTTCTAGAGTGTTGTGGTCACCCGTACTAACAGTCCTTATCTCCTGCCAGTTGAGGAGTATTTTCTTCAGCCATTCTCGGCCTAAGAGTGAAGAGTAGTTACCTTTAACCACGTACAGAGGCAGTAGTGCCGTTTGCCCATTTATTTTCACCTGCACCTTGATGACACCTTCAGGTGAAATTGCCTCGCCAGTGTATGTCCTCAGTACAACGTCAGTCGTTTGCAGGTGTAGATGTCTCAACATAGCTTCATACTTGTCTGTAGAAATCAATGAAACTGCAGCCCCTGTGTCCAATTCCATTTTCAGTGGTTTCCCTTCAATTTCAGGTGTTACACAGATGGTTGCCGTTTCCCCTTTAAGAGTCAGCGTGCAATGCTAATTCAGTATCAGTGTCATCACTGCACGTCCCTGTGTTTCCACATGATGCCTCTCTCTCTTTCTACATTTCGCAAATGGCTTCCCTTACTCCATTGATTTCCCTCCTTTCTTTTCCTCTGCACACTCGCCCAATGTGGCCTTTCTTCCACAGTTATGACATGTCTGTTCTTTAAACCAGCAATCCTTATCACTGTGATTAGTCTTCCCACAGCGACCACATTTATTAGGCTTCCTGGGAGAAGAGAAGGATAAAACATTTACTTTCAGGGAATCACTTAAGTGCTGAGCCTCCCGTGCAGCTGTTTCCATCAATACAGCGATCTCTATCGCTTTCTTGTATGTCAGCCCCGCCTCCATTAAAAGACGCTTCTGTGTCGCTTCACTTATCAAACCACACACAAATCTATCCCGGAGGGCATCATCTAAATGGGTGCCAAACTCGCAATGTTCAGCTAACTTCTTTAGAACAGCCACATACTGCGCAACAGACTCACCCTCTGCTTGATTTCGTTTGTGAAAGCGAAATCTTTCAGCAATCACCAGAGGCTTAGGAGAGAAATGTGTCTGTAAGACCTCCACAATACTGGCAAAAGTTTTCTCCTGGGCTTTTCTGGTGCTATAAGACTTCTCAGCAAACTGTACGTTGTGCTGCCCATGACACTCAGTAACACAGCCACTTGTTTTTCATCACTTATATCATTTGCTGTGACAAAATGTCCAAATCTCTCAACATAAGTTGTCATTCATTTTCATCAAAGGCATCATTATGTCCTATGGTTGCGGCCATCTTTATGTGTCTCTCCCGGGTTCACTTGTGGGTCCAAAAGTTACGTCTCAGGAAAACCCTCACAGCTGTAATTCGTTCTGGTAAGGTACCAGAGAATAATTAAACACCTCGTCGCCAATTATGTTATGTTCTAATATTTATTCTGGTCTTGTTCAACAAACTTACACTGCAACAGGAGTAGAGCAGCTTTCATTTTTATTCAGGTGCCTCTCTGGTCTCAGCAACGACACTCTCGCTCTGCTCTCTTTCTAGCTTACACATATCGGAATGCTGCCCTCAAGTGGCAGAGTAACGCAATGCATTACCATTTCACATACATAACAGAGCTGGCAGGCTCCATGACGCTGCAGCACCCCACCTGTCTCTGGTGACCCCGGATATCTGGACTGTGTTTCAGTGGGAGGGAAGTACAGTCATCTCCGTTCTGGCCCTGCCACAGGGGAAAAATCTGTTGGGGAATACTGGGGGAGCTTGAAGTCAGGAAGTGGAGCCGTGGAAAGAGAACCGAGCCCCCTACGGGGGCTGTAACCTGCCTGACAGCCCGATGGAAAAAAGCTGTTTAGAAAAAAAAAGACTAAACATTTTAAGAGACAAATGCAGCAACAATTGAAGGGAGCTGGGCACTCAAAAGACAGCCTCAGATGCAGGCTGCAGGCTGGAGTGGAGAAACAGTTCAGTGTAAGGTGTTTCAGTGCTGGTTATGGGCACACAGAGAGACGCTGCTCTTTTAAAGACAAACTGCCCTCCCCCCACTGATGTCATAGTTCTGCCTCTGAAGCTAGCTGTCCCCGCTGCATACTGGAAACTGGGAACAGGTGAAACAGCGGACCGTGCCTCTCAGCTGAAGGAGGGATGGCAGGGTACTCAGGAGACAGTCTTAGATGCAGGCTGTCATACAGAGGCTGCAGGCTGGGGTGGAGAAACAGTTAAGCATAAGGTGTTTCAGCGTTGTTCCTGGGCAAACACAGAATGGCTGCTCTTTTAAAGTTAAACAGCCCCTCCCACACTGATGTTACGACTCTGCCTACAGACCCGGTAGCCCCCCCACCCCGTTTACCGGGAATAGGTGAGACAGCAGACTGTGCACTGTCTTGCTCACTAGTGAGACACCGCCTGGGGTACTGTGCCCAGTTTTGGAGGTCATACCTCAGAAAGCAAATAGACAGGGTAGAGGCAGTCCAGAGGAGGGCAACTAAAATGGTGCAAGGGTTGCAAGAGAACCCCTACCAGGAAAGACTAAGAGATCTCAACATGTACACGTGAAACAGAGGTGAACAAGACGGGGCATAACAGAGACCTGCAAGTACCTCACAGGGGTGAACAGGTGCAGAAGGGGAGCCTCCTTCAAAGGAGAAAGGGGATTACGACCAGGGGGCATGTAGTGAAGCTGGGGGGGAGTGTAAGAGGGATATGAGGAAGGGCTATATCACTGAAAGGGTGGTAGACGTCCAGAACAGACTGCCAACAGAAGTGATAGAGGCAAAAACAGTGGGGGGCTTCAAGCATGCGTAGGATAAACATAGGGGAATATTACTAAATAGGCAGGGAGGGGGATGGGTCAACAGAGACCAGTTAGGGTCTGCAGATTAGGCAGGGAACATCTGGGCAGACTGGGTGGCCAAGTGGTCCTTTTCTGCTGACAAATTCTGTGTTTCTCAATATACTTTTAGATGGTTATAGATGTGAATAACACTACTTTTAGGGCCCTAGCAAATTTGACATCAGTCAGATGGTTTGCATGGCTTAAATCATCCTCTCTGACACAGGACATGCAAAGCAAAGCTATTGATTTCCCATGGGAAGGTCCCTTCTTATTTGGGGACAAAACAGAGGCCTACATGAAAAAAGTTGATAAGTAAAAACTAACTTTTAAAAACTTAACAGAAAAGGAAAAAGCCACCACCTCCTATAGACCCTATGGAAGGGAGGTAGAGGAAGAACCTATTACAGCAGAACCTACATACACCATGAATACCCTATTCAGCGGGGCACAGAGAGAAGCAGAGGTAGGAGAGAAGCAAGGCAATAGTCTGCCTCAGCTACTCCAGTCAAGGCAAAACCCAGACCCTCACATTTCTGCCCTTGTCGCCATAGATGCACTGCCAGTAGGAGAGCACCTGTCTAATCCCTAAGAATGAGGAAAAAAAAAATACCACAGACACATGGGTCCTGGAAGTAGAAGGACAGAGCTTGACCCTTCAATTTGCAAAATTTCCAAAGTTAAGACAAATCAGAGTATTTACAGCTCAAAATGCAAAGCAAAAAATCCTATATAATCTGTAGGTGACAAAACAGCTACATTTGAAAGCAGCCTGGGTCATGTATCCCAGCTGGGAAGGGCTTCCTTTCAAGATACTTTCTCACTCTCAAGAAAATGGGCAATGGTGACCCATTCTGGACCTGAGGTTCCTGAACAGGCACTTGAAAGGGAAGCATTTAAAATGTTAACACTGCAGACAGTGGATCCATCCATGCAAAAAGGGAATTGGCTAGGGGCCCTGGATTTCAAAGATATAGATTTTCATATCCCAGTAAGACCAAGCCACAGAAAACACCTGAGGTTCAGGGTAGGCTTTGCTTAGTAACAGCTTACAGCAATGCCCTTTGGCTTGACCTCAGCTTCCAGAGTGTTCACAAAGTGCCTGTCAGTACTAGCCGCACACTAACGAATACAGGAAGGTAGTGGTGTTTCACTATTTAGATGATTTATTCACATGCGGGGAAACAAAGGAGGAAGCGGTTTACTCAGTTCATACTGTACAGAGTACACTGAAGAAATTAGCAGCTCCTCCTGAATTTAGAAAAGTCCCACCTAGAACCCAGCAAGATACTGGAGTTCATAGGCGCAGAACTGAATACATTACAAAGGAGGGCATATATGCCAACTCAGAGGGCAGAAGCCTTCATTTAGTATGCTACCTTATTCCTGGTAAAAAAAGACAGACTATCTTTACAGGGATTCCTGTAGCTGTTAGACCACATGGATTCGACCACATTAGTGGACCCATGGTCAAGACTTTCAAAGAGGGATATCCACTGCCACCTAAGAAGGAACTGGCACCAAAGGTCTGCACCACTGAAACAGCCAGTACCAGTCACTCAGCATTTGGTACAGGCTTTAGAGTGGTGAAAAGAGGTGAGTAACCTCAAAGAGAGTATCCCCTCCCTTCAATCCTCACCAACAAGGTCCTTACTATAGATATTTCCCTTCTGAGATCAGAAGGTAATCTAGGGGACCAAACAGTGAATGGAGTCTGGGACTCGCACAAAAACCAGGAGCACATAAACCAGTCAGAGCTCAGGGCTGTGCTTCTGTTCATGGACTCTTTCTCCTCCTTGTTGCAGGACCAGACAGTTCTGATCAAGACAGACAATACAGCCACAAAGTGCTACATAAATGAACACTACCTGACTTGCAAAGCTTTACATGTGATCAGGCAGCCATTCCCCTGGAGCAGGCTAGAGCTTATACTTGACCTGGATGATGCCTGGTCTTTCTTTGTCCACAAACTCCTGGAGATTTGCAACAAGCATTTCTTCCCCAAGTGCCTCAAGGTGAGGCTAACATCTGCACCCTGGGTCTCCCCTGGCCTGCACAAGCTCATGAAGACTAGGGACAAAGCCTGGCATAAAGCTCACTGCTCTAACAGCCAGTTCAACTGAAAGCTATAGGGGGAGACCAGAAACAGATAAGTGAGCACTGTCAGAGAAACCAAGAGTTCATTTACTGCTAGTGCACTCTCCAACAACACCCAACAACCTTAATAATTTCTGGAAAATTGGCCAGCCCAGTGGCTTGGCAAATGAACTGCAGGAGCAGACTCAGGTTGCTGGGGGTTGGCCAGGGGGAGACAGGACTGAACATCCAATGGACTGCTGTCTTCTCCGGTGGAGTGGATTTGCCATCTCTGCCAATGACTGCCTCCTGATGGAGGCTGGGTGACAGTGCATGGTGGAGTTGCATGATGGAAAGGAACTGTGGGACTCTATCAGCACGCTGCATACCTCTGTTTGCATGCGCTGACATGCACCCACCCAGCAGAGTTCAGGGGGAGAAAAGAGGAGGAAAAATGACACAGCAGACATGGGTGAAGCTCTGCCCACCTGCCCTTCACCCACACCACCGCCAAGACTCTGAGCTGCTAATTCTGGATGTGTGTCATTGGTGGGGGGGAACAACCCTTCCTTTCCTGGCCCTGCAATGGGAAGCAATCCATAGGAGACTTGTGTGGGCCAGGTAAGTCCTAGGGAGGTGGTTGCCAGTAGAGGGGGCAGGGACAGAGCAGAGAGAAAGCCTGCTCCGGGTGGGAGGATAGAAACCTTTGCTGAAAAGAATTTCAGGAAAACCATCACTGGTTTGAAGGGCCACAAAATATGTAGTATTTCTGAGACTCTGTCTTTTGGTTTGCCCAGCTGCCATCACCCCTCAACACAGCCAATCGCTTAAAAGTCGGCTCCATCACTGCTGCCATTGCTCTTAGTGCAGACATCCTAAGTGTCTAAGGAGCTCCAACTGATAAACGGAACACCCACACCACCTCACCAGCTCCCCAAGCTGCATGTCAGTGCTGCTCCAGCAGTATCTGGAGACGTTTTTCTTCTCCTGCACTCCTGAATCCCCACAAGGGTACTTATTCACAGGAATAGTGTGGAACTGCTGACAGAGAGAAGAGTAAGGAGAGCAGAGTAAGCACCCAGCCTTAACCTAGAGGTGTGTGTATGTATATATATTTGAGGTGTCTGTCTGGGCGTGCTTTGATACACGGACACCTCGAATGCATTGTGAAGTATGAGGCATCTGCCAGGTGCCTTCAACTACCTGAGTAGTGTGTATATCAGAGCACATCTGGACACCTCAAAGGGTGTTAGTCCTCTTACAAAATTGGTCCTAAATTGATTTGTGAAGTGTGAACAGTCATTTATTTCAACAGTCATCCTACCGTAATAGTTTGTTTTTTGCCTTGTATATTTTCTCCTGTATGTAACTATTCCTCCTAGACTATGTTTACCTTTTGTATGTTGCTTTCCTCCATGGGATCTCTATGAAATTGAGATGGTGCATATCATGGGGTTACCCCGGTTGGAATAATGTCAAATAAATAAATAAGAAAAATGGGACCTTTGCATTAAGGTGCGGGTTGCCTACACATCGCGGATCCGTGACACATAGGCACCCATAAGTTACAATGTCATAGACCCCCGGCGACATTCACAGAAGGGTCACGTGCCCCTTCTGCAATGGATCTGCAGCCGTTCAAGCAGCTATGTGGGCAGATTATCCAGGGGCATGCCCGCAATCTGCACCATTCATGAAAGTGTGGAATGCTGGGTGAGGGGGGTGTAAAATGCGGCAGCAGGGACCCTGTCAAATGTGTTGTGCGCCCCCCTAGATTACACCCAGAGATTATGGGAACAGCGGGACCCTCCCTACCATGCTGCTTCAGTCCTCTGGTCAGACAGAGAGGGCTGGAAGCAGCCATTCGGACAGTCGCCCATCACCTTTGATTTTTCCAGCCCTGCACCATCCCACAATCCCCTACTCCATGTGGCACAGGAGATACACTATGGGACCAGGATTTGCATCTGACTGGATGCCCACCTTTGTCCTATAATCCACCTAGAAGAGGTAATCTAGTTGAAAACAGTGGACAGCTTTAAGAGAAGCTAGGACAGGTATAGGGGGAGGGTAAGGGTTATGGGTAGGGAGGATGGGAGGAGTGGGGAGAGGGGGCAGGGACATTAGCTCAAGCTGTGGACCCTGCAACATGAGCAGACTTGTTAGACCAAATGTCATTCTTCTGCTGGTCTCTTTGTATGTTCGTATGTAATAGTGCATAGCCCCTAATAAATTTAGTTCTGAACTGTCCGGGCATGCTCTGATAACCAGACAGTCAAGTAATGGTTTCATCCAATCAGATTGCTAGGATTTCATCACTCATTTAATAAATATATATTTATATTTTCTCTCCCATTTAAAAGTAGTAGTGTTAAGTGGGTTGGTGGAAGAAAGAGATTTATAGTCAGTGTTTGGGGCACTTTGAGACTTGTCTTTAAATTTATAACAGGTAGTGTGGAGAACCTAACTCAGGAAATTAATCTTGGGGGTGAGTAGATTAAGAAAGCCCTGTGGGGGAGGGGGTGTGGCCAGTAGCTGAGCAAAGAGTAACAACTCTCAGAGGCTCTGCAGTTAACAGAGGTGAAACTATTTAAAAATTGCTTCCAGAGTTCTCAAATCTACAAAATATTAACACGAACAGAAAAAGGATGTTGTATGGAGTCCAGCAGTACCAAATTTGTATAACTTGCCTACGCAGGGAGCCAGCTTATTGAGACCTAACAAACAGGCAGAAGTGGGAGGAGAAGGAGCCCTACCAAAAGAACAATGGCCAGGCAGCAATAAGGACACACAGATGCCTGCTACCGCTGGAGATTCCACACAGACTACCAATGCCACCCTGCTTAAACCCATTCATTTGATTGACAAACAGATGTAGAAATTTCAATTACAGTTGAACTCTATGGACAGTAAAATAGGTTCTCTTACCGATGACACCCACAAAGCCACCCAGCTGACCCACAGAGCACTCACTGTCTCCACGAAAGTTACAAAACAAAATGTGCTGTTGAGAAAAAGATTATGAAACATGGAAAATTTAATTTGAGACATGCATGTTCGCATCATGGGGCTACCAGAGAGTGCTGATGGAAACAGTCTTGCAGCATTCTTAAAAACTTGGATCTGTGAACATTACCAGCTTTTCTTGGCCCCCACCATACTTAAATGTTATCTGATCACTCCCTGGGGTTCTCACACTCATCTTCAGTCTAAAGTATTGCTACCTCAGACAGTGCTGTTGTAATGGGCTCAGTTCTGGGGGGAGATGACCTCCCGCTTAAAGCCAAGAAAGAAGGTCCTTCTGAGTGGCAAGAAAGCAAGATCCATCTCTTTCTGAACTTCAGCTATGAAACACGGCTCCAGAAGAAAAGGTTTAATGGAATACGCACCAGACTGAGACAACGTGGAGTTCACCATATATTGTTAATGCCAGGGAGTTTGAAGGTTACATATAGGGAGAAAACCATCAGTTTTCCAACCCCAACGATGCAGCCAAACTGTTGGATAAGATCAGGAAGTGTTCCAGTGAAGGGGCAGTGAAATGGAGGTAGGGGAGGAAGATACTGTATTAACTAAGAGGCATCCATAGCATGGTGCTAAGAGCAGCCCAAGGCGGTATGAGCAGTCTGACTTTTATTGACTTGTATGTGTGTGGGGACTATTGGTGGACAGGAGGTCATGCGGTGTGAGGGCTTGAGGGTGCTGTACTTTTAAATACCTATTTGTAATGCATAATGTGGGACAGAGCCCAAAGACCATTACATTGCAGATAAATGGTGGTTTTATGTGTTGCCAGTCAGCTCCTACAGACTGCATCCACCTTTCTTCTCACTCCAAGAACTCTTAGCTGATTGTTTTGTGAGGCACAGTTTAGGCCAACCTTCCCACCCTCACCCCCCGGAAATAGTTCCTTTATACCTAGGGTTCTGACATCATTTCCTCAAGAGTGCAAGGTGCATATCAATGTCATATCCTCTCTAGCACACAGCACTGAAAATATACGCATACACATTATATAATATATATATATATTTCTATATAACAAACCAATCACACACACAAGCACACACACAAAAAAAAAAAAAAAAAAAGTACATAGTCATGTGGGGAGTAGTGCAATGTAATGGCTGTGGGGCAGCAGTCTTCCGGGAGTCTTTCTGGAGGCTGAGATGCTGCCCTATTTGCAGACAACTCTCTGCCCTGAGGGAGGAAGTTGCCGTCTTCAGGCCACACTGGACAGCAGTAAGAGAACCTTCCCCCAGGCCAGACTTGATGGTAGGAAGGAACCCCCATCCAGGGAGCACCAGAGCCACCACCACTACCTCAGAGGTTGCAAAGAAAGCACAGCAGTTGGACCACAGTGGGCTCAGGGAGGGTGAGGAGGGTGGAACAGAGGCACACCCAGTCAGTTGTTCCACTCCACAATCCATACACCATTCTGGGGGAGCACAGCTCCCCTATGGATGCACCCACGGAGGAGATTAAGGAGGCTGAGGACACCTGTCACAAGGGAGGCCCACAGGAGGGAGGCAGAGGATGCCACAAGGAAAGGAAGCAGCTCCTGGTGGGGACTCAATTATTAGGCATAGAACTGAGGGGGCAGGGAAAACTGAAGTAAGGTGCCTGCCTGGTGCCATGGCTTTGGGGACAGGAAGCGCATCCTCAGGATCACAGAACAGCTGCGGGAGTCTGAGCTGGATGTCATTGTCCACCTAGGGACAAATGACTTGGCTCAACATGACATTAGAGCAGTGCAGAAGGACTTTTAGAACTGGGAGGGGCCTAAGACAAGTAGCACACACAGTAACCTTCTCAGAGGTGCTGCCTGTAAATGGCATGAGTGAGGCAAGGGTACTATGCACCATGCAGTTTAATGAGTGGTTGAAAAATGGTGTGGAGCACAGGGGTTTGGCTTCATTGGGGACTGGGGTTCCACCTGGAGGGACCCAGCCTATACTGGCAGGATGGTCTGCATCTGTCCAGGAAGGGAACAAGTCTTTTGAGCAATCGGTTTAAATGCTTCATTGGCAAGCTTTTAAACTAGTCAAGGGGGGAGGCACTGATGAGCAGCAGGAAAATCCCAGCCTCTCCCTACAAAACAGGGTACTAAATGAGAAAAAGACCGAGGTAGAAAGGTCAGTGGGGGATGCTGCAACAGAAAGTAAAGCCATCAAAAAATGGAGAGCAATGAGTACCAATGCACGTAGTCTGAGTAACAAGCTTCCTGAATTAGTGGCCTTGATGGAGGAGGAACATCGGATATCGTGGCAGTCACAGAAACGTGGTTGGCACAAAACCATGACTGGGACATAAACATACCAGGATACACTATCTACAGGAGGGACAGGGAGGGTAAAGAGGAGGAGATAGCTCTTTACATAAGGGAAGGAATCAAAGTAACAGAACAAAGAGAAAACAGGGAGGAGAAGAAGCACTGTGGGTCAATTTGGAGACCGCAATGGCACCACAATCCGCACAGGGTTGTGTCAGACCTTCTCAGGGGAGGAAATGGACAAGAAATGATAGAAAGTATACTTAGTATGGCAAAAGGGAAATATTGCTGATGAGTGATCTGAATATGCCAGATGTTAACTGGAGTGCAGCTGCCACAGCCACTTTGCAGAGTGGGGTTATTCTAGATGCCCTCAGGGCATGCCTTGAACAACTAGTATTGGAGCCCACTCGAGAGAACAATCTTAGACCTGGTTCTCTCAAATGGAGATGAAGAGGATCACAGATGTAGAAGTGGGTAGCCATCTGGGAACTAGCGACCATCGAACAGTATGGTTCTAAATAAACACAGCAATAGAGTCAAGCCATACAAAGGCAAAGGTACTGGACTTTAGGAGGGCTGACTTTGCCAAATGGGTAAGTGCTAGGGAATGCACTAGCACATGGGCAGGAAGGAGGGTGGAAGAACAATGGGGAATAATAAACTGCCATCACAGAGGCAACAAGCCTTTGTGTGAAGCAAATAAACAAAACTAAACGATGTAAGAAACCACTATGGTTCTCAAAGGAAGTGGCAGTGAAGGTTCAAGAGAAAAAGAAAGCTTTCAGGAAGTACAAGGAATCGCAGAAGGAGCAGGACAGAGAACTGTATCAGTTAAAGCAAAAGGAAGCTGGGAAGGCAGTCAGGACAGCAAAGTGGGAGCAAGGCAGAAGCAGGAAACTACAGACCTGTTAGTTTAACCTCAGTGGTAGGGAAAATGATGGAATTACTTCTGAAGGAAAGAACTGTCGAGTATCTAGAGGCCAGAGGGGCACAGGACCCAAGGCAGCATGGATTTACAGCAGGAAGGTCATGCCAGACAAACCTGATAGATTTCTTTGACTGGGTGACCAAAGTAGTAGATCAGGGAGGGGCTGTGGACATGGCCTACCTAGACTTTGTAAGGCATTTGACACAGTCCACACAAAGATTAATATACAAGTTAGCTAGCCTGGGAGTGGGTCCCAAGATAACAGCCTGGGTAAAAATTGGCTGGAAAATAGGACACAGAGAGTAATAGTAAATGGGTCCACTCTGATGAAAGGGGTTACTAGTGGGGTACAGCATGGGGTTCAGTATTAGGACCAGTCCTCTTTAATGTCTTTATAAGCGACATTGCAGAGGGACTGGAAGGAAAAGTATGTGTCTTTGCAGATGACACAAAGATCTGCAACAGAGTTGATGCACAAGGTGGGTGGAAAGGATGAAAAGGACTTGGCAAGGTTAGAAGAATGGTCAAATGTATGGCAGCTTAGATTCAATGCTAAGAAGTGCAAGGTAATGCACCTGGGAAACAAAACCAGGGAAGAGTACACAATGGGGTGAGATACTAACAACAACAAAAATGGAAAGGGACCTGGGGGTAGTCATATCAGATGACCTAAAAGGTGGGCAAGCAATGTGAGAGGGCAGCAATGAGGGCTGGGGGATATTGGGATGCATAGGGAGAGGCATCACCAGTAGAAAACAGGAAGTTATTATCCCTCTGTACAGACAGCTGGTCAGACCCCATCTGGAGTACTCGTGCAGTTCTGGAGACCCAGTCTCGCAAAAGACATAGACAGGATGGAAGCTGTCCAGAGGAGGGCAACTAAAATGGTGCAGGGTCTACACGGAAGACATATGTAGAGAGACTAAAGAAGCTTAATATGTATAGCCTTGAGGAAAGGAGGGAGAGGGGCGTGATAGAAACTTTCAAGTACCTCAAGGGAATCAACAAAGTCCAAGAGGTAGCATCTTTCAAAAAAAGGGTGTGCAAGAACAAAGGCACAATTTGAAGATAGAGGGGGCGGCTCAGAGGTAATTTAAGAAGTATTTTTTCCAGAGAGGGTTGTGGATGCATGGAACGGCCTTCCGGAGGAGGTTGTGGAGTCAAAAACAGTGGTGGAATTCAAGCATGCATGGGACAGTCATAAGGCAATTCTAGGGGATGGGGGTAGGAAAAAGTAGGCTGCTGGTTAACTAGGATCTGCAGCTTATCCTGTAGGCAGTGAAATGGGCAGACTGAGTGGGCCAAGCGGTCCTTATCTGCTGTCAAATTCTATGTTTCTATGTAAGAGCTTTCCATTTGCGCCAAACCAGTCTTCTTCATCAAGGCACAGATGTGAGGTGGGACTGATTGTTCGTGTCTGAAAATCCGCCACTTGGTGATCGGTGAACTGAACCCTTCTGGAATGTGCGAGGAGACAGTAAGCCACATGTACTAATGGACAAAAATACATTGTTTAAAAAATCATTGTACTCAATAGCTCCATGTGAAGTCCGAACCAGCCATTGATTTTCCTGATGTCCGCCCAGGGTAGAATGAGTTAAAGAGCCATGTTGGTAGAATGGCTTGGATCCGCTTCACCAAGTGGAGCTGTTAGATCTTTGCTTGCTTCTTGCCACCGCTCCTTTGGCCTCGCTCCATCTCCTCCCAGTGCAAGCTTGTTACCATGGACCATCTTTCTTAGCCTTAATTCAACCACGCAAATGTGGTATTGATTTGCTTAGCTGTAAAGGGTTACCACACTCTTAGCTAATAGTTCAGCTCAATAAAATCATGATTTTAATCAAAAATTGGTTCTGCTCTGCCAGAGCTCTCTAGAACTGTTGCATACAGCTCAGCAGCTAACCATGCCCCTAAATTGTATATTTGAAGACTGGGCAGTGTGTGCCCCCTATATATACTGGGTTGAGTTATTTTGTACTCCTCCAGGTAAGTATCAAGGTGTTTAGCAGACATAGAGAAGGACCTTGTCATACACCTTAGTTGCCATCATTTTGAAAGCGAGGCTTGGAATACAAGCACAGGAAGTAGTTGTCAGCCAACACACAAACTAGTAGTGATCTTTATTTTATGTTGCACCCTTCCCCAGAGGTTCAGGACACCATTATAGTTTCAAGCAGGAGCAACACATTAAAAAATTATACAAAGAATTTAAATTAAAAATTATACAAGTGGTGGAGTAAAGTCTTGATCAGGCAGTGATAGAATAGATAAGAATAAATCCGTAGCATAGGTGTGGCAGGGCCTGGTAGAGGTACAGTAGTGGTCAGGTAGAGGACTGGCAGGACCGGGATGGGGCAGAGAGAAGTTTTAGCTGGCAATTAAAGGAGAGGGTAGAGGAAGAGTGACAGAGAGTGGAAAGGATCAAATTCCAGATGGCGGGAATGCGACTGGAGAAAGCAAAGTGCCCAGTAGAGGAGTCCAGAAGGGTAAGGGTGAAGGGGCGAGAGTCTCTGAAGCAAAGGGAGTAGGAGGCAGAGGGGGTAGGAGAGAGGAGTGAGGAGAGATAAGGAGGAAGAGACCCAAACTAGCATTTGGAATTGATGAAAGCACAGTGGGATTGGCACCATAAGGGGAGAGGGAGGGATTGAGAGGGAATAGTAAAGGAAGCAGTGGGGAGTACAAGAGGAGACTGTAGTAGCAAAGTGGAAAGTGTTACTGAGGGTGTCCAGTCGGGAGAAGGAAGAGGAGGGGGCAGTGCTGTAGACCATGTCTGCATAGTCAGACACCAGGAAAACTGTTCTGGTGACCAGCTCCCAGTGGACCTGGGGAGAAAGGCATTTCCTTGTTGCAGTACAGGGCACCTACTTTGGGGCGGAGCTTGGAGTGGATGGTGTCAATGTGAGTAGAGAAGTCTATCCTGCTGTCCAGCAACACACCAAGGTATTTGAAGGAGAAGGCCGGTTGAAGGGGAGATGCCATCCATGCTGGTGAAGACCAGGGAAGGGAGACTCTGACTGGTTTCTGGCTGGTACCAAAGGTCATAGACAATGCTTTTTTTTTCTAATTCTATTTATGCTGTTTGCTGCTCTCAGCCCTTGGCCCCCAGTCCAGCCCCACCTCACCCCAGCCCCATCATTCCACCTTCTCCTGATACCTGCTCCCATGTTACCTTAGTGGTTTGCTCCCCACAGGGGAGCCATTAGGATGGGTCTAGATCCCTTGAGTCCACAATGTCCAGTAATCAGGAGAGCACCCGGGTTAGTGAGTGCAGGGCCTGAGGGTGCAGCAGAGCCATCATTCTGCATGGAGGGGGGTGTTTCCTCTTTTTCACCCATTCTGTCCCTCAAGATGCAGGTGTCTCAGGTGCGCATGCACACAGACGTGCATAGCATAGAACCAGCCTGCATCTGCCCTCCCCCTAGTTGTTATGTTGTACTTCCACCTGTGGTCACCCAGGTATCAATGTAGTGGCAGAGCTGTCTTCCCTTTCTCTCTCTCTCTCCAGATGGGCAGAGTGTTCTCTGGGATGTTCGATCCTCCTCCCTTCCCCCCGCTGGCCCTCGATGATCCACTCTTGTTCCCAAACACAGGTCACCAACACTGCAAGCGGTAGTGCTACCACTGCACCAGCAGGCCAGTGCTTGGACACTGTTTTTTATCGCTGATGCAGAGGTGGTTGGAGCAGAACCAGTGTAGGACATTACGGAAGTCTTCCTGGAGCGAAAGATCCACTGCCATTGTCAAGGGGGTGGAGGCGTAGATGACTGTGTCATCTGCTTACATGTGGATATGCGAGTTGGCACAGATAGTGAGGAGGCCATTTAGGAAGATGGAAAAAAGAATGGGACCCAGGTTGGAGCTCTGAGGGACCCTGGTCTGAATGGGAAAGGGGAGGGGACAGGGCACCTTCGACCTGTACTGACTGCATTTGGCCCAAGAGGTAGGAGCGGAACCAGTCAACAGTGGAATCTGAGAGACCAGCAGAAATCAGCTTGTCCAGGAGGAGAGGGTGGGCCACTGAGTCAAAGGCCTTGGCTAAATCAATGAAAATTGCTGCCGTGATGTGCCTGTTATCCATCACAGTGAGGATGGAGTCAGTGACCCACAGGAGGGAGGAGACAGCGGTGCAGTGTTTCCAAAAACTAGACTGGAAAAGAGAGGTAATTGGAGGAGTAGATGAAGTTGATAAGCTTGGAATAAACTAGTTTCTCTTGCAGTTTTGCAAGAGTAGGGAGAAGGGACATAGGACGGACGTTGCCTAGGGAGGAAGGGTTGTGTACCCTTTGTGAAGGGGGAGAACCCTGGCAAACTTCCAAGACTGAGGGACAGCACAGAGGGAGAAAGAGAGGTTCAGAAGGTGAGTAAGGGGGTAGTAATGGCAGGTGCAGAGATGTGGAGCAGTTTAGGGTCCAGACAGTCAGGACTGGATTTAGGTAGGTTGAGGGAGGAATGGGTTAGCAAGGTTTCCTGAGGAGTTACGGGGGAAGGTGAAACCTCTGGGAAGGGTGGAGCAGAGAGGAAGATGAACGAGAGTGGGAAGGGGAAGTACCAGTGAAAGAACAGGTGAGCCATTTACCTTGAGGATAGGGGAGATGGACAGGGTAGGAGGGTCGAAAAGAGAATGAATAACCTTCCAGAATTTTGCTGGGGAGTTAAGGTTGTTCTGGAGGTTAGTTTTAAAATAGTGGCTAATTGGTGAGTAAGAGGAGTATTATGTCATATGTGGAGCATTTGTATATGTAATATCAGGAGGGAATTATCTCATCGGCACAGGGCAGTTCCTATTTCTGCCTTCAGGACACCAGCCTCCATGCCATTCAGAAAGGAAAGGCAGTGCGTAATTTACTACTATGTAGCACATGACATAGCACTTACATGGTGGGGGGGGGGTAACATTTGGAAGTGTAGTAAGTTAAGCAGCCCGATGCATACCAACATCTCCTCTTCTTTGCGTGCCTGACATGAATGACAAAACAGTACCTGAATACAGTGTCTGATGCTCAGCCTGTGTGCTGCATAAAGTTTGTCATTTGTACTGCATATGCATACAAAATAACTGAGCTCTCAAAATCTGTTAAACTTTGTTTTTTCTTTATTCAACCCATTGTTCACAGATTAAATGAAAATAGCCTAATTTACTGGCACTGGTCCAGGCTCCAGCATGATAGCCTTTCAAGGTTCATAGAAACGTAAAGGACCGCTTGGCCCACCCAGTCTGCCCACTTTCCTACCTATTGGATAAGCTGCAGATCCTAGTTAACCAACAGCCTACTACCTCCTACCCCCCCACACTATAATTGCCTTATGTCTGTCCCATGCATTCTTGAATTCCCCCACTGTTTTTGACCCCATGACCTCAGGAAGGCCGTTTCATGCGTCCACCACCCTCTCTGTGAAACAATATTTCCTCACATTGCCCCTGAGCTGTCCTCCCTCTATCTTCAAACTGTGCCCCGTTGTTCTTGCACATTTCTTTTTCTGAAAGATGCTACCCTCTTGGACTTTCTTGATTCTATTGAGGTGCTTAAATGTTTATATCATGTCCCCCCTCTCCCTCCTTTCCTCGAGGGTGTATATATTAAGCTTCTTTAGTCTCTCTTCGTATGGTTTCTGGTGCAGACCCTGCACCATTTTAGTTGCCTTCCTCTGGACTGCCTCCATCCTGTCTATGTCCTTGCAGAGATGGGGTCTCCAGAACTGCACACAGTACTCCAGATGGAGTCTCACCAACTGTCTGTACTGAGGGATGACAACTTCCTGTTTTCTACTGGCAATACCTCTCCCTATGCATCCCAGTATCCCCCCAGCCCTCCTAACTGCCTTCTTACATTGTCTGCCTACCTTTAGGTCATCTGATATGACTACCCCCAGGTCCTTTTCCATTTTTGTTGTTGTTAGTAACCCCCCCACCCCCATTGTGTACTCTTCCCCTGGGTTTTTGTTTCCCAGGTGCATTATTTTGCACTTCTTTGCATTGAATCTAAGCTGCCATACTGTACTTTTGACCATTCCTCCAACCTTACCAAGTCCCTTCTCATCCTTTCCACACACACACACACCCCTTGTGTATCAACCTTGTTGCAGATCTTTGTGTCATCTGCAAAAAGGCATACTCTTCCTTCCAATCCCTCTGCAATGTCACTTATAAAGACATTAAAGAGGACCAGCCCTAGTACTGAACCCTGTGGTACCCCACTAATAATCCCCCTTTCTTTGGAGTGGACTCTGTTTACTATTACCCTCTACGTCCTGTTGTTCAGCCACATTTTCACCCAAGCTACCACCCTGGGACCCACTCCCAGGCTGGCTAACTTGTTTATTAATCTTTTGTGTGGGACTGTGTCAAATGCCTTGCTAAAGTCTAAGTAGATCATGTCCACAGCCCCTCCCTGGTCTACTATTTTGGCCACCCAGTCAAAGAAATCTATTAAATTCATCTGACATGACCTTCCTGCTGTGAATCCATGCTGCCTTGAGTCCTGTGCCCCACTGGCCTCTAGGTACTCAACAATTCTTTCTTTCAGAAGTGATTCCATCATTTTCCCTATCACTGAGGTCAAACTAACAGGTCTGTGGTTTCCTGTCTCTGCCTTGCTCCCACTTTTGTGAAGGGGAATCTCATTCGTCTTCCTCCAGTTCTTAGGTGCCACACCATCCTCCCATGATTTGTTAAAAAGGGTAGTCAGTGGTGTCACTAGTTCTCCCCTTAGTTCTTTTAGAATTCTGAGGTGAATCTCGTCAGGGCCCCATTGCCTTGTCAATCTTGAGTTTTAGGAGTCTTTTCAAGACCCTTTCTTCTGTGAATGGATTGGTTCCTGTTTTGTTTTCTGCAGCATTCCACTTGTTTAGGGGTAAGGCTAACAGAAAACTGTAGGATTAAAAAGGAAAGAATTCCTGTCTCAATGCAAACTTTGCAACATGATTTGTAGATGCATTTTTTAGCTGATAAGAATATCACTCATTTTCTGTATTTAGTTTGCTGTTTTTCTTCATAACTATGCTCAGGAACATGAAAGCTGGATCCAAAGAGGGTAATAGGCTTGCAAAAAACTAACACTCTGTAGTGCTTTATTTACTGTCTGAAACAGTAAGCCATGACTCTGAGCATGCACTGGATGGTCGCTCTGGCACCCTGATGACCCAGATTCATGCCCCCAACCTGGAACATTAGGAGTGGAAGCTGGCAAGGAGGGCTCAGAGTGTTCACATGGGCACTCTCCTCCCAGTCAGGAGAGAGGATTGGGTACCACTCTTATAGTGACTTTTGGCTGTGGCACCGCAGATGACCATGCACCGCCTGACTCCCTCCAGGCTAGCCATCAGTCTGCACATGTCTTGAGGGTGGGAGTGGAGAAAAGGCAGTGGAGAAGGGCTCACGCAGAATACTTGGATGGTGGCCTCCACACACCCACTGCCCCACACACCAAGCTGTCATTAGCAGCACTGGTACCAAGATGAATGTGCAACTCCCTCTCCTCCAGTGACTACGAAGGGGAGTAGTCCCCAGAGAGGGACAGAACCCAGCTAAGGACAAGAGGATACCACTGGAGAAAGGAGTCATGTGGTACTGGTGGTGAGACTGAGTCAGGCAGACAGGCAGAGGAACAGAGCATCAGTAGGAGTAAATAAAAAGTGATGTGTCTGGAAACCCTAGGCAGGAGGTAAAACACTAAAAAAAGTGTGGTAAAATGTTCCCCTGAGTAGCATCAAGCCCTTCTGCTGCTTCTGCTTTAAATTGTCAATTATGGCTATTACTGCCCCCCTTGAGGCCATGAAAGTCAGCCCAGGAGCAGGGCCAGATTAACGCATGGGCCTAGGGGGCCCAGTCCCAGGGACCCTAGGAAAATTAGGGCCCATGACTCAGCCCATGCAGCAGGTATTGGAAATGCTGGGAGCCAGAGGAGGGAGGAGACAAGGCCCCTTTAATTAATGGGCCCAAGTGATTGGCTGCTGCTGTACTGTGCAGTCGTCAGCACTGACTGACTGACTGAGTCAGTTGTTCAGTCGGGTCGTGGTGGGGTTGGTGAGTCAAGCTAGAGGTGTTAATGAGACAGACAGGAGTGGGTCTCACTAGAGAGCCAGTAGCCAACATGGAAATCACTGCCATCTCTGCTGCACCGCTGCATGAGTGTGCAAGCTTTCTCTCGGCTGTTCCGTCGGTCGGGCTTGTTGTTGGGCTTGGGGGGGCAGGGCGGGGCCAGTCTGGCAGTGGTGGCGGCACACTATGGGGCAGGGCAAGCTGACAGCAGTCAAAGAAGCAAGTTAAGTGTGCAGCTAAGAGAAAGACGTCAAGATCAAGAGTAAGGTAAGCCACAGCACTGACAGCTGCCAGCAGCACGCACGCTGTGGTTGATATATACAGTTTCAATCAAACTTGTCTTGAGCTTGAGATGATTCAGAGCCAGAGCACGGATGGGGGGATATATTATTGTGTGGGACTTGGACCTCACTCCTGACACAGTGTCACAGCGGGGCATCAGCGGGCTTCAGTAGCCATAGCCATGATGATCCTGGAAAGTCTTGCTGCAGCACTGAGGGCCGGGTTACAGGTTCCATTTCTGCTGGATTTGGTAATATTTTTTTAATGTTTTTTATTAGACGGACTTAGTTAATAACATAGGGCAGCAGCACAGCAGGCTGCAGTGCAGAGGAAGCAGCCTGAGTCAGCTGACATACTCAACAGGCTCACGTCACACCACAGTCACATGCAGGGCAGAGGGCAAGAAGCTTGAACCTTGCTTGAAGGCAAGTTTATGCTATCTGTCAGAAGGTGGTGGTACTGTTTGTGTGTTTTTTTGCTGTACTGTACAGCCAGCAGCCAGTGGGCAGCAGCAGGCACCCAGGCAGCCCAGAGATCTGAGAGAGAGAGAGAGAGTGTGCGTGTGTGTGTGTGTGTGTGTGTGTGTGTGCGTGTGTGAGAAGTGTGTTGCTTGACTTGTGATTATTCTGTTCGGTAGATGATCAGATTCTTCTATAGTGTGTGACAGTGACAACAGAGAACAGTTCTGTAGACTTCTACTAAGTACAACTATACTACTGATCATTGTCAGGTCAGTGTTGTTAATTTGGGCAGTGAGGAACCAACAGGAGCATGACAGCAGTTCTATCGTCCACCTCCTGTCACTGCTATATCTCCACTGTTCATTGTTGTGATAAATTAAATGCTATGTATTCCTCTAGTAACCGTCGTTATCTAAGTGGGCGTGCTAAGAGAAAGCTGAAGAAAGAAAGGGAGATGAAGGGAGTGTCTTTGCTAGGGGAGATCCCAAAAATAAACCAATTCTTCAAGGAGCCAGAGAACTCTGAGAACAATTATTTGATGATGACAGCGTTGGCGATGAACCTGGCCCAGCCAGTGGTGCTTCTGAGTCTGACAATGTGCAGCCGCAAGGAGGTATTGTAGAAGTTAACATGCCTACTAGTAGTCCAGATGTACAAGATACAGACAGAGTGGTGGCACTGGCTACAGATGACCCTCAGGAAGAGGATCATGACTCAGGGTCGGGCTTGAGTAAAGGCAAGAACAATATTATTGAAGCTGATCGATTTACTAGTGATCCTGCATTGTGGAGTAACATTGATAGTTTCAGGAGTTTTTGGATTGCTAAGGGTTCAGCTGCTTGTCAGAATAAAAATGTACCAAATTCCTCTGCTTCTGCTCGGGTGATTGCTGGGAAGACTCAGATGCGATCCAGTGATCTGTTTTCATGTTGGCTGCACAATAGTGAAGTGGTTATGCGGTAATGGCTTATTTACTCACCATCTACTGGAAATGTTTACTGCCTTGCCCGCAAACTTTTATCAACAAGATTTCATGCCTTTGCTGAAGGGTTCAGTGACTGGAAACACCTCGGGCGTAATTCTGAACATGAAAAATGCCTGGAACACCGAAACTGTATGCTAGCGTGCATAGGGCGTGTACAGGCAACAGGTACAGTAGATGCAGATCTAGTTCAGCAGTTTCAGTCAGAATGCCAATACTGGAGAGATGTTCTTAAATGTGTTGTGGCAGTTGTCAAGTTTTTAAGTGAGCGTGTACTTGCATTCCATGGTGAAGATGAGCTGTTAAGGTCACCACCTAATGGAAACTATTTGGGGATTTTGGAGCTGATCGCTCAGTTTGATCCATTTTTGGCTGATCATATGGCCAAGTTTGGACACAACAGTAGAGGTAATACCTCCTATCTGTCATCAGCTATTTGTGACAAATTCATTGAGTTGATGGAGCAGAAAGTTAAAACTCAATAACCAGAGAACTGAAACAAGCCAAGTACTTTTCAGTAATTGACGATTCAACACCAGATCTGCCGCATGTTTGTTTATTCAAATCTAGGATTACAAAGTACCTTTGAGCCGAGGCTCTTTTACAAAGGTTCCACATCACGGTGTACAGTCTTGGAGTTACAATAACAGTACAAGGCAATTATTAACAAAGGAGGTTTTGACATGATTAATACAAGGTTTACAAGTGAAACAAATGAAAAGATGGTACATAGAGGTCAGGAGAGGTGTGGGAAGGATAACATTGAAAGCTGGAGGGACACAATGGGGGGTGGGAGTGGGAGGGGGAGGTGAGGGGGGTAATATGCGGCAGTCAGAGGCAACTTTGTCAAGAAAAGGATAGGATAAGAGCATAAGTTGGGCAGAGGAGGTGTAGGTGCTAGGAGGTAGGGTAAATGGGGAGTCAGTTTGAGGAGGGATTGGTTAATAGCAGTCACAGGAGTTAGAGGCCAGAAGAGCTCTGCGGAGTTTGGTCTTGAAGGCACCCATAGTTGCCAGGGTCGTGATGTCACTATTGAGATTATTTACCCAGCTAGGTGCCCGATAAGCAAAGGACCTTTGGCCTTGGGATGTCCAACAGTGTGGGATCTGCAGCAGGTGTGGTTTGGATTTCCTGGTGTTGCAGTTGTTGGTCTTGAGATTGATGAGAGAGCAGACTCCTGGAGGGGCACTGCCCATCATTATTCTTTTGGCTGTGATGCAGGTTTGATATTTAAGGCGATTATTTAGCGGTAGCCACCCTGATAGAGAGCAGAGGTCGCAGGTGTGGGTGAGGATGGTGAGATCCAGCAGCAAGACGGCAGGCCTTATTGAGGGTGGTAGAAATCCACTTGAGGGAGGAGGCAGTGGCCGAGCCATAGATAACTAATCCATAATCAATGATGCTAATGATGGAGCTCTGGACGGCAACTGTTAAAGCTTCAGAAGTTTGGTGTTTCCTGTGTCGGAACAGCAGGCCCATTCTGATGTTAGCTGCTTTAGCCATGGTATTTATGTGGGCAGTGCAGGAGAGGTGGGAGTCAAGGGTGATGCCAAGATATTTAAAGGACTGTACTTGTTCGAGTGTGACTCCTTTCTTAGTTTTGATGGTGAGGTAGAACTGTTTGAATTTGTGGTGAGAGCTACTGAAGATCATGGATTTTGTTTTTTTCTGGTTTAGGATAAATTTGTGTTTTAGGAACCATCTTTCAACTGAAGTGAAGCCATGTTGAAGGTTATTTTGCAGTTGTTGGGGATCCTGGTGGGAGGTCAGGATGACTCCATCATCCGCATAGAGAATGAATTGCTGGGGACAGGACTCAGGAAGCGAGTTTAGGAACAGGCTGAAAAGGAGGGGGCCTAGGATGGAGCCCTGTGGGACACCTGAGCGAACTGGTCTGGGATTGGAGAGGGTGTTGGAGATTTTAACTCTTTGGAACAGGTTGTCTAGGTAGCTTTTGACCCAAGTTACCGAGTTAGGAGAGAGACCCAAATTCCGGAGCTGGGCAAGCAGGAGGCCATGGTGGACAGTATCAAAGGCCTTTGTTAGGTCAATGAAAGTTGCGCCAGTTAGATGCCCTTTGTCCAAGGAGTGGTGGATGGTGCCAGTAAATTTGAGCAGTTGTGTAGAGGTGTTATGATTCTTTCTGAAACCGTGTTGCTGCCTGCTCAGCAGGTTGTGTTTGTCAAGGTAATCTGTCAGCTGGTCAGTGACAATATGCTCCAGGCCTTAAAGAGAGGAGGGAGGATGGAGATGGGTTGGAAGCTCTCAGGAGCAGTTTTGGCACCACTTTTATGGATGGGGATCAGTTGACTTTCATGTTCCAATATGTCAATTCAGATGGACACATAGTAGAACGATTCATTGGATTTGAGCCACTGGAGAACCATACGGGTGCAAGTCTGGCCGACACTGTGCTTGCTATGGTAAATAATGGGTCTGGACATCTCTAACTGCTGTGGACAATCATATGATAATGCCAGCAATATGTTGGGATGGTATGCCCCCTGACAGCGACACCATTACAGCGAGTAACGTCGATGCCAACAACATCGACAGTTCGCTGTAGTGGTGCACCCAAGACCCCAGGACTCTGTCTCCTGGTCCTGAACCCCGTTCCCCGAATCAACTCCAACTCTGAAAAACAGACCGGGTTTCCTTACGGCACAATGGCCTTCAGTCAACGTTCCCTAATGTGGACATTGCCCTTAGAATTTTCCTGACTCTGCCAGTGACAAACTGCGAAGGAGAATGCATGTTTTCAGAGATGGCAATGATAAAAAATGAGCTGAGATCAACAATGCCTCAACTTAATCTGAATGCCTTGTCTCTCATGGCAGTCAAATCAGAGCTGGTATGAGAGATGGAGTTCGATTACCTTATCCGTGATTTCTCCTCTGTTAAAGCCTGGAAGAAACCAACCTTTTAAAAGGTAAGATTTTCATTGTGTGTAATTTTTCCATATTTGGTGATTGTTGCCTGTCTTGTCTAGATATTTTTACATGAATGCAAGGAACTTTTGAGTAATGTTGGTTTTACTTTCTGATCTTGATCTCTTTCAGATTGTCAGTTGGGTGGCAATATAAGCCCTGTTGGTGACACCAGGTCCATTGGCAGGTCAAGCTTGGAAAAGACTGACATAACAATTTTATGGCAGCAACGTATTGCAATTTGTATGTGCACCAATGTTGAAAAAGTTCCTTATTAAAATAGTTTGACAAAGGAGGTTAGCTTCTGTTATGTATGTGTGTCATTCATTAATTCATACAAATATGTCATGCTCATGGTCTTGGTCATGCAGTTTAACTCAGAAGAACCAGATTACAGATTGACAAAGTTGATCTTTCACAGTCAGCTTTATTACTACTCCTGAGTCCCAGGGCTCAACTTACAAATATGCCACAGACTGTGACTGTCTGTGGCATATTTTAATATTGTGCCCTGCGACTCAGTACCAGTAATGCTTTCATTCAGTCCAGCAAGTTGATGCTATTGCCTTGCCTATTATAGTTGGTCATTGCTTCACACCAAGCTCGACCTGAATTTCTCATCCCAGCTAGGCTTAGAGTGCCTTTCCTGGTTAAACAGTTTCCCCCCTTTCAGGTCTGAAAAGGTCTTCAGTGTGCATGCTCCTAAGTGGTACTGTGTCTCTAACTTGCCATCACATATTGCATGATTACAGTGCATTTACACTGAGTGCCCGTGGATGGACCATAATCGATATCATCGATTATAGTCAATCCACGGACACTCAGTGTAAATGTACTGTAATCATACAATTTCAGACATTCTAACCTTCCTTTCCCCACTATATGACAGGGCATTAAAAGTGCCTGGAAATCCCTCGAAATGCATTCTTAGGCACTAAAAACCTAGGCAGCCCTCGAACCCCCAGCCTGTTAATGAAGTCACAGGGGGACCACTATTTCGCATAGCTCAGGGGCCCCATTACTTCTTAATCCAGCCCTGCCCAGGAATGCATTTGTGAGATGTATAAATATGACCATTGAGGGAGTTGACTGGCTTGGGCAGCTGCATCTGCCATGTCTGGAGGTGAAACTGCTTGAGGAAATCATCATTTTGTACTTTGCATATTCATCATGCCTCACAGGCCATTCTGGTATTGCTTTCACAGCCAGGAATCATTTCATAAAAATGTGGACTGTCACTTTAAAGAGATAGCGCAATGTATTTCACATAGCCAGGGCAATCTGGGAGGGCTAAGCAGACCTATTAATTTTCTGCTGGACTCCTGCCAAGGAAATACAATTATCTTTCGGGAGTGACGTCAAGAGGCATATTACTTTGAAAGGATGTCAGTCTCCAAATTTAATTAATGCTTTAATTTTAAGCCATTGCTAGATGTACAGTCATAATTAACAGAGTATGCAGAAGTAGAGGAAAAACATTTAAACAAACTACAAGATGGAATGAGGAAAATGCAACAGTGGGTTTCCCATGAGAAATCTACCACCACTTGGTGTAGCAGTTGGTGCAAATCCCAAAGGAAAACTTACTTCTAAACTAGGAGGAGTAGGCAGTATAGGCAGTACAGTTAGGGAGGCAGTATAGCACAGTGGTTTAAGGCTCTGAGCTGCAAATCTGGAGACCTGGGTTTGAATACCACAGCCCCCAGTGCATACTTTGTGACCCTGAGCAAGTCATTTAAATTCCCTGTGCTCCCAGGTCACACCTGTAAACAAGCTTTCAGTTTTGTGTGCCACTCCTGGTTAAACAACTGGAAAAAAAAAAGAAAGAAGTCTTTAAAATAGTGTTTTCCAGTATAATAAAATATTTTCTTGTGCACACTTTACACTTTTGCCAACACTAAATACACAGGGGTGTGCAGAAGCCTGATTTAAAATATATGTTATAGGTGGCACCTGCAGGGGAAAAGCGGATAGTCACTGGTGCCCATCCACCCAGTGATGGCAGTGGCAGGCAGTCTGTTTGCAGCCGTACAGGAGCCCTCAGAGGACAAGGCATCCCTTTACACAAGGAAGCTGGCCTGGGTTCTTTTAACAGTTCTCAAGGAACATAGAAAAATATAAAATATAATTAGCATGGTGCTTCCACCTGGGTAAATTATTGAGAGTGCCCTAAAACACTCGAGCGCTATACCCCACTGGACAAACTGTTGATGGTACATAGGCATAGCATAGACGGGTTCCTGGGGAGCTCAGGCATCTTGCAACAGCAACTTATTTTTAGCCATATCAGTAAATGGATTACTATAAACCTTGGTCCCTCCCTATTAAACAAATGACACCAGGATGCAGTCATTCACTCTTAAACAGTTGCAGAACAAAAATAATTTATTTTAACAGACATGTGCACAGTTTCAAAATTGGAAAACTCATTGATGGTGTTACAGTTTAAACAACCTTCCCTCTTGGGCCCCAGATAATTCAAGTTCTACGTGTCCAGAGATAACAAGATCATACTACAAAGGGATGTACACTCCTACTCTATAACTTAGTGGTACCTGTTTAAGGTGTGAAACTAAGGAATGTATTTCTCACTCCATAACCTAACAATACCTGTTTAGGGCAAAGAACATGAAGTAGCTATGGTACATGATTCACCTTACCCCTTCCCAGGCCTCAGTGTCTCCTCATTTCCTTCCCCCACTCTGTGAGTTCAATGAACGCCCACCGCTCTGAGGTCATTCTTCCATGGGAATCCTTTGTTCTGGTCTTCTGAACTCTTGGGATCTGCCAGTGAATGCCATCAGGCCACACCCCTTGAAGGGGAATTGCCAACCGGCCCTCAACATCCTGATATCAAATCCCTGCCAGAATCTAGCCTCCAGAGTCTTGGCTTGCAGTGGACAAGTGCCACCCCAGACATGGGACCCTGCCAGCAGCTTGAGCCTGACAAGTCTTTTTTGGATGGTCCCAGCCAGAGCTTCAATGGTACGGCCCTGTCTCTCTGGCATGAAGTTTGCTTGCTCCATCCTGACACTAACTGACTCCCTTTTTTGCCTTTCAGGGATGTCATGCCAACAGAATTTCTGAGGGATATAGTATTAAAAATTAATGATGGGAGGGGTGGTGTTGAGCAGTGAGCAAGATAGCCACTTAAACTGAGAACGCCTCACTTCATGCCCTTAAAGTCTGTAAAACTTAACTGACAGCTGAAAATTGTACCCACAGCAGCAGCAGAAGTGGAGGGGCCACACCGAATCACACTACAAAAGAAACAGACCAAGTAATAGATCAGCTCTCAAATCAGCAAACTTTAACACGCTGGCCAGAACACAGGCCACCATTCTAAAAGAACTGAAAGGCCTCAGCAGTGGCATCAACACTGTGTTGGGAGAAATGGCAATTGTTAAATGGACTGTAACAAGCTGGAGAGGGCGACAGCCTGGCACTTGTGGTGAGCAAGGGAGCTTGTTCTTTCGCGAGGCTGGTGCATGCCCAGAGCGCGCTGCTGCAGCTGACACCAACAGAGGCTGTGCTAGCTATCTGGGGTGGTGGGAGGGACCAAGGGAGAAAATGGAAGGAGGAAAAACAGTGAAGCCTGGTCTACATGGTGCCCTGCTCACTCTCCATGGGCCTGCGTCATCAATCTGGGACACCTGGCCACCATTAGATATGTGCTGGGGGGAGGATGGCCCTCCCTCCCCTCCCTGCCACAGACAGGTAATCTGTGGGGACCATGGCCAGGTAAGCACCTGGGTGGGGGAGATGGGTGCTAATGATGTGGGAGCAGGGCAGGTGCAAAAGCAGCCGCCCAGGTGTCCCCAAGGAGTATAAACAAAGTATGTGGGAAAAAAATTAAAAAGAAAGTCCTAGATTTGGAGGTCTGCAGGTGCAGAAATAGTATCTGGATCACATGATTTGTGGAGAAAATAGAAGGGAACAGCACCATCACATTTTTGCAAATTGTTCTGTCACAGATCATGAGCCTGAAATGTGGCAACCCTACTGAGTTTGAACGTGCTCACCACACCCTCCAAGAGATGCCAAGCTGGGCAGGAAGTCACATGCCATAGTGGCACAATGCCTGAGATTTCATGATAAGGAGAATATACTGTGACACACCAGTGAGAAAAACAACTTAAAGAAGGGCATGGAGCAGATATCTGTTTCTCACAACCTACCTATGGAGATCATCGATGATAGAAGAAAGCTGTTTGACCTGGCCAAAGAGAAGCTCGAAAAGGTTGGATCCAGTATGGCATGGGATACCTTGCAGTGCTATATATTTACAGAAATGGAGGATGCTGTGACAACAAATTAGCTGAAGAGGCCATGGACTTTATTGCCGAGCACATGGAGAAGGCCAGACATGATTGGGTGGAACAGATGAAGTACAGCGGTGGTTAGCATTCACAGCAAAGTGATGGCTGAAGCTGCCTGACAAGATCTGGATGGAGAGTGGGATCCGCTGTAGAATTTACTGAGGGGCACAGTAGAATTCTTGCATGTGACATAAGGCCTTGCCCTAATTGAGACTGTGGACTTGTAACTGGCAGACTTGTAGGCACTGTATTCGTCTTAAAGAGCCACTGATGCAGTTGAGACAACTTTGGAAAAATGGAACATTGAAATATAAATGTAGCTTATGTTTCATATTTTATTCTATAATTCTCACTCATTTCCTTACTACTAAGAAGATTTCTATGAAAACAGTATTTCTACTCTTTCAGCTCTGACCATTTGTCTACACCTGACATCATAATTCGTGTTTATAACACCAGTCTATTGCTGTGGAGATACTTATGATGTCATAAACAAGGGACTGTGATGTCAGGTGTAGACAAGCAGCCAGAGCCGATAAAGTCTAGGGGACAGTGATCTTGCTGCCATACAACTCTTTTCAGTAATAAAGAAAATGGGAAACTAATTACTGTACTGCAAATACATGAAGTAATGAAAAAAATGGGGAACTAATTGCCGTACTGCAAATACATGAAGTAATAAAGAAAATGGGAAGGCACTGAATACCAATCTTACTTTTATCAAAGTTTTCCTAATGCTGTCAGGGGCTCCTTAATATGATCGACAAACACTGTTAAGACACTTCGCAATCAAACTTAATAAAGCATTTTCCATATAGCTATTTCATACTGTTCCATGTACCCCAACTCTATTATGTTTGATCAGAACAGTACACTGCACTGGAGGGAGGAAGAGTGAGACGGGACGGTGAAGAGCAGGCAGGCAGCTAGTGGTAACACTTTAAACAAAGACTGTGGGTTTAATAGAACATTCTGTGTCACAGACATTAACTGTGCTATGTGCCACTGGGAATGTTTAAGATTAGGCGGCACCAAGTGTATGGCATTGGGAAGGGGAATGTACATTACGCCCAGTGACATACCTAAAAATGTATTGTTAATGCAAGGATGCTTTTTGGTGCCAATTAATACCTGTAATATATAGCAGAGGACGGACAGCTGTTTAGAAACCGTTTGCAGCTTATATATCACCTGAGGGGTCTGCAAGCTAAATGCTTGGTGAAGTGGGGGGAGAGGAGGGTCACATGCTGGCCTTCACAACTTAATCAATCAGTCAATCAAAATCTCTATTTATCCAGGCGGACACCATTGAGCAAGGTCATTTGCAAGGTGGACCTGCATCTCACAAGTCATAAATGATACAAAGGATCATACATCAATACAAAAGGGGAAAAAAAAAGATAATACAACTTAATATATAGGAAGAACAGCAGTGAAATGAGCGAGGAGCACATACATACTAAATAAAACCACACATAGTTACATGCAATAAGGAATACATTTGGGTAAAAAAGAGGGAGAAGCCAGACAAAGATGCAAATAAATGGTGAATGCAGCCCTATAATCTAGGAGGATCTGTATAAAAAAAAAACTAGTTATAAGCATAGCAGGTTAGGAGGGTGGACAGGGGAGTGGAGAACAGGTGGAGTCTAGAGTACAGGAGTACTTGGGGGCACGCTCGGCAAATGCACTCACCCTTCGGCAGTTTACGGCTTTACCGCGACTCTGCTGAATTTGGATCCGGCTTAGTGGACTTGAGGGGCACCGCCGCCTGGTAAACGCTCATAGTACGACGGTCAGGTAAGGAGCCCTGGTGAGGTGTGTAGCTGTAAATCATAGACGGTTGAAGCAATGACAGACCTCTTTGATTAGTTTTGCATATAAAGTTTTAAATGATGAGACACTTACTGGGGTTTTTAGTTTCAGTAATTTTTGTATTTCGTTCCAGAGGGTTGGCAGTGAGACGCTTATGGCTGCTCTCCCAATGCGCGTGTGGGCCCTGGGTATCTTTAGGGAAATTAGTGAGCAGCTCCTTAATGTGTAGGTTTGAAGATCGCTTAAAGGTAAGAGGTCGGAGATATAGTGTGGTAGTTTTGAGGTAATAGCTTTTAAGGTCCAAACTGCAGTGTTTCTTTTTCTTCTGTATTGCAGAGAGGTCCACCCCACAGCAGTGTATAGAGAGCAGTGGTGGGTAGAGGAGGGGAGGCCGGTAATGAAGCGCAACGCTCTGTGGTATAAGACGTCAGTTTGTCCAGGAGAGAGGTATTGCAGTGGCTGTAGATGAAGTCGGCGTAGTCCAGCAAGGGGATGAAGGTGGTCTGGATGAGTTGTTTCTAGGGACATGGATATGTTGTTCATCCACACTTATTGGCAGGTTCCTTGCCACTTTAAATCTTGCCGGAAGGTCTTCAAGCTGGCTCCTCCCACCCATCCGGGTGGTAAAACTCTCAGCTCCGCCCCATGATGCCAGATCTTCCTTACCGCTTGGAAGCTCAGGTTCCCTCCTTAGCGCTCTGCGTTTTCGACTGGTTCCTGAAAATTTCGGTCTTCGAAATCATTGGAAGTGTCTTTTCTGAAACTTCGATCTTTTCTTCTTCGCTACGGCAATGGCTCAGTCCTTTTCCGGCCCCAAGAGGTGCACGGTCATTCCACGTGCGTTTTTTGCCTGGACTTGGATCACGATCCTCAGGCTTGCAGTTTCTGTTCTGCCCTTTCGGTCAGCTCTCTGGAGGACCACGCGGCCCTTTCAGGGCTCGGACACCCGGTAGTTTTTTCCGCTACGGAGATTCCCTCGGACCGGCGGGTGTCCGCTTCGACTGTTTCTCAGCAGTTCGATCCTGCCGGGAGGCGCCCTCGGTTGCGGCGCTTATCCCGCCTCCTTGGGTTCAACTCATGCAGCTTTGTTCAAGGAGCTCGCCATTCCCTCTCTTCCAAAGGAGAGGGACCCTGGAGCCCTGCCGCTTGGCCTAAGTCTAAGAGGCCTGGGCGGGGGGTCTCTTCGTCGTGAGGGTAGAGAGTCTCCCCTCCCTCCCTCATCCCGGCCTCGGCCTGATCGAGGATCGCGACCGGCCACTGGCCTCACGGTGTCCCGTTAGGTCAGCCGGCCAGGTCCCCCGTTGACGTTGTCGAGTCTCTCGACCCGTCTTTTGGGTGGTCTTCTGGTGCCGCCATCCCTCTGCCCTTGGCGGAGGCTGAGGTTCTGTCCATCCCTTCGGGTCGACAGCCCTCGGGCCTTTCTTCCGAGCCGAGGGAGGAGCGGGCGCGTCCCGCTCCTTCCCAGGCCCGCCTCCCGGTCCCCCGGAGGATTTGGGTCTCGGTCTCGGTCATCCTCTCGGTCTAGCCGCTCACGTCGATCTCGGCGTTCTCGGTCGGGGCACTGAGTTAAGTGGCTTTGCCGTTCTTCCTCGTCCCCCTCCTCGGATGAGGAGTGGTTTCAATGCTGTTGGTGTCGTCGTTACGAGGAACTTATGTGTCGACAGCAGTTGTTGTCTGGGTATCAATCGACCGCGATTCATACTCCGGATAGCAAGCAGCGGCCGCTCGGTCGGCAGCCATTCGAATCAGTCGAGGAGCCCTCTCCAGGGCCGGTTGCTCGTCCGACCCTCGCTGCCCCTCTGCCTTCGGCGGGGAACAGGCCAGGCCATGACCTGTTCTTCAGGTTACTTGGTCCCCTCACTCCTGCCCGCCCCCGGTGGACAAAGAGTGCCTTGGGCCTGCGGCAGCTTTTTGCAGACCCGTTCAGACCTGAAGCCGGCTCTGCTATGTTTCCTAGCAGGGAGGACCCGGGGTCTTCCCAGGAACATTCTGTAGATGACAGCCCATCGTCTTTGAGGGGTCTGCTTCAGCTCATTTCAGAATTCACTGGGATGCAGCTCGAGCCCGTCTCCAAATGGGCACCTTACCCCCTTACGGAGATTCTGGACCGAGGGGGTTCTCTCGGAGGCCTTCCCAGTGGCTGAGGCTATCATGGGCCCAGCCTTGGAGCTATGGCGGCGGCCTACTTCCTGCCCTGCGCCTTCGGTCAGGGTGGCTCAGAGGTACCCTGTCCCTGTCAGTTCTCTGCCTGGTTTCTCGGAGCACCCCTCGGCTGAAGGGGTAGTCACCAAGGACGTTTTCCAATGTCTTGGAAATGCTGGGGATGTGGATAGACCCCCTGACAAAGAGTCCAAAAGGATGGACTATGTCGGGCGCAAGGCTTATGCAGCGTCCTCCCTAGGCCTCCGTCAGGCCAGCTCGGCGGCTCTTATGGCACACTGTTCCCACACCCTTCTGGGCACTCTGGACGAGGTTCTACCTCATCTCCCGACCGATCTGCGGACCACGGTCCGGCGGGTACGGGACCAGGGTAGGGCGGTGGAAAAACAGCTCCAGATGGCTCTGGATCTGGGTGACTCCTGTGCCAGATCAGTGGCGGCCACAGTGGCCATGAGCCGCAGGGCGTGGCTGAGGTTATCCTCCTTTTCCTTGGAAACCCAGCACGAGTTGGCGGACATCCCCTTCTTGGGGACTGACCTTTTTGGCCCTGGAGTGGAGGGACATATCCAAGGGCCCGAGAAGTCCGATGCCACTCCGGACTCGGTCACTCTCACCCAGAGGGTCAAGGGCAGCCGTCAGCCTTTGCGTAAGCCCCTTTTCCCCCTGAGCCCTGCGGCTCAACCGGCCCAGCACAAGGGCCAGCAGGCATGCGCTGGGCGGTCTGTTGCCAGTCCAGCGTCTTCCTCCAAAAGGAAGCAGGGAGGCAGAAACCGAGAGCCCCTCGGCTCCTTCCCCTCAAGCCTGCTCAGTTGGGCCAAGGGGCACTGCCTCGGCCCCTCGTCCCAACCGGGTTTCCCCATGGGAGGCGGCTCCACTTGTCGTTCTGGAGGTATTTATGGGTAGATCATGTCGCAGGTTGCGAGCAGTTTCCCCTTTTGAGCCATTGCCCCATGGGGATCTTGGGTCCACTGCCTCTTTGTCAGTCGTACCGACACGCCTGGCCCTCTAGTTAGAGGTGATCAGGAAGGCTGCGGACCCCCTTCCCCCAACCCTGGGTTCGTGTCCAGGTATTCCTGGCCTCAAACGGACGGGGGCTCGCGCCCATTCTCCCGCATGCCTGGATGGTCTCTCTGCTTCAGATATTCCATCCTCAGAACGTGGCGTGTGGCTGTTTCCTGGGCCTCCAGGATGTACCTACTCCTCGTTCCGTCCGTTTCTTGGGAGGGTCCTCCCCTTCTTAGCGGGAGATCTCCTTACGAGTTCCTAGCCAGGCCCTTCTTTTGCTCAGCAGTCTCTGCGGCACTGAAGGGTCCAGACATAACTCCACCCGGAAGGCAAACTGGTCTTCCGTTACAGGAGCCAAGTGGGAACTCATGCCTTAGCGGTGAGGCTTCTTCGGGACTAAGCTCGACTCTTGAGTCCGAGCTCGGCTCAGGGCGGACAGGGCTGAGGTTCTTCCTCCTTTACCCAGTTGGGTTGGCCGGGTAATTATGTCCTGCCAGGACCTCCTGCACCTCCTGGGCCTCAGGGCGGCCTTCCCCTAGTGGGAGGGGCCAGCCAGAGGTCACAGCGCTGTGTCCTTTGGACCAGTTCGTGACTACAGCCCAGGAGTTAAGAGAACGCTCCCTTTAGACTGTTCCAACTTCGGCAGGAGAACATCCTGTTCGTTCGCCCTGAGTCGGCGGTCTTCTCCATCCGATGCGTCTCGGATGGGTGAGGTGCCCATCTAGGGGAATACAGAGTGCTTCGCCTCTGGTCCTCTCACGAGTCCCGATGTCCTTCCTGCTCGCTGGAGCACCAGGCGGTCCACTTAGCTTGCACCGCTCGCTCCGTTTGTACGGGGTCTAGTGGTCTAAGTCCAAGTAGGACAACACCACGACCATGTGCTACCTACCCTGCCAGGTTCGGTCGATCCCCTTGCCTCGGTGCAAGGAGGTTCTCCGCATTGGGTTTTTGCGCAGTCGAGGGTTCCCAGCCATTTGATGGCAGGAGCCCCAATTTCCTGGCTGCTGCCCTAAGCCGGGCATAGGCTGCGCCTCATGAGTGGTTTCCCCTGCCGGAGGTAGCACAGGATCTTCTCCCTCTTCCCTCCGGGGAGAATACGAGGCTGAGACTGTTTTATGCCCACCCCCTCAGCAGGGCCTGCTGCAGGGGATGCCATCGGCACCACGGACCCCGGGTCCCTCCGTGCCTCTCCCCCATTTCCCTTGACCTACGGGCAAGGCGAGGAGGGACTTGGCGCAGGTGATGCTGGTATCCCCAGACTGGATTGCCAGCTCTGGTATCCAGCTCTCCTCAGTCTCAGCCCCAAGCTCCCGAGGCAGCTTCTAGTCCACCCGGTCCTGTCTTTCCTTTTCAGGGGAAGGTTATCCATCTGGACCTTCAATCCCTGCACCTGTAGGCCAATCCCTGTGCAGCTAGGGGCCAGGCCTAGGGTCTTTCGGCGAGGTCCTCGACCTTTCGAGGCATCCTGCTAAGAAGTCAGCCAAGTTGCTCGTCCTCTGGGAGAGGTTCTCTCTTTTGATGATGGGATAGGGCCTTGCCTTCCCCCGTCCCTGGGCGAGCATTCTGGACCATCTGCAGTCCATCCTTAAACCAGGGCTTCGGCCGATGACCCTCTAGGTGCTTCTGCGGGTCACCCCTGTCTTCCGGGTGCGGGCTGGGAGGCAGCTGGTGGTGCGGAGAAGGTGGTCTGGCACTTCTAGGCCTCGATCACGCCTCCCCTTTTGGGGAGAGTATCCCCATTTCTGTGGGATCCTTGCTGGTATAGGCTTAGCTCATGAGCAAGCCATCCGAACCTTTTGCACAGGTGCGAGTTTCCCCCACCTGTTGTGGAAGAACACCTTCTTGGGGCCACTCCGCCATCCAGAAGGTGGGGAGAGTTCCAGGCGCTCCTTTAATCTCCCTGTCTGGTCTTCCACAGGGACTAGGTTGTCCTGCACCCCACCCGAAGTCCTTCCGAAGGCAGTGGCAGAGTCTTCCCTTCGGGTGTATTGCCTCTGCCGGGGTTTATCCCCATTCACACCTCGGAGGCCGTATGCAGGTTCCATAGGAACCTGTTTAACGCTCACCTACCTAGGGAGCATAAAGCTAAAGTTCAGGAGAGGTTTGCCAGCTGTTTATCATCTTCGCTGAAGCTGCACCTGGCAGACTTGCAGCCAAGTGGACGACGAGCGGGCGGGTCACCCCTGCATAGGTCTCCACTATAGGCGGGCGGGCATGGAGCCTCCCAGAGGGATAAGCGCTCATTTTTACCCGTCCTTCCACTGCATCAGTGGCTGCTTTCGAGGATACTCTGGTCCAGGATATCCACAGGGCTTCTGCCCGGAAGCAGGCTTTACCGTTCCCCTTCCACATCGACCTTGGGTCACGCTGGGGTGCTGGTCGGGGCCTCGGTTCTCCAGTCTTTCTACCTAAGTAGGGGTGTGCACCTTGCTCCCTCCTTCCAGAGAACTGCTAGAGTCTGCCAATAGTGTGGATGAACAACATATCCATGTCCCTAGAAATACAGGTTACTTACCTGTAACAGGAGTTCTAGGGATGGTATATGTTGTTCATCCACACACCCACCCGCCTCCCGGCTCGGGACAAGACAACCTGGCTTCCAGCGGCTAGATCTGGCGCATGGGGCGGAGCCGAGAGTTTTACCACCCGGGTGGGTGGGAGAAGCCAGCTTGAAGACCTTCCGGCAAGATTTAAAGCGGCAAGGGACCTGTCAATAAGTGTGGATGAACAACATATACCATTCCTAGAACTCCTGTTACAGGTGAGTAACCTGTATTTTTTTGCTACAGATGTCAGGGGACAGTTTATTCGGTAGAAGAGCCCCAGCCTCTGCTTTAGCTTTTTTACCATGTCCTCCAGGTGTTCCCCAAAGGAAAGTTTGTGGCCTAGCCAAATTCCCAAATATTTGAATTTGGGGACATACTCCAGTTTTTCCCCCAGTAAGGTAGTGATAGGGGGTAAGGTGCCAATGGACAGGTAAGGCTGAGTGTTGGCGGGGGAAAGGATCATTGCCTCAGTTTTTTTAGCATTCAGAAATAGCTTTTTTCCCAGTAGCTGGTATTGAAGGGTGTCAATGTCTTCTTGCAGGTCTGTGTGGGCAGTTTCTGGGGTTGACCGACTTAGGTATAGAACTGTGTCATCCGT
The DNA here is from genome assembly GCA_016271365.2 of Neoceratodus forsteri. Taxonomy (NCBI): domain Eukaryota; kingdom Metazoa; phylum Chordata; order Ceratodontiformes; family Ceratodontidae; genus Neoceratodus; species Neoceratodus forsteri. The sequence continues at coordinate 255,138,639 of CM057451.1, read as the reverse complement.
GAACAGGTGGATACTAGCTTTTTTTAAGCCTAGGTCTATGCTGTCAATGTATAATAGTGAAGAGTATCGACCCAGGCTAGATCCTTGGGGGACACCTCTTATTAACAGTTTAGAGAGTGATAGCTCCCCATCTGCTTTAACTTGCTGGAGCCTGTCCGTAAGATAGTCCTGGAACCATCCAAGGGAAGTAGAGTCAAAACCAAGGGCTTTTAAAGAGGATAAGAGTAGGGAGTGATCTACTGTGTCGAAGGCCTTGCTTAGGTCAAGGAACACAGCGCAAATGAATTTTTTGTTATCAAGGTCGTTTTGCCAATCATTTGTTACCTTGGCCAGGGCTGTAACTGTACTGTGTTTTGACCGAAAGCCTGACTGTAACAGATTTAGGAAGTTTGAGTTTTCCAGGAAGGCTCGTAGCTGTGCATTCACTATTTTTTTCTAACAGTTTAGATAGTATAGGGAGTAATGAAATTGGCCTGTAATTGTTTAAATCACAGGGATCCCCAGATTTAAATAATAAGATAATGTGGGCAGTTTTCCATATGATAGATAGAGACCCCTAGGATAGTGATAAGTTAAACAAATGTGTAATGTGCACTGCCAATACATACCAGGCCACCTTTAAGAAGTAGGGGTCTAGCGAGTCCGCCTCTACGCTTTTCTTGGTATCCAAGTGAAGGAGTAAATCTTCTGACTTCTTTCAGAGAAGCAGGTGAGAAGGAGAAGGTAGCATTTGTTAAATTTGGTTCAGGTGGTGGTGCAGGCATCTGAGAGCACAGGTTGCAGGCAGGAGAGTTATCGAAGGCTAGTCCAGCTGAGGAGAAGTGGTTGTTAAATACTTGCAAAATTTCCTTTTTGTCACTAAGAAGGACATTGTTGGAGGAGACTTCAGAGGGGAGTGTGCTTCCTGACATATGACCAGAGAGGTCTTTTATTGTTGACCAGAATTTGGTTGGGCAAGTTGAAGCGGCATCTAGCTCAGTACGGTAGTAGCTGAACTTGGCCTTTCTGGTCAGCTTTGTGCAAGAGTTCCTGGCAGCTCTGAAAAGACACCAGTCTTTGTCAAGCTGAGATTTACGAGCAGTTTCCCACAGCTTGTCCCTTTCTAGCAATGCAGCTTTAAGTTGTGGGGTAGACCAGCGATGTTTCTAGGCTTTAAACGAGTTTTGACCAGTGGAGCATGGGTGTTGAGGGCCTGTGTTAATATTTCTTGGACTATGGTGTATGGATTGTTCACTTGTTTGGCGAGGTAGAAAGTCTGCTAGAGTGGGTAGTCCGGTCACTGGCATAGGCATGTGGGTCGAAGTTTCGCTTTGATCTCTTGGTGGAGAATTTCAAAGTAGTTTGCTAGTAGAACTGCGAACATGTGGTTCAGGGAGGGGGGCTGGTATTGGCCAGTTCTGAACTTATACACGGCTGAATGTTGCTTTAGGCCTGTATATCAGATCACTAGGTGCAGCAGGTAATAGTGCCTCCCCCTGCTGCTTATCTGTGCAAGTGATAGCATCCTGTAGCATAGGCGGATTTAGAGGGGGGGCTAAGGGTGCAATAGCTCCCCCATCATGGAGCTCCTCTATTAGTAACACACTGTGCTGCATTCTTAATCATGAAAGCTGCCTGAGCCGCACAGGTCTCATCTGTCCTCCAGCAGAGCTGGCCTTAGCTAGGTGCAAACTGTGCCCCTGCACCTTGGGGACCCATGCTCATCTGTACTCCAGCAGAGCTGGCCTTAGCTAGGTGCAAACTGTGCCCCTGCACCTTGGGGGCCCATGCTCATCTGCCCTCCAGCAGAGCTGGCCTTAGTTGGGTGCAAACTGTGCCCCTGCACCTTGGGGGCCCATGCTCATCTGCCCTCCAGCAGAGCTGGCCTTAGTTGGGTGCAAACTGTGCCCCTGCACCTTGGGGGCCCATGCTCATCTGTACTCCAGCAGAGCTGGCCTTAGTTGGGTGCAAACTGTGCCCCTGCACCCTGGGGGCCCATGCTTTTTTCTTGAGGAAAAAAATAATTTTAAACATTTAAAAATGCCTAAATGTTGTTACAGATGAAAATGTTTACCAGCAAATGAAAGTGGAAGACAACTGGCTCTGTTACTGTTACAAAAGGTGGGGGCAGCTTTGCTGCAGTGGAAAAGATTAGGTTAAATAAGTGCTAGTGGTGTTAATAGCCATACTTTACACCTCCCAGGTTGACTACGTTCACAAACAAAGGGATATATTGACAAAAGAACTTGTTTGTAACCTGGGCATATAGGTGAAACAATGAATGATATGACAAAATATGTTTCAAAAGTATGTGAGCACTAAAAATTGCTCAAAAACCTGATCCAGCACAGAGCAAAACCAGATTTCCTGATAGGAACTCTGGAAACCTGATCACCAGGTAAAAAAAACTGACAGGTGGCAACCTTACTGGTGTCCCATGATAATCCTCCCTGTTCTCTCTCACTCACACCTCCAGAAAAGTTAAGTTGTTTAACTTGTTTGCAAATCAGAGAATCTGAGGTGTGAGTGTCCAGCGATGATGTCCCTGTCCTTACAGAAATGAATACGGTAGTAGTACCGTACTTACTTAAGTTCTTGCTCCAGGCTCAGTCAGATTCATTTCCAATGGTGAAGTCAAATAATGCAGTGCAGTCAATGGCACTGATTAAAAGATGCTGGTTAAACTAGTAGACCTGGTACTGCTTTAGTAATTCAGAACAGGAGGGTTAGTGAGGTGTAAATGTTGGACGTGGGGAGTCCACAGGGAATGGAGTGGTGGGGCCCAGCAGGGGGCTGCACAGGGGCCCAGAATGGATAAGGCTGGCCCTGTCCTCCAGTGTCCTGGTAGTGCAGTAAACAACCACCCCCACCCGCATTACATAGTTGACCCCCCCAAAAGCCGGTCTCCAACATGAATTTCTTACTAACGTTCATCCTGCGCCATGTGGTCTGGTCCCAGCACTATGGCAGCAGTCGGTCTTGCCTTGGTGATCCTGAGCATTCATTCTCTACTTTTGCAGGCTCGGTGCAGCTCCTTTATTCATGCACAGAGGGAGGGTTCATGCTTGGGGGGGTTATAGCTGCGCAAAGTGGAGTGGACCTTAACAATACAGATCTCAACCAGGTCATCTGGTGCTCACTGCTCCTGATTTGCTGTTGCGTCCAGTAGTGGATGCGGCTAGCAAGGAGCACCTTCTTTAAACGTCTGGGCTGCTGAAACAAGAGTGAGCTGTAATTCATTAACTCTGAAGATTAATGTTGAAACAAGAGAGGAGCGAGTGTACTACTGAGGAGGAGGAGACAAAGAGAGAGAGTGGATCCCACAAGTGTAGAGCAAAGCCCCAGGTTTCAGGCGGCAGCAGTCCAGTAACGCGGGGTCGGTGTGGCCTTGGTATATCAGCACAAGGAGTTGGAGTGAGATTCAGGTCATCTGGTAGCTGAAGCAAGCTGTAGCTGAGAGCTCTGTTCATTAGGAGTCATGAGGCGCTTTTACACACAGGTTTTTAAAACGGAATCAGTGTTACCTATGTGGCGCCGTTGTACTCTGCTGCGTTCAGGTTCCTTTCTACACACTGCGAGTGTTCCGGCAACCCTGTCTCCATTTGTTTTGGCTCCCCCAGAGTTTTCTGCTCTACAAATGTTGTTTTCTGCCTTTGTACTGGAATGGCTATTTTACACAGCACGACAAAATGGAACACAACGGTGCAAACCACAAAAAGCAGAGATTGCGGTTTGGACGAACGTTCGCCTAGGGACCGAAACAGATGCAATTTACACAAAAGGGATGTAACGGAATACTGTTTCCATAACAGTTATTCCGTTACATAAACCTGTGTGTAAAAGTGCCTATGGGGTCAGTGTGTGCTGTCTAGCGAGAGAGAGTTTGGCAGCCAGGTGACCGGAGACAGTACTCAGCTAGGGGCACATAGACTTCAGCCTGCTGAAAATTGATTAAGTCTTCATTTAATCAGGTACTTCTTGCTTTAAAAACAAAAGACTTTCACAGTCACAAACTATGGTGGGTGGGAGCAGCTGCTGGGATGGGACAGGACATTAGTGTTCCATCAAATTGGGTGTGTAATAAATGTAGTACTAGCGTTATTAATTTCTAGTATGTGGAGCTTAAATTCATGACATTAAAATTGTTTAAGGTCACTGCTAGTTTTGTCCTATATGGTAAATTGATTTTGGTGCAGTTTGCAGGAGAGGAAGTTGGAGAGTAGTGCCCTCCTGTAGAATGCTAGGAATGGTACAAAACTAATGCTGGGGCAGGTCTGGTCTCAGCGACAGCATGAACCAGAGAGGCAGAAACTAGTACATGAGACCTTTGAACTGAGGTAAAAACTTCAGCATGTACTGTATGTCTAATCTGTGTGGTCTTTTCAGTCGTGGTTGTACAGTGTGAATGAGTACAGGGGGAATTAATGGACTTGGGGACTTTGAAGGTGTTCTGCTGTATGTTATGGCATGTGCAGGAGTTTCTGCATGCTTGGAGAGCAATATTGGCAACAGAAGTCATAAGACCTTGTTTGGCTCATTGACACAGGCAGTTACAAAACCAGGAAAAAAAGTGATAGAATCAAATATTTAGTTTATGTAGGTCTATGTGTTGAATTGGGGGAGGGGGTGCAAATTGTGATGTACCCAAGCAAGTGCTGTTGCCAATAAAAAAATATGCATTTTATATTTGTTTAAAAACTGTTTTTCTGTCTGCTTACTGACTTCTTGGGCCTATCATAAAAATGAGATGCCTCATACCATGGGGTTATCCCAGTAAAGGACATTTTAAAACAATAAATATTTTATTTATTTAAAAATGTATTTTCTTTAGAATACATTGTTCTGTAGAATAAAATATGTTTTGCAAAAATAGTAAGCAGACTTGAAATGATATTTTCAGAAACTAGATAGCAAAGTGACTTTGTTCCCATATTTCTATAGTTATTGTATTTATTTCTTTTACTGAGATAAGGTTGGGGGATACGTTAATCTGTACTGCATGACAAACTGGGATGGGTTGGCTTTATGGTAATGTCATAATGTGCTTGAGTAAGTGACATTTCTGAACTTGTTTACTTGGATTGTCATTTAATTTGTCTGCAATTTGTCTTTATCACAAGTGTTTTCAACTTTTCTCATTTTTATGTGTTTGGATGTGTGCTGCCCAGCTGCAGTCTTTTGGTATTTGTGATTTTTGGGGGTGGGAGGGTATTTTGGGCAACATACTGTCATGTGGACTGTGGGGACTCTGGGGATGATGCTAGGGTGCAACTAACAAAGCATGGGAAGGGAGGAAATGAGTAGAAATTGCATTAGAAATACCCTTCAAAATGCACCAGAATGCACAAAATGTAAAAAAATTTCTGGGGGCCTAGGCAGCCCACTAGACCCCCAGCCTATTATTTTTATTTTTCTCTGACTTGAGCTCCCCCATCTATAGGACTCCTGGATCCGCCCCTGCTGTAGGGCATGTCCACAGCTGCAGGCAGTGCATTAGCCAGCCAAAAATGAAGTGCTGGCCTCATCAAGCCAGAGGCCTGAATGTTAAAGGCTCAGGACAAGGTCTGAAGACTTAGCTGGGCAAGATACCCTTATACTTTTAGTCAGCTGCAGCCAGTACACCTGAAGCACCAGAGGACAGGAGGTAGTGTTTTCCTGCACAGCTGAACATTATAACTGCCTCTTGCACCAGCACAACTTTGCCAGCTCCAGTAACTCACAGAAACTGTTGCCATCTCAAACTGGACTGTGTACTGGTGGGTAGGGAACTTGAGGGAGCCGGGCACTGGGATGCACTGCTAGGGGCAGGACTTATGAGATTTAAAAGCCCAAGCCTCTGTGAAAGCTTCAATCAACCACAGCCAACACACCTGAAGCACTAGAGGACAGGAGGCAGCATTTTCCTGCACAGCTGAACATTGTAGCTGCCCAGCACATCTTTGCCAGCTCCAGTAACTCCAGAAACTGTTGCCATCTCAAACTGGACTGTGTGCCAGTTGGTAGGGGGCTCAGGGGAGCCGGCCACTGGGACACGTTGCTAGAGGGTAGGCCTTGTGAGATTTAAAGGAGTACTACTACTAGCAGAAATAACGCAATGACTGCTGCACAGATTGTGGCAGAAGGAACACAACCTCCCCCCCCCGCAAGCACAACATTCAGCAAACAGTTATTTTATCTGAATACTCATAAAAATAGTTTTATGCTCCGTACCAGCCAACATGTTTGAAGGCCATGCCGCTCACCCCATGAGATCATGTTGCTATCAACGCAATATCATGACGTACCCTTGCCCCTTCCTCTGTGGTGCCCATGTGTATGGAAATGTAATAATTTCCATGTCTCCCATGCCATGCTTTATTTTTACACACTTTACCTAAATGCCATGTGTGTACATGGCATACACATGGCATTTAGGCAAGAAATAATGTAAAAAACAAAGCATGGCATAAAGATGAAGTATTGATCCGCCACATAAGCTATAAAAAGAGAAAGAGCAAATGCGTCATGACAATAGTGATAACAGCATAATCTTGGGGGTGGGCTTGTGGCGCAAACATGTCAGCTATTACAGAGTATAAAACAATTTTTATGAGTATTCAGGTAAAATAACTGCTTGCTGAATATTGTGCTTACAGGGTGGATTGCGTTCCTTTTGCTATAATCTGTGCAGCAGTCACTGCGTTATTTTGGCTAGTAGTTCTCCTTTAAAAGCCCACGCCGCCTGCAAGCATGAGCTCAAGTGGTGGAAAGGGAAAAGCCCAGCAGTTAAAGTTTTCATTTTGAACTCTTTAAACTGTTTTATCAACAAGGCAGTATTTTATTGTTTAACATATCGTAAGCTTTATTTGTTTTTACTGAAACTGCAAACAGCTATAGGGCAGGTGTGTTTGCTTATGGTAATTTATTCATAGCATTTGCTGCTTTTTCTGTAGCAGTACATCATTCTATAATGGCTGTTGTTTTCTAGAAAGCAAATTTTCTTGGGGTAAAAAAACTGTAATTGATAGAGGAACCTATTTATTGGGGTCACTAAAACTGAAAAGCCGTGAATATTTATAGGGGTAACTTAAATTGTAAAGCTGTGCTTATTTATTGGAGAAATTGGCATTGTGAATTACTGTGGAAAATGAACTTACAATAGTTCTAAATGGATAGAGTGAGACCATAACCCTAATAGGGACCTCTGTTTCCCATATGTCTTTCTGTTCAACTCCAGCTATGAGAATGAAGCTGATTAGTATTCTAGTGGCTGTTTGGGTGACCTGTCTTGTCTTGGCACGTCTGGATGTGACAGTGTAAATGGGCCCATTTTTGATGGAATACATGCAGAGCTAATTGGGGACACCTTGGCATTTTTGGCTAGTCTTTTGGGTAATACTCTAAAGATGACTTCACAGTTAATTGGCCAGCTCTAAATTTCTACTATGTGTAAGTTAGCAACTTTATCTTCTAGCTCAATAAAATTAGAAAATGTAACAAATTACAGGCAACATTTTAGCCTTATAATAAAAAAAATGCCTTTGAGGCAAGGTGGGCATATGGTTAAACTCAGAACCTTAATATTATTAAGTCTCTTGTTGTCAGGAGATATTCATTTAAACCCACAGCCAGGCCAAGAAGAACTTTTTACAGCAGACATGAAAGGTAGCAGGATTAGTTTTATTCATTTTAATGCTAGAAGTGTATTCCCAGAATTTGATGCTATCTGGGAATTGGTTTTAGAGTATAGGCCTGATATATTAATAATAACTGAGACTTGGTTAAGCAAGAAAGTAACAGATGTTGATGTCCATATCCCTGGGTACCGACTATGGAGGCATGATTGTGCAAAAAGGGGAAGGGGGTTATGGCCTATGGAGCTTTAGCCCCAGAAATTAAACGTATCAGTTGTGATATACACACGCTGGGCATGGAAAGGGTAGCACTGGAAATAAAAATCCCATATTGTAAGCTCATTATATTAATGGGATGCTATCTCCCCCTGACAGGGGATGATCAACATTTTTTGGCTCTTTATAATTTGTTGTTTCCCTTTAGGGCTAGTTGTGAACTTATTGTATTAGGAGATCTAAATGTGGACTGGGCAACAGTACCCCCCACAAGTAAATTATTAGAACTATCATTAAGCCTAGGATTATTTCACCTGATTAGATCCCCTACTAGACTTAATCCAAAAGACCCGAGTCTTTCTACTATTCTAGATTTAATATTTACTTCAGCCCCAGATAATTATTCTTTACATGGTGTACTGCCAACTGCTTTCAGCGATCATTGAGGTGCCGTCTTTTGGATGAGACATTAAACCGAGGTGCCATCTGCCTGTTCTGGTGGTCGTTCAGGTGGATGTTATAAGATCCCATGGCACTTCTCGAAAAAAGTAGGAGAATTTCCCCGGTGCCCTGGCCAAATTTCCCCTATTCACTAAAATACCACCAACAGCTTACTCTGGTTCAAGGTCAGTTGGCATTTATCTGTATCCCCCATCCCCGGGTCGTGCCTGAAAGTAGGCAAGAATTTATCTAGTACACTTACCCGGTCAACAAAAACTAAATAAATAAATTACCAGGTCATTTTCTCTATTAGACACCAAAAAATTTAAATCTAGCTTACCCCAAGTCAAAACCTATCGAACCTTAAAAACTTTCAATTATACTGCTTTCATGGTAGATTTAGAAATGAGAAACTGGGACAGATTGGCGTTAATTCCTAATGTAGATAATGCCTGGTATTATTTCTGTGGCCCAGGTGCCGTGTTCCAGTGGGCTACTGCCCCTGCCTGTTGGCACTCTAACAGGTTAAGGGGCCTGGTTCCTGTTACGGTGGTGTTCAGGGGTCCTATCCCAAAGATAATGAAAATAGCGCGGTGCCTCCACCCAGAGAGAATTAGAAGTAGGTCAGGTGATTGGCTGGCACAGTCCCCTGTGATGCTGCACCTACTCACCTCCCCTACCAACCACCCCATGCACTGGATTCCCAACAATTCAGTACCACCATAAACCATATGTCTCAGCAGTAAACACATGCAATAAATTTTACAAACACAGTAGTTGCATCAACCAAATTCACAGCTTTATTCAGGGGTAAGGACTAAGGAAAGGGGTACCAGGACATAGGGTAGCTGTGAAGAAAGCAAAAAAGGTTAGTGGGATATGTAACAATGAAACATGGGCCCGCAGGCCAAGCTCTCCCCCACTGGTACCAGTGTCCCTGAACTGTCCCTAGGGGCACCCCCTGGGTGCAGGCCTGCTGTTGGGCCCTGAAAATATTTTGGAAGAATTTGATGAATGAAAAACAAGGCAATTTCCCTTTTCCCTCCCAGGAACCAGGTCCTGGGTACTCATGGTGTGTCGTTCTCGACACCAGGGAAATGGAGCTCCTGGTTTAGTGCAGCACAACAGACACAGGCCAGCCAGGATGCCTCGGACTGGATGGAACTTGCTCGAGGATCTTGCAGCTGGTCATCTTGATTGTAGTTCTGGCTGCTTGTCACCTTCAGTTGCTTCTGGTCCATTACAGAGCACTGTGGCAGGACAACACCAGCCCCAGAAGGCCCAGACCCGGGAGTGGCTCTGTAGGCCGGCTCCCCCAATGGGTTGCAGGTGCCCTAGTACCCCAGCAAGTGCCGGTGACCTTCTGAGACAGTGCGTCCCACTTGGGAGGGGTTAGCAAGTTCCCTCCCTGGCTCTGGGTGAGGACTCCCTAGCAGTGGGGGTCCTCCTGCAGTCCCTGCACTGAGTTCTCAGCAAAGAAAAGTTTTCGGGCAGTCGCTCCAATAAAGTCCAAAGCCAATCTGTGTCAGTGCCAGCCTCTATTTCAATAAGTGCAAGTACAATTCAGCAGGAGGAACTCAGCAACAACAACCCCTGCACACCAATCCACACTTTCCAGTTAACAGTGTCCCCAACCTTTTCTTTGGCTGCAGATAGGCCCCAGCTGTCAGCCACTTTAACCAGTTCACTCGGGACACACACAGCATCAGCCAGCACCCCAATGACCAGAGATGCTCTGTCTCTTCAGAATTTCATTTACAGTCCCACACAAGCAATTGGCTTCTCAGCCCTGACTGTAGCACCCTGACAATCCACACAGACTTCTCAGCAGTTCTGACTTTCCTGTGCAGGGTTTCTGCAGCATTCAGTCTCTCCCATTAATAGCAAGCAACTTTCCCATACCCGGGGAATTAGCATCACAGTTCAGTCTCTTTCACTCCTTCCCCTTCTTACTCTGTTTCTGCAACACACCAACCTCCAGCTCCAGCAATCTCCAATTCTGCCACACAGCAATCTCCACATACAGTGGCATGAAAAAGTATTTGCCCCCTTCCTGATTTTCTCTATTATTGCATATTTGTCACACTGGATGTTTTCAGGTCTTTAGAAAAAATATAATATTAGATAAAGGGAACCTGAGTGAACAAATAACACTTTTTTTTTTTACTTATTTCATTTATTTAATGAAAAAAGTTAACCAACACCAACTGGCACTGTGTGAAAAAGTAATTGCCCCCTAGTTAAATCAACCCAATTAAAGGGATAATTAGAGTCAGCTGATTGAACACAGCCAGGCTTGATTACAGCCAGCCCTGCTCAATATAAACCTCACTTATTTTGGCCCTTACCATCAGAGTCTGTTGCCAGCACAAAGATTCAACAAGCACATTATGCCATGATCAAAGGAAGTTCCTGAAAAGATCAGAAAAAATTTGTTGCCCTCTGTCAGTCTGGAAAGGGTTACAAAGCTATTTCTAAGGCTCTGGGACTCCATCGAACCACAGTGAGAACCATAATCTCCAAATGGAGAACACTTGGAACAGTAGTGAACCTTCCAGGAGTGGGCGGCCTGCAAAATTACTCCAAGGGCACAGTGTAAAATCATCCAAGAAGTCTCAAAGGATCCTAAAACAACATCCAAAGAACTGCAGGCTACTCTTGCCTCAGCTAAGGTCAGTGTTCATGACTCCACAATCAGAAAGAGACTGGGCAAAAATGGGCTTCATGTGAGAGTAGCAAGGCGGAAACCACTGCTAACCAAGAAGAACATAAATGCTCGTCTCTCATTTGCCAAGAAGCACCTGGATGATCCACAAGCCTTTTGGGAAAATGTTCTATGGACAGATGAGTCAAAGTGGAACTTTTGGACAACATGGATCCCATAATGTCTCGCATAAAAGCAAACACAGCATTCCACAGTAAGAACACCATACCAACAGTCAAACATTGGTGGTAGTAGGTGATGGTGTGGGGATGCTTGCTGCCTAAGGACCTGGATGACTTGCCATAATTAAAGGAACCATGAATTCTGCTCTGTACCAGAAAATTCTTAAGGAGAATGTCCAGTCATCCTTCCGTCAGCTGAAGCTGAAGCGTGGTTGGTCATGCAGCAAGACAATGATCCAAAACACAAAAGCAAGTCCACATCAGAATGGCTAAAAAAGTAAAATTAAAGTTTTGGAGTGGCCTAGTCAAAGTCCAGACTGAAACCTAATAGAGATGCTGTGGCAGGACCTGAAACGAGCAGTTCATGCAAAACCTACCAAATGTTACTGAATTAAAGCAGTTCTGCGAGGAAGAGTGGTTAAAATTCTCCACAGCGATGTGAAAGACTGATATTGAATTATAGGAAGTGTTTGGTTGCAGTCATTGCAGCTAAATGTGGCATAACCAGTTATTAAGTGTAAGGGGGCAATTACTTTTTCACACAGTGCCAGTTGGTGTTGGTTAACTTTTTTTCATTAAATAAGTGAAATTAAGAAAAAAAACAAGTGTTATTTGTTCACTCAGGTTCCCTTTATCTAATATTACATTTTCTCTAAAGACCTGAAAACATCCAGTGTGACAAATATGCAATAATAGAGAAAATCAGGAAGGGGGCAAATACTTTTTCATGCCACTGTAGAGCCTAGGTAAGCCCCTGATGTCCAAAGTCCACTCTCACATGGTACTCCTAACTCGCACAGAGCCCGGGAATAGACTGAAGAAATCCCAGAAAGTCCACACAGTATCAACTGAAAATCCAGCGTTCTGATTGGCTGATGGAGCCTATAAATAACTGATAACCATAGAGATCAATATTTCCTGCTTGTTTACTGGGGCATGGTTTAGGTACCTGAATTATTTATTTATGTATTGATTTATTTATTTAAGTTTTGTTGACTGGGTAAGCCCACTAAGACAAAACTGTCCCTTCTTCTGGGGCAACCCAGGAAATATAAGTATTCCATACAAAGAGAATATTGTCACACAGTCGTGAAACAGTTTGCACATATATGTACAGAAAATAAAGCATATAGGCCCAGATATTCAAAACTTAGCACGGCACACTAACTGTTTGAGCAGGATTAGCACAGGGTTAGCACAGGACAGCCATATTCAAAGAGGGAGATAGCATGCACTAAACGCAATAGCGCCGGGCTAAAACATAATGTATGCAAGGGGCAAAGTGGAGGGGCGGGAACCTGCATATGGGCGCAATGGGATATTCAGAGATATAGCGCTGCGCAATGCACCATTGCGCGGCACATAGCGCAGCGGTACCTACCGCCTAGAAAAGGGAGGCCTAAACCCAGGGCAATCTGCAGAGGAGGGAGTAGCCAGACCAGGAAGTGTAACACAATGGCTTTCTTTAGCAATGCTGTAGTGCTGCACCTGATGGAGCAGGCTGTGGAGGAGGATGAAAGAGAGCAGGCTCAACAAGGCCCATTACCTAGATGAAGGAGGAGATATGCTGCACACAGATGGTACCAGCCCAGAGTCTTCTTTGAGACACTGCCTGATGACCACATCGTTGGCCATTACAGGTTGGACAGGAGAATGTTGAGGCAGCTATGTGAACTCCTGCATGAGGAGCTGCAGCCGAACACCAGGCGCAGCCACGCCATGTCAGTTGAGCAAAAGGTGATGGCAGCGATGTGCATCCTAGCCACTGGGACATTTCAGCGTCCAACGGGGGACACCATTGGGATATCGCAGTCTGCCTCATCGCGCCTCCTGACCCAGTTCCTTGATGCTCTCCTGCCACATGCTGGTGAGTTCATAGTATTCCCCAGCACGGCAGTAGAGAGCACAACATCCATGCAGCAGTTCCATCGAGTTTCGCACCTACCCACAGTACTTGGTGCCATTGACTGCACCCATGTCCCCATCTTTGCACCACCTGGTGATGCCAGTGACCTGTACGTGAACAGGAAGAAAAAATTACTCACCACAGTAATCTTGTTTCTTCAAAGGGATCACACATTATGATTAAACTTAATGCAGTCAGTCTCCTGTGTTGAACTGCCTGGAGAGAGATGGAATTGTATGCAAACCATGGAACTCTCAGTTGGCTCGTGCCACTTTCAAACTGCTGCCCTAGCAACTGCTGCACTCTGAGTGCTTCAGATTCTTACGGAGCCTAACTGGGTAAAAGACCCACTAGCTAAAATTAACAACCTTAAAAAATAATATTTTTTGCCCTTTCAGGTCAAAACATCCTTAACCAACAAACCTAAGAAACTTGAGACCACCTGGACACCAACTGGTTAAACAAAGTGAGTCTCTAACTTAACCTATATAGAAGAAAAGAAAAAAACCCTAATTCAGGGATGCAGAGCAACTTCTATAGGTTCTAGTAGGGGAGGTAGGGAGGGTCTTTAATCATAATGAGTGATCCCTTTGAAGAAACAAGATTACTATGGTGAGTAATGTTTTCTTCTAACCCCAGGAACCACTCATTATGATTACACTTAATGGAGACTACCAAGCAGTACCTTTGGAGGTTGGGCAGAGAACCTATTATGGAAACAAGCTCTGCAGTACTGCTGTACCAACCCTAGCATCACCTCTGGATTGCAAATCCAGGCTGTAATGCTTTGTGAAGGTGTGTACTGTTTTCCATGTAGCTGCTTTACAGATTTCCAGTAGCGGAATTTCTCTTGAAGCTGCCACCAAAGCAGCTGTGCCCCTGTTGGAGTGTGCTGTCAGGCCCAGAGGTGCCTGTTTACCCACCTTACTATAACAAAACTGTATACATGCCACTATCCAGTGAGCAATTGTACATTTTGTTGCACTCTGCCCTTACCAACTTCACCATATGTGAGAAAGAGCTGTGATTGACTTGTCCTATAAGACTTGGTTCTGTCAATGCAGTGGCTAAGCGCCCTTTTGACATCAAAGTGAAGTCTCCTTTCTGGAGAACTGTAGTTATCTGTAAAGAAGACAGGCAGAGTGATTAACTGATTCAAGTGAAAATCAGATACCACATTGGGAAGGAATTTTCTATTACTCCTAAGGATCACCTTGTCCCTGTGGAATAAGATGTGGTCCACATCTGTGCACAGGGCTTGTAATTCACTAATCCTTCTGGCTGAAGTAATGGCAACCAGGAAAACAGTTTTCCAAGTGATATACTTCAGATCTGCAGTTGCCATAAGTTTAAATGGTGCATCCATGAGTTTAGCGATGCAAATATTTAGATTCCAGGCCAGAACCGGTTCCCTTAGGGGAGGGTGCAGAAGATTAAGGCCTTTAAAATATTTTCTAAATACTGGATGAGAAGCCATAGACCTCTCCTTACCAACTGACAGGTAAGCAAAGACTGACGCTAAGTGGATCTTGAGTGTGGAAGGCTTCAGACCTAAGGAATGTAAATGTGTAAGGTAATCTAGAAGAATAGCCAAATCAGCCTGGAAAGGGCTCAAACCTTTACCTGTACACCATATTGTAAATCTTTTCCACTTAGAGGAATATGTCTTCTTAGTAGAAGGCTTCCTGGAACTCCTAAGCACTGTCAGCACCTGTTCTGATAGGTTAATGTTAGCAAATTCTAAGTCTTCAAGAGCCACACCTGGAGCCTCAGTGATTTGAGATTGGGGTATAGGATCCTGCCCTGAGAGGAGGTTAACAGGTTGTGCCTCCTGGGCAGATGGATTGGGGAAACCACTGACAGAGACAGCAGAAGAGAGCACCAGTGCTGTCTCGCCCAATCCGGGGCCACCAGTATCATTTTGGCTGGTTGGGACCTCAATTTCAGTAGGGTCCTAAATATCATAGGAAAAGGAGGGAATGCATACAGAAACTTCCCTGTCCAATCCAGGGCCAAGGCATCCAGGGGGATTGTGCCCCTTAGAGGAGGCCTGCAACAGTACATTGGAAGCTGGTGGTTTTCTGGGGAGGTGAAGAGATCCACCTCTGGAGTGCTCCATTTTCTGAAAATTGTACTGAGTACCTGAGTATTCAGGCACCACTCATGGTGGTCCTGACTTATCCTGCTTAGAGAGCCTGCCAGCACATTGTCCTTCCCTGGAAGGTGTATGGCTGACAGGGATACTCCCATGGAGTATACCAGAGACCACAGTCTCATTGCTTCTGTGCACAGTAGATGTGACCTGGTACCTCCTTGCTTGTTGATGTAATACATGGTTGTGGTGTTGTCTGTTCTGACTTGCACCACCTTGTTTCTGAGTAAGGACGAATGTTTTCAAAGCCAGGTAAACAGCCCTGAGCTCAAGAGATTTATGTGCAACAGAGACTCTTGGGGAGACCATGTGCCACTTGCTGTGTGCTCTAACATGTGTGCCCCCCAGCCTAGAAGAGAGGCATCTGTTGTGAGGATTACTGAAGGTTGTTCCCTTATAAAAGGCACACCCAACCTGAGGTTGTGCTCGTCTAGCCACCATTGTAAGGCCTGGACTAAACTTTCTGTGACTGGAACCAGTTTGGACATAGGATCCATCCTTTGAGACCAATACTGTCTGAGATGGAACTGAATATCTCTCATTTGAAACCTGGAGCCCATTACCACTGCCGTGGCAGATGCCATGTGGCCTAGTAGCCTGAGAAATCCTCTGGCTATTCTGGGTCTCCCAGACACAAAGGATTTTGTGATCTGCAGAAAGCTTGTTGCCCTGTTCTGTAGCAGGAGGGCTCTGCCCTGTCTGGTGTTTAGTTCTCCTCCAATAAACTCCAGCACCTGGAGTGGTACCTGTTGAGATTTTTCTTCATTTCTCAGAAATCCCAGGGACTCTAGTGTGGATTTTGTGAACACCAGTGACTGTGCTGCATGCTGCAGAGACGGCCCTACTACTAACCAGTCGTCCAGGTAGGGGAAGACTCTTATACCTTGTTTTCTCAAAAACTCTATCACCACTGATAGGCACTTTGTATAAACCCTTGGTGCCGAAGTTAGCCCAAAAGGGAGAGCTGCAAACTGATAATGGCCTGAAGCCTACCTGAATCTCAAGAATTTTCTGTGAGGTGGTCTGATGGGAATATGGAAATAAGCATCCCTTAGATCTAGGGAGGCTAGCCAGTCTCCCTTTTGCAATGAAGGAATGATTATGGCAAGAGTGACCATTTTGAACTTTGGTTTCAAAATGTGCTTGTTCAGAAGTCTTAGATCCAAAATAGGCCACCAATACCCATTTTTCTTCTTTATGATGCAGTACCTGGAATAAAAACCTTTTCCCCTGCTTATTAGAGGCACTACCTCTACTGCTTTGATTGCTAGCAGATGTTTTACCTCTGCTTCCAACAGAATCCTGTGTGCAGCTGTTGCAGCAAAGGTTCTTGTTCTCAGCTTTGGGAATGATTTGAAACTGAGTGCCAGGCCCTGGCTCACTACCTCAACACCCACTTGTCTGTGGTGATGGAATGCCAAGCATGAAGGTAATGAGCCAGTCTGCCACCTACTGGTGGACCTGTAATAGGGGATGCGACCTGCACTAGCCCGTCAGGGATTCTGTGAGGGCTGTGCCTGAACCTGTGGTGCAGGAGCCACTCTTCTCATGGCTCTTCTGCCCCTTCCTCTAAAATAATCTGTAGCTTGCTGCTGAGGCTGGGAGGCTTGCGCCTGAAAGAAAGGTCTGAGATAAAAACCCCTACCCCTACCTCCCCTACTCTGGGATCTATAAGAGGCGAAGAGCCTATCCTTGGAATTGCTCTGATAGGTGGATTTATATTCCTCCATCTTCTTCATGTATGCCTATGTTTTATCCCCAAACAAGGAGTTGTTCTCCAGGAGAAAATCCATTGCTTTGGCCTGGGTGTCTAAAGTTAGGTTGGTGGCTCTAAGACACACAAACCTCCTGAGTGAAACTGACAAAGCATTAACCTGGATGCAGTATCATTGGCATCCACTGCCATATGAAATTGGTACCTGGTAGCATCAAGTGCAGTCCTTGCTGTATCTTGCAAGTCTACAGCCACTTCACCTGGGACCCTATCAGCCAAAGCTAGAACAGTGTTCCTTAGAGCTTTTTGGTACTACACTGAATATGCCACGTAATCGGCCTGCCTAACTAATAAAGAGGCAGCCATGTACCCTTTCTTTCCCATAGCATCCATTTTTCTTGAATCTTTGTCTGGTGGATGGGTAGCCAATGGGATCCTGGCCTTGTCACAGGCAGCAGCATGGACTACTCCCTCAGGATCAGGATGCGTAAATAGAAAATCAGCTGTAGTTCTGTCCAGCTAGTATTTCTTGTCAGCTTTCTTATCCACAGCAGGGATAGAGGTTGGAGTCTTAAAAATCTGCACTGCAGCCTTCTTTAAAGATTTATGCATGGGCAGAAGTAGACACTTCGTGAGGGTTAACCCCATAATTTCTAGAAAGTCTGCCTCCTCCATATCCTCCTCTGTTTCCTGAAGAGGAAGGTTCAGGGTTTCCACCATGTTCTTAACAAAAGCATAGTGGGAGGAGTATTCCTCAGGACCCCTAGGAGGAGATCCAAACTCTTGCTCAGGAGAGACCTCTGGATCTATAGGTTCCCCTTCAAAGTCCTCCTCCTCCTCACCAAACACTTCCAGCACTTCTTGCCTTGCTGGGGCTGTAGGAGGAACTGGGGCAGTCTGTGTAGGAACTGGGATTGCACCCTGTAGGGCTTGTAACACTTGTGCCTTAGCAATGTCCTCAGCCGAAGGCATAATATGCTTGTCTGCTGGGAGCTCCTTAGCCTTCTTCGCCGGAGGCGCAGCGACATGTTTTTCTTTACACTTTTTCTTTAATGGAACAGGTTCAGTGCCTGTTTCCACAGCCCTTTTTGTTTTACCTTGTTCAGATTTATCTGAACGCCTGTCAGAATCCTTGGCTTTACCTCCATCCTTTTTGTGGGAGGAGGAAGAAGCAGAATTATCCCCACTAGAAGCAGAAGTCATCTCTTCTAAAATTTTAGACCTTTTCTTTAATGTTTTTGGGCAAAAGGTCTTACAAATATCACAACTGGCAAATATATGACTTGTACCCAAACAAGAAATACAGAGAGAATGTCTGTCTGCTTTTGCTATAAGTTGCCCACAAGACTCCCAGCATTTAAAACCGGTGGGTCCTGTGTGTTTGTTAGGTTTATCCACATGGACCTTTGACATTAAACTAGGCAAAAAAGATTACTTAAAAAAAAAACGTTATTTAAAGTTACTCAGAACTGGAGATTACTTTAAAATAACTATCGCTAGCGGTTCCTGGAACCGAGCGCTATTTGGTTCTTGAAGAAAAAGAAACAGAGAAAAATACTAAATTTAGACCAAACTAAAGTGGTTCAAGGAACCGACCGCTAAATATCTCTAAATAATAATAAATTGAGATAAAACCTTTAAAATAGACGCAGAACCCTCGGTTCCAAGGAACCGTGAGGGAACCTCAAATATAAATAAAAAAAAAACTACTAAAACACTCATTTACTATACTAAACAATGTTTCTAAGGCAGCAATTTAAAATTAAACTGAAAATGAGTACTTATCTACAGATAAACTTTAGTCTGAGACAGTTCAAGGAGAGCTCTCCAGGACGTCCTTACTAGGCAGGCGGAGTAAAGAATCTGAAGCACTCAGAGTGTAGCAGTTGCTAGGGCAGCAGTTTGAAAGTGGCATGAGCCAACTGAGAGTTCCATAATTTGCATAAAATTCCATCTCTCTAGGCAGTTCAACACAGGAGGCTGACTGCATTAAGTTTAATCATAATGAGTGATTCCTGGGGTTAGAAGGACTTCCACTCCATTAATTGTCAGGTGGTATGAGATGCGACAGGGCACATTAGCAATGTCTTTGCACAGTACCCTGGCAGTGCACATGATGCCTTCATCTGGCACCAGTCCCGGTTGTGCCAGGCATTTGAGGAGGACAGGATTCCACATGGGCATCTAGTCAGTGAGTATGGGCAGCTACAACAGGGTGATAGCATGGGGGGGTAGGAAGGGCAGCCGTGGGAGGGGCAGGGAGCAATGGTTCAGAGCAGCAGTGGGCACTGTGCAGGACAGCAACACTAACACCTGATTTATCTCCACAGGGGACAGTGCCTATCCCCTACAACCCTGGCTGCTGACACCAGTACCTTGGCCAGCAACAGTAGCTAAGGAATGGTACGATGAGGCACATGCCACTACAAGGAACATCATAGAGAGGGTCTTTGGGATGCTCAAGATGCGGTACCGTTGCATAGACCAGTCAGGCGTAGTCTTACAGTACAGCCCTCAAAAGGTATGCGGTATCATCCTGGCCTGTTGTATGCTACACAACATGGCACTGAACCATGGGATACGTGCACCTGAACCTCAGGTACATTCTGACAGTGAGCCAGAGCCAGGGGTAAGGGGGATAGTGGAGCAACTCGAGCAGTGGGATCCATGCATGGCCTGCCGGGCCATAGAGCACAGGAGCAGCATCACTGAGACACTGAACCAGGATGGACGGTGAGTACAGAAAACATAGACAAAAAAAATGGTGTCAACAGTACATTTAATGGTAGTGCATATACAGTACAGTGAAATCTGTGTGATATATAGGTGCTGTACATGTTGCCAGTGTGGTGATGTGATGTGGTGCAGTGGGTGTCATGTGTGTGGGCCACCACCATACCCCTCAACTGTAACAAGGTATGAGGAACAGTACTACAGTTACATCACTGCAGCTACCTATTCCAGAGTGTGAGGACCTGTGCCACACTCAGTGGCAACACCGTAAAGAAATTCCCCATCATAGATGATGCCAACAAAAACAGGCAATTAAGAAAAGACGGCCTGAACAGATAAGCAAACAATGTAACAGATCAGTTAGCCGCTGAGGGAATGCAGTGAGAATGAGGTCCACATTCTGCTCAGTAGTATCACATCCTGAGAGGCACTGTAGTATGGTCGGGGGACAAAAGGGTGAGAGGTATGGCCACCACCCAGGTGCACACAAGAAACAGCACTGTATATACAGTATGTGATGGCAAGGGCTGTGGCATGGGAGTGAACAAGGGCCATGGAGGACTGTGTTTGTGCAGAGGACATGGGAAGTGGCTGTGTGCATAGGCATGCAGGTGAGGGAGTTAGGGCCTCAGCACGTGTGTGGTGGAGCACATCAGCTGTGCCTGCCGCCGCACACACAATACACACCCTGTGTATGGGACAAACTGCTGAGCATGCTACATGCTGAGGACATTGTTGGGGTGGATTGAGGTGAGGCTGGGAGGGCAGGTCATCCGTGGCCATGCCTTGAGGCCTGCACAGGAGTGAAGGGAGGGTAGCCACAATGCCGCGCATGTCCTGTGGACGAATGGGAGGTAGGGGTTGAGGAGGTTGCGCCCACCCTGCACAAACCCCTGCCACGCTGCTGCCCATGTGAGGCATGGCTGCGCTGGTGTCTGGGTGCACCCTGCAGTACTGTGGTGATAGTGTCCCGCAGCACCACAGCATGGGCCTGCACAGCAGCTTAGGCCACAAGCCACGCTCAATGGTGGTGAGAACACAGGTCATCTCCCCTCCTGACCGCTGCTCAGCATGGGCAAGACCAGTGCTCACTGTCTCCATGGCTGAGGCAGCTCATGCAGCTCCACATGGAATCATTCCAGGTCCTACTGGGTTGCATGCTGCGAGGCAAAGCCTTCCCTAGACCATGGGCCATGCACCTGGCCATCTTGGTGCAGTGCAGCATGCACCCTGCACCTGTGTCAGGGGTAGTGGCTGGCGCTGGAATGATGTGTTGTGGATGTGAGGACCTGTGGGGTGACTGGCGGTGCATTGGCCGCTGCACATATGGCCTCAGGTGACTGAGACACTGCTTGGCTGACCACCGGTCGGTGCCCTGTGGAGCATGTCAGTGGGCAAGACTGTTCAGGCAGAGGAATAGCAGCTGTAAGGCAGATGGGTGTCATGTGCCTGAGTACCCTTGTCCCCAATTCAGGCATGGTGCCATCCCCCACTGAACCAAAACCTCTGGTGTCACTAGCCGCACACAGAACTGGTATGCAGGGCTCCTCCTCTGCATCCTCTGAGCCAGCCCAGATCACTTGTGGTCAGGATCCTGCTCCCCACTCAGATCCTCCAGGCGCATACTCAGGTGGATTCAGGAGACTCAGGAGGTCTGCATCCTCCTCATCCGATGTTCCAGCGATGTCAGTGCCTCACATAACATCTGTGGCCCGGACATAGTGCTGACTGGCATACCACTGCTGGTCTAGCTGGCTGCCAGCCTGATGTGGAAGAGCACCTCTGCTGTGTCTGAATCCCTCCCTCCCTCAGCCTGTGTACTGGCCCCACACCTGGGACTGTGCCTGCTGGCATGTAATGCTGAAATGGAAGAGACTGATGTCAGTTGCTGCTACAGTGACCAGCCCACCCACCCCACCCCTCCCAACAATGCCACATACCCCCCAGCAATGTGTGCCTCCAACATGCCCATGCAGACCCCGTGTGCATCCATGCAATTGCAGCCTGTGCCCTAGAGCCCCTGCACCATGGCACATGCACTACATGCCTGCCAGCAGATGTCAGCCACTGTGCTGCCCCAACACCACCCCTTACAATGGAACATAGCCATGTGAGCCCTGTGCATGCACACTGACAGTAGTGATGTGTGCCTCTGTCCCCATGGTGTTGCTAACCCACTGAGTGGTGGATACATGCTAAACTTACCTGCTCTGGGTGGTGTGGCGGTGTCTCGCACCCACCACCTTCAACCCAACCGACCCCCACTGTCAGAGAGGTAGAGGCTACTACAGCCATCAATGGCTCAATCCCGCTGTTCAGTAGTTGCTGGGTCCCCACAGGTCTGCAGCCTGTTCCAGATCTGCTGTGCCTCCTCCTTCGCCCTGCGCTAGGCAATCATCCCCTTTTCCAGATGGCATCAATGCTACAGCCCCGACCACCATGCTGTTGTTTACTGCTGTGGCAATCTCCTCCCACATCAGCCAAACAGTGGCGTCCATCAACTTGTTCCTACATGGACCATCTCTATCCTTCACCGCATGTACAGAGCACGCAGCTCATCTCCAGAAAATTTGTGGGCCCTAAACTGCTCCTGTCCTGCAGCTCACCTGTAGCCAGGACAGAGAGAGGAAAGGTTAAACAGAGTTGTGAACAAACATTGCACAGCTGTAACAGTATCATATGGCCATGATGCAACACAACAGCTGCTATACATACCCCACCCCCGAGAATAGCCAAGGACATGCACGAGCACCTCAGTGCTGTGGAGTCCTGCAGGCACTGTGGAAGCCAGCTGTGTGTGCAGCAGCACACAGTTGTGCTGCCCATGTTGCTACCCTATGGCATGTGAGAGTAGCCTGGCTGCACATGTTATGGCATGGACATACAGGTGCACTGCAAGGCAATCTAGAGCCACTACATCCACAGACAGTGTGTAATGGCCACACATGTGTGGGATTGTGCAGCCATGGCTAGTAATGCCTGACTCACAGGTGCCCCCGGCAGCATTCAATGCGCAGACCTCCACACCCAGCACCAGCAACACAGCGCTGTGGGAAGCATGGGTTGTCTCTCAACAACAGAGCTAGATGACAGCCAGGACCCACACGTTCCACCAGGGTGCAGCCTGGGCACCATTGCATGTGCCAGAGCATGTATCAGTGCAGCTACATTGTACACACACAGGCATGGTGTGTACAAAGTGAGCCTGGCACAGCTTTGCACAACAAGCCTGTGTGTGATCCATGTGTACATGTTGTGGGTGCTGTGCAACAATAAAACTGGGGTACTTTCACCCCAACGTGTGTGCCGCGCATGTGTCACACAATAGCCTGGATATTGCACACTGTAGATGGACAGTCTGTCATGAGGGTGAGCACTGGACCCACAACAATGGCTGGTACTGCCCCTGCCCTGACTGAACAGGCTGTGCACAGACAGTCAGCACCCAGGACACAGTGTACCAACACTAATAACTGCATGAGCACTGTCTGCCGTGACCCACATGCACATCACAAAGCACAATACAGGGGGGGAGGTTGGCTGTCTGTGATGCAGATGTCAGTCGGTGACATAGGTGACAACACAGGTACCTGGCAGTTGTACACTGGGTACATGCACCCTACAGTCACAGTGGAGTACTGACCCACTCCAGAGGCATCCCCGCACTGCAGTCACATCCCACTGCCGTCAGCATCACAGCAGCGCAGTCAGTCAAGCATGGTCTGCGCACAATGGGCGCGGACAGTGCATGATGCTGGTGGGGCACCACTCACACAGGGGCAGCCAAAGAGGTCAACGGTGAGCCAGCTCCCCAGCACCACCGCACACATCCCCAGCCACACTGCACCAGTCAGGCATCAGCTGCAGTCCCAAGGCCATACCAGCCTCCACTGCTGGACGGGTTCACAAATACCATAGCCTGCTATACAGGCAATACAGACAGCAACTATGCATGGCAGGGACGATACAGCACACCTGTGTGCGCCGCACCTGGAATCAGGTCCTGTCCTGCCAGCACAGCAAGTAGCTGGCATTGTCAGTCAGACCCTATCGTCCATGCAGAACAGGACTATAAAGTGTAGGTAGCCTGATTGCCCGCTGATATCCAGCAGATTACAGCCCTGGCATCCCAGTGGTGATGTGGAATGAACTCATCTCAGCTATGTGCAGTGGGTTCTAGAACTGCCACTGTTAGTCAGTATTCTACACACCTGGATGTGCTTGGAAACCTCAGGCAACAGATTATAACAGTCAGTTGTCACAGGTACTGTCACAGGTCTAAGAAATCCATGTCTGATAGGTTAACACTGGTACTATGTGGCCCATTCATTTGGTCCATGTCCAATACTGTGTACAGTACCACACATACATGGCTGTACCAGTCAATGCTGAGGTGAGGCCCCCACACGTGATGGAAGTTCCCGGTGGGTCCATCACTGCCTGACAATGTGATGTACAGGTGATAACCATGATTGCAATCACCACCCAGCGGTTACTAGGGCAGTGCAAGCCTCTCAGGCTGTGCACTCGAGGGTCACTGATGGCCCTGGGAACGCTTACACCATGGTTATCAACCAAATCAACAATCTCTCATCCCACACAGATGACAGTACAATACACAGGTAGACAATGGCTCAGCGGTAGCACAGATGCCCTGTGAGATCAGACAGCTGGGGTTCTAGTCACAAGGCTCCTGGGTTAATATCCTATAAGTGACACTGCAGTGCAGCATGAGGGGCTGCACTCCTGAGATACAAATCTGTCGGATGAGTTGTTAGACCGAGGTCCCATCTGCCTGCTTTGAGTGGTAGGTCAGGTGGATGTTAATGACCCATGGCATCCAGAAATGTGTAGGGGAATATCTACAGTACCATGTGTATGCCTCCATTCACAAGAATATCTGACTTAGCGTAATCTGTTTTAAGACATTTGGCATTCACCTGTATCCTTCCCCAGGTTGGCAGCACAGAAAGGAAGCGGGATTTGTCTACAGCATGTACCCGGTCATAAACACTACAATAAACAGCTACACATGACAGGCAAGAACAGCTATGCACAACAGCGATGCCCTGCTGAATCGGGGTTCTGATTCCCATGGGTTTCACAAGCTGTGCTCGGTGTCATCGGGCCTCAAGTCATGCTGTGGCAGAACACACTGGTGCTGCAGGGGTTGCCCATCCAGTATCCCCTACTGTGCTGCTGCAGTGCTGTCATGATGATGATCTGCTGCAGTACTGATGTCACCACTACTGCAGGAGCGCATGGCTTGCTGGCACAGTGTTACCATCCTCACAGTACCTCAGTGATGTCAGTAATCTCGAACCGCTTGAGACATCACATGTTGGTGTTAGGTATGGAACAGAGTGCAGAGTAACACACTACTACACATATGACATACTACATCTATCTAATATATCACATACATGATGCCACAGTTATACACAACCTGTGTTCACCTGTCACCTCTACGAGCATCTCTGTACTCCCGAGAATCACAGGGACTGAGAACCCCTCTGTGGCAATACATATGGATTGTGCAGTCCAGACCATACAACAGACAGAGTAGATGTGTTAAGCCTGACCTGGATGTCTGCCATCAACAGTGCTATCGACGCAAACACATGACATGGAGATGCCCAACTGTTGTCAGCATGGTGACTACACAGAACATTCATGAACAGCAGCCTCATCCAGCACAGATCAATTGCAGTCATCTGTATCCCCCCTCCCCAGGTCCATACCTCTCAACTGTACCACAATACGAGGAACGTTCCTCATGGTACAGCACACCATCACACTGTCCAGCATTGTGAGTTGTTCTGCATTCAGTGGTAACACTGTAAGGCACTATTCCTCAGTAAATGATGCAGAACATATATAGTTCAATTACTAACTGACCTCCTGAATATAAATGCAAATAGTTTAACAGTGTTCTGGGCCTCTGAGGTGAAGTTTGAATACGTGTTCCACATGTTTGCTCTTGTGTTCTCACGTGTTGAGAGGCAATGTTCACATTTGAGGGACATAAGGTTGGAGGATGGCAAGGTGTGCCTGGCACTAGGTACCAATCAACATAAACCACATCACAAACCTACTGCTATGTCCCTGGAATTGTACCTCTGTGTCCAGCTCACATATAGTACATACCCGGCTGGCTCTGTGCAAGTGTTCAGTGACATCCTGTGCTGCAGCAGTAATCCCACAATAACATGTATTACCAATAAGCAACACAGGTGGGGCACTGTTAGCCCTTATATAGCACAGCCGGGCAAACAAGCCTGTTAAGCATGCTAATGGTCCATTAATGATATGCTAATCTCCTTGTTAACACTGTGCATACACAATGACCATCATTTGCATATGCTGTTTGAATATGGCAGATGATAGTGCCAGGCAAAGTGTTTAGCGCTGGGCAAACCATATAGCGCCAGGCTATCTCGGCTATGCTTAGCGCAGCACTATTGCAATAGCACCATGCTAGGGTTGATTAGCGCAAGTATAGTGCATGCACAGGTTGGGGCAGTCTATGCTAACCTGTCCGCTAATGCGCATAGCGCCACGCTAACCATGTTGGCCCCTCCTACCACCGCCACGCCAAAAAGGGGTCTGGAAGAGTAGTGGCATTCACGCACACCTTCAGGTAGCACAGCGCTGTGCATAGTTCTGCGGGCGCTGGCTGAACTGTTTGGGAATGTCAGGTGTAGGCATCTGTTGCCAGCACAGCAATGCCTTTCCTCCATTTTATGTCAGCCAGTCTGGGAGATGGTAAAAGAGCAGTGGTGGGGCCGTGACATGCTAATAAGTGGAGATGGCCAACCTTGCCAGCTCACTCAACAGCACCATAGCTACTGTTGAAGAGGTCGGAGGTGAGCCGCCCCAGCCAGGTCTGGGCTTCAATTGCCCATTGCCTCACAGCACTCATGGGAGATACGCATGATGGAGAAGTGCCACCGATATATGGACATCAGAGAGCAAGCAGTGCCCGCTGCTGGAACAATGCCGGGTAATGATTAGGAGGGGACTGTGCCTGTGCCAGGTGTGATAGCCTCTCACCACGGTCATGTAATGGTGGTGGGGATGTGATGACTGGTGGTGTGCTTGTATGAGTGTGTGTGTGTGTGTGCCATGGCCCATTAACATAACCATCGAGGGCTGTGTTGCTGTGCTGGTGGGGTTCAGCACAAATCTACCATGCTATTACTGTTGTACACCGTAGGTAATGATATGCGCACATGGGTCACTCTTGGGAACATGGGTTTATGTCCCAATGACATTTTACCATTGCTACCTATAAAATATACGCACTTACTACTACTACTACAATATGTTGGACTACCATGGGGACCTCCAATCAGGTGTGTGTGGACTGTTGGCCAAGGAGACGGAGCATCTTGGGAGTGTTATCTACAATGTCACTGCAATGTGGTAGCACTGCACCATACCACTCTACTGTGGTGGCATGGACCCATGACATCTGGCCCCCTGCCACATCCACTGTAGTCTGCCATGCTGCCAGGAGCCGGCAGCTGTGCCTACTTTGTACATCCACAGTGTGTGGGTGGGTGTGTGGTTCCTGGGTTAACCTCCCAACCACATTTCACACCCACTTCAGGTACATTGCCTCTTGCTAATGCGGCATAAGTGGGACGACTTTTGATCACTTACACATAGCTACACTCTGCTGCTCAGAACACTGTCACAATGTTTGCAGTTATGTTCCAGAGGTCTGTTAATTCATTGTATGGTATATGGTTCACATCATTTACTATGGCTCTGTGCTTTCTCAGGAGATGTCCACACTGCATGGTGGGTCCCAGTCCTCACAATGTGGTACAGGGAGCTTCTGGTGATGTACACTGGAGGAGCCCTCAGAATGTGGCACTGCTGAGAGGTATGTGTCTGGGTGTGGTGCACTCCCCACCACTGCTGTGTCTGTGCCATGACACTGGCCAGTGGCAGGGGCGACAGTTCCATGGCATTGGTGCCCTGCTGTGCTGCACTCTCCGGGTATGGGCAGCGCTCGCTGTGTTCGGTTGTGTACAGTCATGCTGTGTACTGTCATCCGTATGCTGTCATCACTGTCATTCTATCTAGCCTTTGGGTTGTTGTATGTCACTGGGTCATGTGTGTCCACATGTGTTGAGGGTTTGATACTTGTGGTTTCCCTCATTACGGATTAGGGGACTCCTCTGCTTCTGATCTGCCTAGTGTGAGGAGAGCACCATCAGAGGGGGCTGTGTACATTATGATGGAGGGGGCTGTTGCAGCTTGTGTATGCAGAATCACATTGTCAGACTCCACCCCTGCACACATTAGCCATGCACTGTGTGGTCTGCAGTGACCCATGTCATGCTTGGCATGGCTTGGGTGGTGCACTGTGCCTGTGTGCTGGTTATAAGGCAGGTTGTGCTACGCCACCAGGGTCCAGGGTGGTCTTTAGCATACCGTGGTGGCTGACATTGTAGTAATGCTGCTGTACCATCTTCCCATTGCAGAGCGCAGAGACCACGCTGGAGACAGGAGGGGCGAGCAGCAGGCCAACCAGAGGCCCACCACGGACAGGCGGAGGGTGCCATCAATGGTGCAGCATGCAGTGGAGAGCAGTAACAGGGATGGGAGTGTGTTGTGTGAGTACTGTGTGCCATTGTGCATTTCTACTGTGTGTCTGTGTTTCCACTGCAGGCATTGGAGTGTTGTGTCTGGTGTCATGGCACAGTCGCCTAGGTCATCCAGGCCTGATGTGATTTAGCTGTGTTGCATTTGGATTCCAGGGTGCTCACTTAGAGGGACCCCTTAGCCATTGTAGCTACAATATGTACAGCCACATGGGGCTACAGTGTTCACACCTGACTATGTGCTGGATGGGGGGGCACTGGACGCTTGACACCTGTGGCACCAATCAGCGCACCCATGACTGTTACATCAGTGGGGCCTGCTATGCTGGCTGCATGCATTTGTGTTGTCTTCTGTGCCTCCAGTGCCTTGTCTTCTGCTGCATGGCCTGTGACATGGCTGGTAATATGTCTGATCTATTGCCGCTGCTATTGCCACAAGCGTGCACTGCTATCTGCCTTGTACTGTCAATGTGCAAACATGCTGCTGTTACGTTCACCATTGTGGCAGGATGATGGCAGGTCTGTGCATGGCTGTTGGCCAGTCATTATGCCTGGAGCTGGGGGATTACTGGGGTCAGCCTGCTGTGCTGGCTATTTCTGCTGCTGCTGTTTTCCTGTCTGCCATGACAACACTGTTCTGCACTTCTCATGGCACGTCTCATTCACAGTACCATGTATAGTGTCAGTGTCTATGCAGGACATGTTGTTAGTGCCTGCCATGGCTATTCACGCTATGGTGAACAGGGGGCCACAGTGTCATGTGGTGCCTGTATCTCCCTACCAGTGTATTGCCATTGTAGTGTGGACACTGGTATGTTATTGTGTGCCCTTGTCTGACCTCCGTGGCGTACATGCACAGGGGCTGTTGGGGGGGGGCCTGTGGTGCCACACGGGCCTGTGTGGCTGTGCATGTCATGTGTGCCTGTTGTGGCAAGGGAGTAGGCAGGCATCCTCCAGGCATTCCATGGTGTGCTATTTTATTTCTGGGGGGAAGGCAGCAAATAGGCTCTGAACTGCTTCCTTTTTCCATGAAGCCTAACAAAGACAATGTTGTACCTTTCTGTGATTTCATTCATTGGGGTCTATGCTAGGAAGACTGGTCACTATGACTGTCTTTGTATCCCATGGATAGTACAACTTTACAGGTTGTGGGCAGGTATGTGGGTGTCTTGGGAAGCAATGCATGGCTTTGTATTTACCCATGCAGGGCAGCACCCATTGTCATGAGTTTCTTAAGTTGTATTTATTACGCCACTGGTGGCAACAAACACAGTCCTGGTGTACGTTTTTATATTGTCTGGCTACACTCCAGGGTGGGGTAGCTCACCCTAACGATGGTGGGAGAGAAGTAGCAGTGTGTCCACATGGTGTGCAGATGTGACCTCCCTGGCTACACCCCTGCCTGTTGGCTCCAGCTGTGTTGTGGGGCCCATTGTCCCCTACAGGGTGCTGTCCCTCAGTCCCTGCAGTGCATGGTGTTTGTGCATAGGTTATGCAGGTGTGCTGCAGGGGTTGTTCTGTGGTAGCATGGTGTGCTGGGTGTCAGACCCTGTGGCAGATGCTGCTCCCACAAGTGGGGGGGTGCCTTGCCATGCCTTGGCCACCAGGGTGACGCTGTCCTGTGTATATCATTGGCCTACCATTGCCCTGCGACTGGTGGACCATGGCCTGTGTCCCTGTTTCACATGTGTGTGTCTTCTTGCACGTGCACCTTCAAGGTGCTGCCACTTTGGGTGGTGGCACAGCCCCGTGCCATGCTCTTCACCAGTGTGGGCTCCTCATCCTTCTGTTGTGGCAATGGGTGTGGATGGGCATTGGCACTTTCCCTGCTTGTGTACTGCTTGGTTACCTGTCCTGCAGTCACTACTGTACTGTTGCCAGTGTCGTTGTCCTCTGTGGTCATTAGGTTTCTGTGGTCCATGTCGAGTCTCATGTCACTTGCCACTGTTCCACACTTATGTCAGTCACCCACCTGTTCAGGGCTTCCTGACATCATTTGTACAGCTGCTATGTTATGACATTGTGGGTGGCAGTTTGGCTGAGTCTTTACAGTTCTTGTGGGGGGGCAGCAGTGAGGTGGGCCACTGTTGGGGGTACAGGACAGGCATGTCTGGTTGCACAGCTGGTTGTGGCTGTGGCACCTTCTCCAGTGGGTGTAATCTGTGTTGTGTATCATAGCTGTGTGACTGTGGGCAGCATGTCCCACCATGTGTCATCCCATGTGCATGTCATTCAGTGTCCACTTGTCGTTCGCATCTCAGGGGGTGGCTGTCTGTTTGCACTGTTACAGTCTGCACGCCGCTGTGCTGGCTGGATTCCACTGTGTTAGGTTTCTCAGCATACATCTATGCATGTCCATGTACACTGGGGTGTTGCATGCTGCCTGTTACATACTGCCTTGCCCTGCAGGCACATGTTAGTGTGCGTTGTGGTTTGTTCTGTACTGGCACATGGGCATGGTTGTTGGGGCATGCTGTCCACCATGTGTTGGTACTTGGTGCCTTTGTGTCATCGTCATGTCCTGATATGGTCCCCCTTTCTCCTGTAGGTCCACGTTGGGTGTCACTGTGGGCCACCCGTCCAGAAGATGCTGAAGGCAGGGATGAGCTGTTGAGGAGGGTGGTGCGGCAACAGCACAGGCTTGTAGAACAGCAGGTTGTGTTAATTGCTGAAACAAGACGGGTTGCAGCCATCCTGGACAAATGTCTGCCAGCACCTGCCCGCACCTAACTCCTACCTCCTATTCTGTTATCCTGCTTCCTGTCCCTGGCCCACTGTCCCTAGCCCTATGTCTGCCATCCTGTTTCCCTCCATTGCTTCCTTTGTCCACATCCCTCTCCCTTCCACATTCTTTCCCCATTCCACTGTAAATATTACACACAATTGCCTTTTTGCACTGTTACTGTTGTTTTCCCCATTGTTTTCAGTCCCTTTGCTAAGCCTGCTCTTTTCCCTTTCATTATGTTTGTCTTGTACCCCATTTTTCCATACTGTGTTCTGCTGTGTTTTGCTTTGTTTTTCTGTACATTTGTTCCTGTTGCCTTTGTGCCTTACCTGTTCCCTTTTTGAATTTTTTGAATTATACTTTGTTATGCTTGACATTCTTGTGTCCTGTGTCTTTTTTGGGGGGGACTCGGGATTTAACAGTGTTCTGTGGTATTCTGGTTTCACTTGTGGGTCCAGGTTATTCCATGCCATTTGCTAGTACTGCAGTTGTGTCTGGCAGGGCTGATTTGCTTTCCTGTGTTCCTGGACAGCTGCTTACACCTCTAACACTTTGTTTCTGTGGGTGTTTGTACTGCCTCTGTCTGATTGCTACAGTATATTCAGTGCTGTCTTATCTGCTATATTCAGTGCTGTCTTAATCCCGTGCAATTTTTGCTCTGTACTCCTCAGAATTTGGCCAGCTTCCTTAGCTTGCTATATTCAGCTGGTTTTGCACCGGGCTATATCCTTTTGAATATAGCTATGTTTTTGCTCCAGGCAAAGTTTGCCCGCCGGGCAGTGCTAATTTAGCCCCGGGGCAAGTTTTGAATATCTGGGCCATAATGTACAGAAATGTAAAGTAACTTGTGGGTATACTTAAACATCATACTATGATTGAATAGGACCAGGATTGCAAAGCAGAGGAGAGGAACTATACATATTAAACAGCTTGGATTGCCTGATGGTCTAGTAAAGGCAGTGTGGTGCATTCACACAAATTTTGGAAATTATTTATTTATTTATTGAATTTTGATGACCGGGTAGGCCCACTGGGCCCCGGAGGTCCCTTTTTCAGGGGCGACCCGGGAGTTACAGGACTAGTATGGTAAACAGTTATTACAGATACAGCTTTTGGCATGTGACATTCTAACATATATATATACACACATATATATATATATATATATATATATATATATAGCAGTGTTATATTACATAGCAGTTACACATTACGTACATGTTTCAAGGAGAAACTTAAGGAGGTATAACACTTTATTATTTACAAACACAAACTATTTACAGTCAGAGACTGGAGGTGAAAAGAATTTAGCCTTGTATAATCTTTTAAACTGAGTAAGTGATGGGCAGGAGAGTAGATCCGGTGGGAGATTATTCCATTTTAGAGGGCCTGTGGCTGAGAAGGAGCTTCGCAAACAGCTAGGCAGATCTTGGGTGGTTTTAGGAGCGGATATTGTGAGAATCAGAGAGATCTGGTAAAGGGTTTCAGTGTGAGTAGGTTGGCGAGACTGGGTGGGGAGGGCACGTGGATGAGCTTAAATGTGATGCAAAGTAAGGGGAATTCAAATTGAGCTTCAAAGAATGGCCAGCCTAGGGTGTGGAGCACATCACAGTGGTGGGCTCGCGAAGGGGCTGACGTAGCGAAGCATGCTATTCTGTGGTATGCTTGTCTTAATCTGTTTAGGTTAGTGTTCTTTGCCAAGTGCAGTAGTGTAGTGTAGTGTAGTGTCATAGAGAAGGCCAGGAAGTAGGGTGCCAGTGGCAATGGTTCTCCTGGTCTGGGGTCGTAGGTAGGGGGCAGTCCGGTATAGAAGGCCTAGCTTCTGGTGCGTGGACTTTATTACTTTATCAATATGAGATTCAAAGGTTAGGTGCTGGTCTAGTGTTAGTCCCACATATTTGAAGGAGTTAACCCCTTCTAGAGTTTCACCGGTAGTGGTCTTGATAACCAGTGGAGGATGGGTAGAACTACCAAAGGTGGTGTAGTGAAATAACATAGTCTTAGTTTTTATGATGTTGAGCACCAATAGGTTGTTATTAAACCACACCTCCAGCTGCAGGTTGATATTGAGGGAGATGATATAATTCGAGGACCTGTAGAGTACGGCATCGTCAGCGTATAGCTGAATGGATGCCTCCCCATAGTTTGTTGGAAGCTCATTGATAAAGACAGAGAAGAGTAGAGGGCCCAGTATAGTTCCCTGGAGGACCCCGTCCATGATGGGTGATAGGGAAGACATAGAACCAGACCATTTGACACATTGGAGCCTATTGGTCAGATAGTTGGTAAACCAGGTGATGGATATGGTATCAGCACCTACTGTGCAGAGTTTTGTTAGTAGAAGTTGGTGACTGACAAGATCACAGGCTTGGGTTAGGTCCATAAAGGTGGCCCCTGATCCATGGCCTGTAGGATGTCCGTTGTGACATGCAGGAGGGCAGATTCAGTGCCATGCCATCTCCGGAAACCATGCTGATATATAGTTAAGGAATTGTTCTGGTCAAGGTAGAAATAAAGTTGTTTGTAGATGATTCTTTCTTGTATTTTAGCTAGGGGACATAAGATAGAGATTGGGCGGTAGTTTTCTACTAGGTCAGTGGGCCCACTCTTATGTATGGGGACTACCACAGCAGTCTTCCATTAGTCAGGGATAGATTGTGTGAGAAAGGATCTATTTATTAATAAACATACTGGGTAGCCAATAGCAGGAGCCGCTAATCTGAGGAATTTAGGTTGGAGGGAGTAGAATCCAGGAGAGCTGTCTGAATTAAGACCTTTTAACAATTTACTGACCTCAGAACGTGTTGTAAGTTTTAAATGGAAGGGTGGATTCGAGACCACTGTGTTTGTGGCCTGTGGTTGGCTGGGAGGGGATGGTAGGTCAGATTTATATTTGTCCAGGTCCATGAAGAAATCATTTATGCCTGTGGCTATATCGGGGGAGGCTCAATAGTATTTCAACCTTAAAAATCATAGTTTGAGAGCTAATGCATTCTTTACCCTTGAGTAGTGAGTTGATTTGTGACCAGAAGTTTTTTGGGTTAGCGAGGTGTGTTGTCTGCAGGAAGTGGAGGTAGTCCCACTTGGCTTTGTTAGATTTTGTTTTACAGACATTACATAGTTGCTTATAGGTTTGCCAGTCAGATAGTAGTCCGGATTCTTTGAAGGTTTTCTGTGCTTTGTCATGCGTGTGCATTAGTTGTCTAAGGTCCCGAGATAGCCAGGGTGAGGGGTTACCTTTGGCGTGCCTTAGTTTGAAAGGGGTATGCATGTCTAGGATGGAAGTGAATGTGTGGATGACGTATTCTAGTGCCTTAGTAATGTCTGGGAGGGATATAATGGGTGGCAAGTCGACCGAATGTAAACTAAGTATGAAAGCAGCATGACTGAATTTTGTTACGTCTCAAGCTTTTATGGTTTTGGGGGTAGGAGGTTGGAATTGTTCCTCCAGACACAATAGATGGGGAGGTGGTTGCTTAGGGCATCAGGGAAAACTCCAGCGACCTTGATGTGTTTCTTGTGGGTCAGCATCCAGTCCAGTAGGTTGGTTTTCATGTTAAGTCTGGTGGGCTGATCGATCAGTTGCTGCAAGCAAACATCCAACAAAAAGGCCTGATATGTCTTACTATTAGAACCTAAGAAGTCAAGGTTGAAGTCTCCGCAGAGTATTATATCAGTTCGAAGGAGAAAGTCAAGGTTGTTGAGGATTTCAGGGTAGGAGTAGGAAGCAAGGTTGGGGGGCAGGTAGATACAACCTATAATTACTTGTTTGAATTTGCTCAGAGTAATGAAAATAAAAAGATTCTCTGTCCACGCTTTCATGGTAAGACCTGGAAGTATAGAGGTTGCAAACCTATTCCTTGTATAGGTAAGCACTCCTCCCCCTCTCTTGGAGATGTAGTCACACCTATGGGATGTGAACCAGGTAGAGAAATCTAATGAGAAAGTATGGAGGGTTTTAGCCAGGTTTCGGTTATGCATAAGATGTTAGGTTTGTAGTGCATGACCCAAGCTTCAAGTTCTGGCATTTTCTGCCTGAGGCTTTGAATATTCATTTGAGCTATTTTGAGCCCCTTAATGTTGGACCAGCGTGGGATAGAGGAGAGGGAGTTTGGCATAACCTACTGTCCATGTCCCCTTCTTTTCCCTGGAGTCCTTTTGTCACACTTATAGATGCCTAGCTCACTGATTGGCTGCTGCACTGGGGTCAAAGTGTCAACAAGATGTCAGCCCCCAGTCTGTTTAGTGCAGGGCAATACAGTTCCTCACCTTCTGAGATCTGGTGCAGCCCAACACAATACTTTCTTTCAGCAGATACCCCACTGGATTGTAGCCCCAACTATCCCCTTTCAACTGAGCTCACACTTGCCAAGTTAACCCCAGTACATTTGCTGTCGCTGCCGCTGAAACTCCGTCCCCCAGTGGCAGGCAGCAACCTCATTAATATTCATGAGGGCTCATGAATGATTCATGAGCCCTCATCCATGCCCCAATTTTAAACTTTATTTTAAAAATATTGATGGGGCTTTGACCCCACTCCTTTGGGGCTCCGGTCCCCATTTAGCTATGATGGGGCACAGGGACCGAGACACACTCCTCCATTAGACTGCAAGACAGCAGTCTGGAACATCAAAGGTGCTCACTGTGCACATGCGTGAGTGCCAGCAGCATCGGGGAAATGCCAGTGGCTCACTGTTTGTTTTTTAAGCCCAAACGGGGCTAAAATCAAATGAAGGGCTGTTCTGGGGACTGGGGGAGTGAACGGGAAAACAGCCAGTAAGTGGGAAGAAAATGAAGGGGAACCAGCTGGCACAGGAAAACCGGGACAAACGGGAGAAATGTGGGGCAAGGAAGGTAAGCCCTCAAAGAGGGGTTACACTCCCAAAGTGAATTCCTATCCATATGCAATGACCATGCCCCAATTCGACACAAAAAAGTTAAAAACAATAATTCCCCTTGGTACACAATGGAATTGAGAAAATTCCCCAAAGTGAGAGATGTGGCATGAAAGTGAGCAAAATAAAACAAAAATGAGAGATTATAGTGGGATAGATATTGTTTGTAGTAGCACCAAATTACTCAAGGAATTTTTAAGGATTTTTAAAAATCCCTATTGAGAATTGTGAAACCTTTTGTTAGGGATTTTGTTGTGCCTGTTAGTGTGTCCACTGCTACCCGGTGAAGGTGCTCTCATCTGATAGTGTAGTTGAAAATCTTCCAGATGGCACTTAAGTACTGTAATAGAACCTTGCCTCTTTCTGTAGGTATAACAAAAATAATTTTAGAGGATTTTTTTCCCTAAATTTTGTGAAGGATAAATAGGGAATCTCACAAAATTGCTCAACAAATTCAGCGCTACTACTGTATGCTCGAAATCTTTACACCAAAAAATAAGGAAGGCTAAGGCAGATTATTTCCTATCTAATTTTAGGTCAGAAATTACAAAAACCCCAGAGATTTCTGGTTAATATGGTTAAAAAAATTGCAAGGTAATAAATCCTTTGAATTACCTGCCTCCATTTTGGTAGACAATGTAGAAATGTACATTAACATGGGCTCTCCTATAGTTGATAGTTCACCCCCCCCCCCCCATGGAAACAGCAAATTAATCAGAAGAAAAAAAAGGCAAAACGATGCCCAGTTTCTCTTTTACAAGTATAACCAAAAATCAGGTACTTAAGGAATTACTGAAACCAGATATTAAAAAGGGTAGCTCTACAAGGGAGTACAGTAAATGTGGTTAAATGTGTTTAAATGTTGTTAC
This sequence comes from Neoceratodus forsteri, assembly GCA_016271365.2. Classification (NCBI taxonomy): domain Eukaryota; kingdom Metazoa; phylum Chordata; order Ceratodontiformes; family Ceratodontidae; genus Neoceratodus; species Neoceratodus forsteri. The sequence continues at coordinate 255,101,895 of CM057451.1, read as the reverse complement.
AATGCAGTTAGACATTCAGTTTTTTTCTCCGTATAGGTTTTATTTCCTTGTCACTCCTAGCTACCTTCTTCAGACCGACCCCCCGCCCGCCTCCCTGGTATCACTGGGACTCACCTCCAGAGCTCTGTCCAGTCGCGGTGCAGAGCCTGCTGAGGGTTGATTGTCACCCGCAGCCAGGGATTTTTCCTCCATTTTGTCCTCCCATCCCCATTACTGGTGTGCACATGCCAGATGTGTTTACATGGAGACGCGGCATGTCTGCAGACATCCCGCAGCACCCTTCCTTCCTTGGTGCTCACAGATCTGCACTACACTCGGGCCTTCACCTGGGGGCAGTTGTTCGGCAGGAGCACCAATCCTCCCTCCCTGGGAGAAGAGAGGAGAGCAGTCCTTTGTACACTTTATCCTCTCCCTCCCCAGCCGACCCCCGGAGGCCCACTCGCTTCACAAACACAGGTCACCGGCATGGCAGGAGGTAAGGCATGGATGCCTCAGCCCTCCACACCACTGGGCCGACTGACATTCACTTTTTTTGTTTCTTTTTAATGTATAAAAATAAATAAAAAAGGCAGTCCAAGACATGACAAGGGACTATAGTATCTCTGTATGTTATGGCTAAATTTAATCGCAATACAGTTAAGTCTTCAGATGCTTTTGCTTTTGTTACATGTTGGTTTTTTTTATGCAAAGAAAGGAAATGAAAACAATGTGAAGTGATGCAGGCTAGTTCTATAAGGGACTACTTTATCTCACTGTCATGCCCAAATTTAATTGCAATAAAGTTAAATCTTCAAATTTTTTGCATCTGTTTGTTGCTTAATCATTAAAGTAATGTTGACTTTTTTATAGCCATATTATAATCGCAATAAGGCACTCTGGGTGTGCGTCATGGTTGGATAATGGCAAACCTAGGGTTGTGGAGGTATTCGGCTTCAACCCACCCTAGGTATGCCATTATCCCACAATGATGTACACCCTGTCGTGCCTTATTGCTTAATTGGTTGTTACCCTGAATCCTATACTGTTGGAAAGGTGGACATGTAGGGACATGAGCATGAGCAAAGTGGGGGAGGGAGGAGGCATAAGTGCCATTTAAGGGAGGAGTAAGAAGGAAGGTTCCGGAGCTGGGGAGACTGGAGGTTCCATAAAGCTGCGAGTCTGTAGGAAAAGGCAGTTTTGCAAGCAGATGATAAGGGGCAGGGGAGGAAGAAAGTGCTGGCGTCCGTTTTGCGTAGGTCATAGTGTGAGCTGGTAACTGGGGAGAGCAAGTCTGGTAGGTAAGGTGGAAAGAGGATGAACCAGAATTTGGCAATGAGAGAGAGAATGGGTAGTACAACTGTGAGATGGGGCGGGAGGCCAAGTGAGGAGTAAAGGAGAAGGAGGCGTGGCAGTGATGTGTTCGGGGAGGTTGAAGCAAATTAGCAGAACGAGTTTAGCAGTGGCTGAGCTACCAAAAGGTTGCTATGACTAAGTTATTCTAACTTACTGTGTAATGTACTGTAGCTTTATTATATGCTTTGTAAATAATATTTTAATTGTGAAACTGTTACTCCATTGTAAATTAGCCTCAGCTCAGTTGGGCTATCCTTTTCTGAAACTACAGTACAGAAGAAAAAAATACCTTAGTAATGTTTCTTCTAATGGAGTCTTGCTGTATTCTGACTATTGCAGTTAGGTCCTGCCTTTCAACTGCCCCAGAGAACAAAGAGTTACAGTTTCCATGGCCAGCATGGAATGTTCACCGCGAGCTCGGTTGAAGCCCCTGTCTGCTGTTGTTTAAACTCCAACTGTCAGATCTTTACGAGCAATACTCACTAGAAGTTCTGTGTGGAAACTGTAAAACTCACATTAGCCAACTGGCAACTAAATTTATTAAACAGGGTTTTTTGGTTTCAAAGCAAAGACTCAAGTCAGGAAACCCAAAAAACAAAACACATCCCAAAACACAACATTCACCCAAAAGAAAGGAGGGTGAAAAAGGGACACCCTTAGGGTGCCAACACTGCTCCTGCCCACCCACATCCCAAAAACCAGGTTCTGAGAGGGGAGGCGGGGGAGGGGGGAGGTCAGAATACAGCAAGACTCCATTAGAAGAAACAACATTACTAAGGTGACTAATCTTTTCTTCAAACAACATGAAGTTTTGCTGTATTCTGACTATTGCAGACTGCCAAGCAGTACTTCCATGGAGGAGGGACAGAACCTACTTTGGAAACAGGCTCTGAAGTACTGTTGTGCCAAACCGAGCATCACTCCTAGCCTGGATATCCAGAGAGTAATGCTTGGTGAATGTATGGACTTTTTTCCAGGTGGCTGCTTGACAAATTTCTAAGATAGGAATATCCCTGGCAGCAGCTAGGGAAGCAGCTGTACCTCTAGTAGAGTGAGCCGTCAGGCCTGAGGGTGGAGTTCTACCCAGTTTTTCATAGCAGAATTGTATACAAGAAACAATCTACCTGGCAATAGATCTTTTAGTGGCAGGTTTGCCCTTACCAACCTCTCCATATGTGAGGAACAATTGGAGGGACTCAAACCTGTGACTCTTGGTGCACTCTATGTAGTTGCTGAGGGCCCTTTTAACATCAAAACTGTGCAGCCTCCTCTTTCCAGAGGAGGAATGGTCAGTGAAGAAAACAAGGAGAGACATAGACTGGTTAAGGTGGAAATCTGAAACCACCTTAGGCAAAAACTTCCTGTTAGTTCTTAGGACCACTTTATCTCTTTGGAAAGAGATAAAATCAGGCTCCACTGACAGGGCTTGCAATTCACTGATACGCCTGGCAGAGGTAATGACTACCAAAAACACAGTTTTCCAAGTCAAGTACTTAAGCCCTGCAGAGGAAAAAGGCTCAAAGGGTGGTTGCATAAGCTGAGCAATGCAAACATTACAGTCCCAAGCAGGAGCAGGGTCCCTAAAGGGGGGATTGGTGTACAACAATCTCTTGATGAACTTACAAAACACAGGATGGGCTGACAGAGGAGAGGGCTTGCCTACTGACAAAAAGGCAGAAACAGCTGCCAAATGCACTTTAAGTGGGGCTGGCCTAAGGCCTAGGCCATTGAGATGGACCATATAGTCCAGAACCGTAGGCAACTCAGCAGATTCTGGAGAAATATCCTTATTAGAACACCAAATAGTGAACCTTTTCCATTTGGAATTGTAAGTCTTTCTAGTGGAAGGCTTTCGAGAAGCCTTAAGGATATCCAGAACCCCTTGAGAAAGATGCAGATCAGCAAACTCTAACTCTTCAAGAGCCATGCCTTGAGATTGAGAGACCTGAGGTTTGGGTACGAAATCCTCCCCTGAGAGGATGTCAACAGGTTGTAATTCCTGGGAAGAGACAGGGGAAGGTGGACTGCTAAGGACAGCAACAGGGGGTACTAGGGCTGTCTGGCCCAGTCTGGAGCAATCAGAATCACTTTGCATGGCTGTGACCTTAGTTTGACTAGCACCTTGAACAGGAGAGGGAAGGGGGGAAAAAGCATACAGAAATTTCCCTTCCCAATTCAGAATCAGAGCATCCAGGGGAACTGAGCCCAAGACTGGGAGTTTGCAACAAAAGAGAGGAAGTTGGTGATTGTCTGGGCTGCAAAAAAATCTATTTGTGGAGTGCCCCATCTTGAGAAAATCACTTTCAAAATTAGGGGACCTAGGGTCCATTCGTGATGGCCCTGGGATATCCTGCTGAGAGAATCTGCTAGGACACTGTCCTTCCCTGGGAGGTGAACTGCTATCAGAGAGGTTTGCAGGGTATAGGCCAGGGACCACAACTTCATTGCTTCTGTGCACAAGGCCATAGACTGAGTGCCTCCTTGCTTGTTGATGTACCACATTGTGGTGGTGTTGTCTGTTCTGATCTGGACCACTTTGTTCTGTACAGATTTGGAAAAGGCTTGCAGCGCCAGAAACACTGCTCTGAGTTCCAAGAGACTGATGTGAAGCAGAGATTCTTGGGGTGACCACAGCCCTTGGGTGGTAAGATCCCCCAGGTGGGCGCCCCAGCCCAGCAGGGAGGCATCTGTGGTGAGTATCACTGAATGAGACTGAGTGACAAAAGGAACTCCTTGTCTCAAATTGTCCTGATCCTGCCACCATTGCAAAACCTGGATCAGGGTTCGAGTCACTGGGACTAGTTTGGTAAGGGAATCCTTTCTTTGGGACCAGAAGGCTCTTAAGTGGAACTGAATGTCCTTCATCTGGAATCTTGCTCCCTGGACCACTGCTGTGGAGGCTGCCATGTGGCCCAGAAGCTGGAGGAAATGCCTTGCTGGTCGAGATACCTGCAGGGTGAAAGAAGAGGCCATTTCCATAAGGGTCCTTGCCCTGTCCAGGGGAAGGCAGGCTCTTGCCATTACTGTATCCAGCTCTGCCTCTATGATGGTGAGGAGCTGTACTGGCTCAAGAACTGACTTTGGAAGGTTGAGGAGGAATCCTAAGGAAGTGAGCACTTGCTGAGTTATTTGAAGATGTGACTCGACTTGGTCTGGAGACTGACCCCACTATGAGCCAGTCATCCAAGTATGGACAGATGGAGATCTTTTTTCTCCTTAGGAAAGCAACCACTACTGCCAGGCACTTTGTGAACACCCTTGGGGCTGATGCTAGGCCCAAGGGCATTGCTCTGAATTGATAGTGGCCTGAGGGCAACTTGAATCTGAGGTACTTTCTGTGGGAGCACCTGATGGGAATGTGAAAATAGGCATCTCTGAGGTCCAGGGAGGCTAGCCAGTCCCCCTGGCCTTAGAGAGGGCAGAATTATTCCCAGAGTCACCATTTTGAATTTTGATTTTAAAAGGTGCTTGTTCAGATATCTTAGATCCAGGATGGGCCGCCATTCTCCTGTCTTTTTGGGGGTTAGGAAGTACCTGGAGTACAATCATTTGCCCCTGTGTTGGGTAGAAACTCTTTCTATGGCTCTGAGAGCCAGGAGGGGAAGAAACCTCTGCCTCTAGGGCAAGGGTCTCTGATGGATTTGCAGGTGGAAAGGATCTGGTTCTCATCTTGGGAAACTTTTTGAAGCTGAGAACCAGTCCCTGGCTTACTACTTCCAGGACCCACTTGTCTGATGTTAAAGACTTCCAGTCCTGGACAAAGTAAGCCAGCCTGCCCCATACAGGTATTGGAGAATTGGCCTGGGCAGACCCATCAGGGTGTCTGCTTGGCAGGGGCTTTAGGCTGAGGGGTGGAAGCAGGTCTGCTCTTCCCCATCTGCCTCTCCCTCTGAAGAACCCCCCTCTGAGCATAAGCAGAAGAGGAGGCCTGGGCTTGGTAAAAGGGCCTTTGAAAGGGCCTGCCCCCTGCCCCTGGAATGCTGTCTCTGAGGAGTGGTTTACCTTTCTTTGGCCTGAGCACTCATGTAGGTGGTCCTGTACTCATCCATCTTCTTCATGTAGTTCTCTGTCTGCTCCCCAAACAGAGAATTACCAATGACAAGGAAATCCATGGCCTTAGCCTGGGTATCCTGTGATAGGCCAGTACATTTGAGCCAAGCCATCCTCCGAAGAGCCACAGATGTAGCCATGACTCTAGATGAAACATCATTGGAGTCCACAGCAGCATGAAATTGCACCTTGGATGCCTCAGTCCCATCTGCAGCCACCTGCTCCAGCTCCTTGGCAAGATGGTCAGGGGCCTGTTTAGCCAGAGCCAGCACAGTGTCCCACCTGGACTTCTGGTATCTAGCTGTGTAGGCCATATAGTTAGCCTGCCTGAGTCCCAAAAGATGTGCCATGTACTGCTTCTTTGCCATGGCATCAATCCTCCTGGAGTCCTTATCTGGGGGTGTGTGAAGCCAAGGGAATATTTGCCTTATCACAGGCAGCAGCCTGCACTACCTCAACATGGCTGCATTGCTGGGAAAGGAACTCTGTGTCCGAGCCTGAAAGGGTATACATCTTGTCCATTCTTCTGTCCACAGGAGGTATGGAATTAGGAGTTTTTAAAATTTTAAATGTCTGTTCCCCAAAAGATTTATGGAGGGGAACAGACAGTCTCCTGGACTCTGGGATGTCCATCATCTCTACAAAATCAGACTCCTCTTGATCCTCTACTGCTTCTTCAATTGGAAGCTGGAGGGTTTCAGCCACTTTCTTGTAAAACATAAAGTGGGAAGGGGACTCAGAAAGCCTAGGAGGAGAAACACCTGAAGGTCTGTCTGGGGAGATGTCCAGGTCAATAGGCACACCCAGACTTTCATAATCACCATCATCAACCCCATACTCTCCCTCCTCCTCTTCTGGTTCATAAAATTCTTCTGAGGTGTAATCCGGAACCGGGGGAACCGACCAAAGCGAACCCCTGCCAGATGCTGCCGGTTCGGCCGGAACCGAAGTAAGCGATTGCACTATTCATATCGCCTTGGCTGTTTCATCAGCGGTCGGAGTATGAATTTCTGGATCCGAACCGGATGATTTATCTTTTCTTTTTCTTTTAACAGGAGCCAACTCCTCAGAATTGGCTCTCCTCGTGCCCGAAGAAGTATCACCCTGGTCAGAGGGCACTCCTTCTGGTTTGGTTGGAACCGAACCAGGATGGCCATCCGGGTCAGCGGACTTCTCGGCCTCCCTTTCCCTCAGTCTAACTACTTTCTTATCCAGGGTAGCTTTGGGAAAATTCTTAAAAATTTGGCAGTCTGAATCGAGGTGGTCAAACCCCGGACAATAAACACAGGTGGTGTGGGGATCAGCCTTAGCAAAGGCTTCCCCACACACACACTGCAGTGTTGAAACCCAGTGGGCCCAGTTTTTTTCTTGGGTTTCTCAGACATGGCCAATCCTATCCGGTTCCTGACCGTGTTACGGGTCTTGGAAAAAAACATAATAAAATCCGTTTTTTTTTTTTTAGAACCGATACGGACCGGTTACCACACTCTAAATTCACAAACCTTTTTTACCTAAACTGATCAGTTCTTACAAGTTCCACACAGAAACTAAATGCAAAACCTATCTAGTACTCACGGTACCACAGACAGAGACTTAAACTGACAGATTCAGTAGCAGAAATTCGGTAGAAACCGAGCGAAAAACGACACTTTAGCCAACTTTTTTGAACTGAGCAAAGGAGAAATGTCCAGAGCGACTGTTCAGTGAGGCAGAGTAAAGAATCTGACGGTTGGAGTTTAAACAACAGCAGACAAGGGCTTCAACCGAGCTCGCAGTGAGCATTCCATGCTGGCCATGGAAAGTTTAACTCTCTGTTCTCTGGGGCAGTTGAAAGGCAGGACCTAACTGCAATAGTCAGGATACAGCAAGACTTCATGTTGTTTGAATAACATTTTTACTACTACTACTGCTACTACTACTTGTACCTCCTATGAAGAATTTCAGGAGCTCAGAGGTGGAAGGAACAGAATCCCCGCTAACTACACTACAATCCTGTGCTGGGTAATTCTCTGACAGCAGTGATGCAGGAAGAAGGCAGCTACTGTTTGATGTGCTTACTGTTTGTATTTATGTTAGTTAAGGTCCACTGCTCTCTTTATGTAAATGGGTGTCAAAATGTTACTGGATGTGTGTGTGTGTGCGGTGGGAGACGTTGTTTGCTTGGAGGAGGGGGTTAAACCCCTAACTATAATTACAAATGATAGTTACTCCACGTAAGTAGAGTTAAGAAGTGAAATTCCTAAGATGGAACATACAAAGTTTTGGCCACCCAAAAAGTGCACTGAAGTGCTTACATATTTGATATAAATTACGGGGGGATATCATCTGTCTGGAAGAGACACATCATATCAAAGTGGAAGCAAGTAAAACGTGTCACAGCTGAGTAGGGGGAAATATCTTAATGTTTTTTTTTAACTCCACTTTATTCAAATAATCAGGATATGCTGACAATGTTGAAAGCACAGTTCGCAAGACAATCAACCAGAACTGATAACAAATTACAGTCAGCAGCTTAGTCTTCATCAGAAAGATCTTGTTGCATAAAGACACCTAATGTCAGATGTGCCACCATGGTTATTAAACATTATATCATTGAATACAGCAACTGTAAAATAAACAGATTGTAAAATCTAGAACCAAACATGAACTATGCAGTGTTATTAATTCATTTTCTGTGTAGGAAGTATGTAAGCCTGTCTGTGTGTAGGATACCACTAGGTGTATCCTTTAGTTGGGGGGGGTGCATATATATTAGCTGATAGGTTCCCTCACTTGATTGTCAGGCAATGTTCATGGACCCTCCCTCCCCATCTCCTCTTAAAGCAGTCGCTGAGGTGTTCCTGGTTATCTGATGGGTTTCCCACAAGGCCAATAGGGAGGTGTATTTATCGACATTCATGTTTAGTTCCACTGTTATGCTTTCCATTGCTTGCACCTACTGTATTCTGGTTCTCCATTCACCCAGCTCCAGAGTGGTCTGTGATAACCAGTGGACCATGACGCATATACAGGCCACCATACACAAAAGAGTAAAGAGCTGTCTCTTTGTGCATCCCTGCTTCCTTAAAGTCCCAACAGCATAGACTTAAAGCCATGAGGCAAAGGTATACCCATTGGCAAAGCCGGAAAATATGTAGGTGAGTGCCTTACTGGCAACAGTTTCTCCAACAGAATGGGGAGTTCTGCCTACTGAAATGCTGAGATCTTGCTTCGAGGGGACTCTTGCAGCAAGCAACACCAGTAGGACTGAAGCCGCCTGGTGCCCAGACTACATGGAAAACTTCTAGCTAGCAATCCATCACGGGGGACTGCCCCCACCGATGTCAGCATGCTGACGTCCACCTAGCCTATAAATGGAGCAGTCCCACAGACCTACCCTAGTTCTTTTTCCACTGTTGACCTGTGCACTTCAGACCTCCATGGACGCCTGCTTCAGTCACCGCCATTTTGTTCACATTTACCCTCAATTTTATTACCTTTTTCTGCAGTAGTAGTCACATCAATTTCTGGTGTTTTCTGAATCTTATTTATGTCTTCTCCAGCCTCGTCTTCTGACCAGCCTGCGAAGTATGCCTGTGACAAGCAGATACCTGTCAAAGATGATCACTCTTCCTGCCTGCTCTGCTTAGGCCCCAACCATAACACCAAGGCCTGTCAGCATTGCCAGGACTTCAACCAGGCCACACGGAGATGCCACTTGAAGACCCTTCAAAGCTACCTGCTACACCAGAAATTAGCTGCGATGGAGAAGGAGCTTCAGGCTAAAAGGTCTTTTACTTCCCCAGCATCCGAGGCCTCAACTTCTTCTTTTTCTCAGAAGGAGAAGAAGTCCAGCGGGAAGCATAAGCACTGGGACAAGCATTGGGACCATTCTCAGTCAGCCTCTCAATTGTGGTCGCGGCATAGACAGGCTTCCGCTTCTGGGACTTCCTCCCACTGGGAGTCAGCCCCTCCTTCCTTGGCAGCCCTCACTCCCCTAGGTTGCTGGTGGTACAGCCGCCTGCCCTCATTTCTGTCATGGCTGATGGTTTCTCGGGGCAGCAGACTTTGCCCCCTGCCTCCCAGCCCCTGATGCTCAGACCCTTAGCTCCCATGGGTCCTTAGCCAGGTGGCTTAACTGAGGTTGGCACCTCCAGCTGTGGGTCCTCACTCCTCACCCATCAGCTGGCGCTAGCCCTTCCAGATGGTATACTGACTGCACAGCGATGGGAATACCATAAAGACCATCACAGCGACATTGTCCACAGTTCACTGTGATGGTCTCCACATTCCTGATACTGTTGCCAATGAGGTGTTTGCCCCCTCCCTGAACTTACTCTGACTGGAGTTAGTAATCTCAAGTGTGGGGGGTGCGGGGGCAGAACCCCCCACATGGGGGGGTGTGGGGGCAAAGCCCCCCACAGAAAACACTTGTTCCCCAAACGACAGCGCAAAACCAATTGGCGGTGTTGTGCTGTGGCTGTGCCGATGGTCAACAAATTTCTTGTCTCCGCGGCATAGTGGAACCCTTCCAGACATCACCCAGAGCAAGCACTCGCCTCTTCTTCTACGCAAGTGACACCTCTGCCTCTGGCTCAAGGGAACTCTCCCCCGAAGGCACCAGCACTGCCTCTGGGGCACACGTTGGCTGCTTCACCAGACCAATGCCAGCCTTTGTCTGTCAGGCCAACGCCGGCTACGCTGACACCTACACCGGCGACACCTCAACTGTCGTTGCCGCAACCCCAGCCTGTGCCACAACCATTGTCCACTGGCCCTCCCAGGAACCCCCAGCTGGTGCCTGCTGGACCTATGCCAGGGTACCCTATGCTGGCTCCTCCACTGAAGCACCAGTACCCACCTACTCAATGTCCTTATTCACTCTACAGTGCTCCTCCACCAGTGGATTATAATGTCTTGTTCACAGCCTGGTGGGCCTTTATGAAGGACAAGGACATGTCCAAGTGGCCTTCTCCTCCTCCTCCTCCTCCTCCCTGGGACCCCCCCCCTCCTTAGGATCCAGAATGGGCAGGACCTAGCAACCCCTGCACCACAGGGTCTTCTAGGGGTCATAAAAGGATTTCTGACCAGCATATGGATGAACATTGCCCTCAGACGCCGGTCCCAGTCAGCAATCTGTCAGGGAATGATTCCTTCTCTTCCTCCTCTGAGTCAGAGAAGGATTCGAGGTGCTCCTCTGATAATCAGAAGCCTACCAAGGAGACCCCTAAGTCTCCCCCTAATGATACCTTATTCCTTGATGTGATGCACCATATCCAATCCCTTATGGGATGGAAGACAAAGGAGCTTGACCCGGAGTGCCATCTGGCGATTTACCTCTGGAAGAAGTAGATCCTCCCTTTGGTGGTCCCTTCTCTAATTGATTTGTATGATGCTACTACCAAGGTGGCATGGAACCACCCCTCATCCACCCCAGCCTTGGCTAAGAAAGTGGATTGCCTTTATCATGCACCGGTGGACAAACCTTTCTTTGGCAAACACCTCACAAAGGACTCAGTGGTCATGAATGTGGCTCATGACCACACTAAGAAGCCCAAACATCTTAGCACCCACCCTCCAGACAAGGAATCTCATCAGCCAGACCAATTGAGCATGCAGGTGTATTCCTCTGCCACACTGGCCATTCAGGCCTAGAACTATCTGACACATATGGTACAGTACCAGAATGCCCCATGGGATCAGGTGAGGAATCTGGTCCAAATCTTCCCTGAAAATTCCACTAAAACCCAGTTGGCCAGCCGGCCCAGTGGTGCTGGAGTTTGAGGTGTTGTTCGCTGCACCTCACACCACACCGGTGATCCAGGTTCGGGAATGAGCCCAGGTCACTGGGGATTGGCAGGGGCAAGGGAGGATCGAGCATCCAGAGGACTGCTCTCCTCTCTAAGGGGGAGGGAAGCTTGTCATTCTGCTCATTGACTGCCCTCTGGTGCTGGCTGGAGGGCAGTATGGGTCAGGAGACACATACCAATGTCCTTCCGTCAGTAGGGAAGGGGGATGGGAGAAAAGAGGAAAAATGGAGCTGGCAGGCTCCATGATGACTCCACGTCCCTGTGCCACCCCTGGCTTCTGTATTTGTGTCCTGGGGAGAGAGAAAAGCCAGCACTGTCCTTCCTGTCCCTGCAACAGGGGGTAAGCTGTGGAGGAACTACTGCGGGTTGGCTGAGCGGGGACGCATGGGGTCGGAGTATGAGTCCCTCTGAGGGAGGGCCATAGCCACCCACCAGGCTCCAAGGTGCAGAAAAACCTCTCTGGAAAGAAAAAATTAAAATCCAGTTGGCCCAACTCTTAAAGTCCCGGACTGGATGTGGGCACTTATGGTGCTGAGAGCAGCGTATGACACTGTGGATGCTTCCGGGCGTGGGGTGGCAGCAGGGATCTGTATTCGCTGCCACTCATGACTCAGGGTGTCTGGTTTTGCACCTGATGTCTGGGCTAAGATAATGGATGCCCCTTTCTTGGGCTCTGTTTTGTTTGGAGAGAAGCCCAGGATATCTTCTTCCACCTGAGGTCAGTGCATTCTATGTTCCAATCCCAACCGCGATCTTCCCAGCAAATACAGGTTACTCACCTGTAACAGGAGTTCTAGGAATGGTATATGTTGTTCATCCACACTTACTGGCAGGTTCCTTGCTGCTTTAAATCTTGCCGGAAGGTCTTCAAGCTGGCTCCTCCCACCCACCTGGGTGGTAAAACTCTCGGCTCCACCCCATGACGCCAGATCTAGCCCGCTGGAAGCCAGGTTGTGCGTCGAAGCCGGGGAGGTCGGGTGGGTCATGTGGATGAACAACATATACCATTCCTAGAACTCCTGTTACAGGTGAGTAACTTGTATTTCTAGGGACATGGATATGTTGTTCTATCCACACTTATTGGCAGACTCCTAGCAGTTCTCCGGGAGGAGGGAGACAAGGCACACACACCCTACTTAGGGAACAAAGACTGGAGAACCGAGGGCCCCCAAACCAGCATCCCAGCGTGACTCAAGGTCGATGTGGTAGTGGGTAATGAAGGCATGTGCCGACTTCCAGGTAGCAGCCCTGCAGATATCCTGGATAAGGACATCCCTGGAAGCAGCCACCGATGCAGTGGTATGGCAGGTAGAATGAGCTCTTATCCCTCTGGGAGGCTCCATGCCCGCCAACCTATAGCAGAGATCTATGCAGGAGGTGACCCACCTGCTTATCGTCCACTTGCCTGCAGGTCTGCCAGGTGTGGCTTCAGCGTGGGTGACAAATAGCTGGCGAACCTCTCCCCAAACTTCAGCCGTCCGCTCCTTATAATAAGCGAGCGCTCTTCTAGGGTCCAAAGTATGGAGCCTATATTCGGCCTCTGAGGTGTGATTGGGGTACAACACTGGCAGAGTCAACACCTGGTTAAGGTGAAACTCCGACACCACCTTCGGAAGAAACTTTGGGTGGGGGTGCAGGACAACCTTGTCCCTGTGGAAGACCAGATAAGGAGACTCGATGAAAAGCACCTGGAGCTCTCCCATCCTTCTGGCTGACTCGATAGCCACCAAGAAGGTGGTCTTCCACGACAGGTGGGAGATATCGCACCTGTGCATTGGTTCAAATGGCTTGCCCATGAGCTTGGCCAATACCAGCAGTAGATCCCACGGAGGTGGAGGTTCTACGTACCGAGAGGAATGTGGTCAAGGCCTTTGAAAAAGTGCTCCGACCACTCTTTCCCTGGCGCAAGCATCGACTGCTTCCTCGCCCGTGCCCGGTAAGCAGAGATGGCTGCCAGGTGCACCTTAAGGGTCGTCAACCGAAGCCCTTGCTGAGAAAGGGACCACAGGTAGCCCAGAATGCTTGCCAAGGGACAGGCAGAAGAGTCCAAGCCCTTCCCCTGACACCAAATGGAGAATCTCTTCCATTTGAAGGCATAGCATTTCCTGGTCAACTCCTTACAGGACGCCTCAACGACGTTGACGACCTCATCGGAAAGACCCAAGGCCTGGAACTCTAGCCACTCAGGAACCAGGCCGTCAGGTGCAGGGATTGAAGGTCCGGATGGAATACCTTCCCCTGATTGACTGAGATCAGGTCTGGGTGGGCTGGAAGCTGCCTCGGGAACCTGGAGCTGAGACGGGGGAGATCTGGATACCAGAACTGGCGGGGCCAGTCTGGGGCTACCAGAATCACCTGCACCTTGTCCCTCCTCACCCTGAGAAGCACCTTGTGGATCAAGGGAAATGGGGGAAAGGCATAGAAGAGGCCCGGGGTCCACGGCCTCAAGAAGGCATCCCCCTGCAGCGAGCCCTGCTGAGGGGGTGGGCATGGAACAGTCTCAGCTTTGCATTCTCCCTGGAGGCAAACAGGTCCACCTGAGGCGTGCCCCAGTGGGAGAAGAGATCTTGTACTACCTCCGGCAGGAGAGACCACTCGTGAGATGCAGCTCCTATCCGGCTTAGGGCATCGGCCAGGGTGTTGGAGGCTCCTGCCACATGAATGGCTAGGAGATCCGCCTCCAGGCTGCACACGAGCGACCATATGCGGAGAGCTTCCTTGCATAACAGCATGGAGCGCGTCTCGCCCTGACGGTTTAGGTAGTACATGGTCGTGGTATTGTCCGTCTGGACCTGAAACCACTTGACCTACAAAACGGGAGCAAAGGCGTGAGAGCTAGGCAGACCGCCGGAGCTCCAGCAGGTTGATATGGCATCGGGACTCCTGAGGGGACCAGAGGCCATGCGCTCTGTGCTCCCCCAGATGGGCACCCCAACCCATCAGAGATGCATCGGTCGATAGAGAGACCTTCGGCTCGGGGCGGACGAACGGGATGCCCTCCTGCAGATGTGCCAGAATGGTCCACCATTGGAGAGCATTCCACATCTCCTGGGTCACTGTCACGGGCTGGTCCAACGGATCATAGTGTTGTGACCACTGGCTGGCCAGTCCCCATTGAAGGGGATGCATGTACCATCGGGCCCAATGGACCACGCTGGTGCAGGCCGCCATGAGGCCCAGGAGGTGCAGGAAGTCCCGGGCAGGGCGCGACTGCCCAACCAGAAATGATTGGGCAAAGGAGGAAAGAACCTCGGCCCTGTCCACCAGGAGCCAAGCTCTGGCTTGAAGAGAGTCGAGCTGTGCCCCGATGAAGAGTATCACCTGCTTCAGCACGAGTTCCGACTTGGCCTCGTTGATGAGAAGGACAATCTGAGAGCAAACCTGGAGGGCCAGATCTCTGGACCGCTCCACCTCCACTCTGGAGGGGGCTGCAATCAGCCAGTCATCCAGGTAGGGGTACACCCAGACCCTTCAGTGCCGGAGGAATGCTGTCACCAGTGCCATGCATTTGGTGAAGACCCTGGGAGCTAGAGATAGGCTGAAGGGCATGGTCCGGAACTCGTAAAGGGATCCCTCCGCTCTGAAGTGGAGGAATCTCTGATGAGACGGACAGATCGGGACGTGAAAGAATGCGTCCTGGAGATCCAGGGAACAGAACCACATGCCTCATTCCAAGGATGGTATTATCTGAGCCAGAGTCACCATCCTGAAGGTCAGAGACCTTAGGAACCTGTTCAGGTCGTGCAGGTCGAGGATGGGGTGCCAACCCACGTCCGTTTTGGGACCCGGAAATACCTGGACACAAACCCTGGGTCTGGAGGAGGATCCGCCACCTTCCTGATCACCTCTTTTTTGAGGAGCTGGGCAATGTCGGCTCGGCGGGCCGACAGCGAGGCCGCGGACCCCGTGGCCCCCCGAGGGGCGATGGCTCGAAAGGGTGGGGTCTGCTCGAACTCCAGAGGCAGGCCCTTTCCTACCACCTCCAACACCCAGCGGTCCATGGTGATAGCGGACCAGGCAGAAAGGAAGTGGCGGAGCCATCGTCCCATGGGGGGAACCCAGGGGGGAGTGACGAGGCAGGGGGCGGCACCTCTCAACCTGTCACTGGGTAGGCTTGGAGGAGGAACTGGCCGAGGGACCTCCTGGGCCTTAACCTCCTTGCTTCCTGTTGGAGGAATCCGCAGGCTTGGGTTTGGGATGCCAAGCGCGAGCCTGCTGGCCCTGTTGCTGGTGCTGTTGGGCCAGTCGTGCCACAGGGGCTGACGGACGAAAGGACTTGTGCTGTTGTTGACAGCAGCCTTTGTCCCTCTGGGCGGAGATGACCAAGTCCAGAGTGGCATTGGACTTTTCAATCCACTGGAGGTGCCCCTCCACTCCAGGGCTGAAGAGGTCAGTCCCCAAGAAGGGGATATCCACCAACTTGTGCTGGGTGTCCGCCGTGAAGGTTGATATCCTCAGCCACGCCCTGTAGCACATGGCCACTGCGGCCACTACTGACCTGGCACAGGAATCACCTATGTCCAGAGCAGTCTGAAGCTGCTGCTTCGCCACCACCCTACCCTGGTCCCGCACCTGACAGACCATGGTCTGCAAGCCAGCCGGGAGATGAGGGACAACCTCATCCAGGGAGCCCATGAGGGCGTGAGAGAAGTGTGCCATCTGCACGGCCGAGCTGGCCTGTCGGAGGCTGAGGGAGGATGCAGCGTACACCTTGCGCCCGGCAAAGTCCAGCTTTTTGGACTCTTTGTCGGGGGGGCTTATCCACGTCCCGAGTGTTTCCGGAACGCCAGAAAATGCTGTCGGTAACTAACCCCTCGGCAGAGGAGTGCTCCGAGAAACTGGGCAAAGAGCCAGTAGGGACCGCATACTTCCTGGCCATCCTGGCTGAGGGCGCAGGGCAGGAAGCAGGCCGCTGCCAAAGCTCCCAAGGCTGGGCCGACAATGGCCTCAGCCACCGGAAAGGCCTCCGTGGGGGAATCCCCATGGTCTGGTTTCTCCGTCAGGGGATACTTGGCCCGTTTGGACACGGGCTCGAGCTGCATCCCGGTGGACTCCGAGATGAGTCAAAGCAGACCCAAGAAGGACGACGGGCTATTGTCCAATGACTGGCCCCCGGAGGACTCCAGGTCGACTTGCCTGGAGAACAGGGAGGAGTCATCATTGGACTCCGAAGAGTCTGCAAAGAGCTGCCTCGGCCCTGAGCCACCCTCCACCTGCCGAAGACAGTCGGGAGTGAGAGTGACCGACAACCTGTGGGGCAGGCTGTGACCCGACCGAGAATCCTTAGTCTGTGCCCCAGACTTCGGTTGTGGAGGCGGAGGTTCCACCACAATCGGTGGAGCAGCTGGTTTCGGCCGAACAACCGGCCCAGGAATGGGCATCTCGACTGGGGCGAGCGGTTGCTTCGGTCGTTCGGGTGACAGCCACTTGATGGCCGGGGACTGAATTGGAGTCGATTTACTCCCAGACAACAGTAACTGCTGCCACATAAGCTCCTCATAACATCAACGTAATTTATGTCCAGCCTCTCCTCATCTGAGGAGGAGGATGAGGAGGAATGGTGTCGCCGCTTACTTCGGTACCGAGACCAAGACTGCCGATGTCGGCGGGAACGGCTTGACCGAGATGAAGTCCAAGACCGAGACCGAGACCCTCCGGGTGACTGAGGGTGGGTCTGGGAAGGGGCGGGGGACACCCGCTCTTCCCTCGGCTCGGGCACTTTAGGCGGGGACTGCTGCCCCGAAGGTGCAGGCAGATCCTCGGTCTCCACCGGGGGAACCGGTGAAGGTGGGTTGTCGGCTTCACCAGTCAACAACCTGTCCAACGGGTCGAGGAATATCTCGAGTGCGTTGACGGGAGTCTCGGCAGGCTGGCCTGACGGGGACACCATGAAGCCAGCGGCCTGAGCCACAACTTCAACCGAAGTCGACGGTCAGCTGTCCAGGGAAGGAGACCTCTCCCACTCCCACGAACGCCCGACGGTGGGACCCTTCGACTCCTTCTTCTTGGGCCAAGAGGATTGTCCCGATGGCCCCTCTCCCTTCATGGAAAGGGACTTACAAAGCTCCTTGAATGAAGCCAAGTACGAGGAACTCAGAGAGAGCGGAATAAATGCCGCGGCCGAGGAGGAGGAAGATGCGGACTGGGCGCCCTCCTCTCGAGGGCAACCATATGCTCGAGCTGCTCAGCCGAGGCCAGCCACCACAGACACCGCCCATCGAGCCTCTTTGGATTTTACCGGCGGGTAACGCTTCTCGGGGCGCCCGAGCTGCAATCGGGCAGCGCGATCCTCCAGGATGGTGGCCGAAAAAGAGTGGCACAACTCGCAGGCCTGCGGGTCATGATCTAGGCCTAGGCAGTAGACTCACGTGGAGTGTGGATCCCTTCCGGACATTTTCTGCCTGCAAGGGCACCTCCGAAAGCTGGGAATTGATTTGTCCATCGCAGCCGCGAGGGATGAAGACCGAAGTTTAGAAAACTTCAAAACTAGTTTCGGACGAACCGAAGAGTTAGGATACAGTCTAAAATGCAGAGCGCTAAGGAGGGAACCTGAGCTTCCAAGCGGTAAGGAAGATCTGGCGTTATGGGCCGGAGCCGAGAGTTTTACCACCCAGGTGGGTGGGAGGAGCCAGCTTGAAGACCTTCCGGCAAGATTTAAAGCGGCAAGGAACCTGCCAGTAAGTGTGGATAGAACAACATATCCATGTCCCTAGAACAGTCCTTTCACTGATCCTCCCACCAGCCTTCCAAGGGCCAGCAGCCAAAAGGACCCTTCATGTACAAGACTAACACCCCGCCAGCCTGAGGGGCTGCCCCTAGGGCCCCCCAAGCATCCACAGCCACTCTGCCCAACCCCGGTTCCACTGCCTGACTTCTTGCCTGAACCCCCTACTCCAGCAGAGGCCTTGGGGAGGTGGTCAGGGGTTGATTCTCCCTATATCTAGATGGATGACATGCAGTAACATAAGATCAGTAGGTGCTACAGATTGTCAAACGGGGTCACACCCTCACGTTTCTGGAGCTCCCTCCAGAAAACCCTCCCTCACTCTCCCATTACCCTCAGGCCCACACCTCCTCATCCGGGAAGAGGGTCAGGCTGTTCTGTGCAAAAAGGCCTTACAGCCCATTCCCCAGGCTCAAAGAGGAAAGAGGTTCTACTCCCACTTCTTCCTCATCCCCAAGAAAACAGGGGACCTGAGACTGATCCTGGACCTCACCCTCTTGAACCCCTACATAGAGTACAAGCAATTCAGGATGGTGACTCTACAGGGGTTGTTGCCCTTCCTTCATCAGGAGGACTGGCTCTATTCCCTGGATATGCAGGATGCCTATCTCCATATCCAGGTCTTGCCGGCCCACTGGCACTTCTTCCAGTTCTGCTTCCCGGGGGGCCAGTTTCAGTTCTGGACCCTCCCTTTTGGCCTTGCCTCTGAACCTTGGGTCTTTATCAAGTGCCTAGCAGTGGAAGCTGCGGTGCTGTGGAGACAGGGCTTTTACGTGTTCCCTTACCTGAATGATTGGTTTCTGACAGCCCCTTCCAGGGATCTCTTGCTGCAGACCCTGGAAGACACCTTCCGGCTCTTCCAGGCCTTAGGGATCGTGATCAACCTACTGAAGTCTTGTCTCTCTTCAAGCCAATACCTCCAGTATACAGGAGTGGTCCTGGACTCATCCTCAAGAGCCTTCCTGCTGGTGGACAGAGCACAGAACCTGATAGTGCAAGCCCAGCTAGTATCTTCCAGGTGTCAGGTACCAGCCAGGGCATTCCTTTGTTTGTTGGGACACATGGCAGCAGCTACAGTTATGGTTCCCCTAGCCTGCCTGCATATGAGGGTTCCCCAATGGACTCTTTGGGTCCAATGGGACCAACGCACCCATGACTTTAATCAGCGAGTGCTGGTTTTTGACCTGGTGAGGTGGACCTTGGAGTGGTAGCAGAACCCCACCTACCTCAGAAAGGGGTTCCTCTCCATGCTGTGCCCCCACAGCCCATTCTCACCATGGATGCCTCGGGTCTGGGCTGGGGTGCTCTCTTAGCCAACCAGCAGACCCAGAGGATTTGGTCCAAGCTGGAGCAGCATCTCCACATCAATGTACTGGAGATGCAGGCAGTTCTTTATTCTCTGCAGGCCTTCCAGACCCACATTTTTCCCAGCTCACTATTGGTGCAGATGGACAACATGTCTGTCATATACTACATCAACAAACAGGGAGACACTGACTCCTACCCCCTTTGTTGGGAGGCCATAAGAGTGTTTTACTGGGCCATCGAGCATGACCTGGAACTCACAGTAGTCCATGTTCCGGGTGTCCAAAATGCCCTGGCCAACAGTTTAAGCCGGTCCAGGTCGAGGATGCATGAGTGGGAACTTCTGTCCTCGGTAGTAGAAGACCTCTTCAATAGGTGGGACCATCCACAGTTGGACCTTTTTGCGTCCCCACTCAATGCAAAACTGCCGCTTTTCTGCTTGCTCGATCCAGGGCCTGGAGTTTTCGGGCGTGACGCATTGTCGTTCTCTTGCAAAGAGAGGTTCCTGTAAGCCTTCCCTTCCTTCCTGCTCCTGCAGAGGGTTCCCCTCAAGCTTCAGTCAGAGGGGCAGAGATCATTCTCATTGCCCCCTTTTGGCCGCATCAGATCTGGTTCCCTCAGCTACAGCAGCTGGCTGTAGAACCTCCAGTAGCCTTGTCCTTGTGCACTGGCTTGCTCTCCCAGGAACAGGGCACCCTGGTCTATCCAGACCTCAAGTCTACATCTACATGCAGGGCTCCTGCAGACTTAGTTATTGCCCACTTTGGGGTTTCTTCTAGGGCTGCTGACATACTGGTGGCTACCAAGAAACCTTCCACAAGAGCCATCTATGCCATGAAGTGGAAGTGCTTCTCCATATGGGCCACCACTCGCCACCTGGATCCCTGCACCTGCCTGGTGAATCTGATTCTGGAGTACCTCCTCTCCCTTTCAGACTCTGGTCTGGGGTACTCTCCGCTCAAGGTGCACCTTTCTGCTATATCTGCACACCATGCGCCTATTGAGGGCAAGGCCGTTGCCCAACTGGAAATTTCCCGCACATTTTTGCAGGGTATTCTACCTTTGAAACCTCCCGTTCGGGACGCTGTCCCACCATGGGATCTAATTTTCATGTTGGAAAAGCTTACTCTGCTTCCCTTTGAGCCAGCCACGAGTTGCGAGCTGCGCTTTCTGTCATGCAAGCATTGATTTTATTTGCTGTTACATCTGCTCAGAGGATTTCTAAGCTTCAGGCTCTGACGTGTAAAGAGCCTTAATTGTTTTTTCACAAAGACAGGGTGTCTTTGTGTACAAATCCTAAGTTTTTGCCTAAGGTGGTGTCTGAGTTCGTGTTAAACCAATCCATCCACCTACCTGTTTATTTCCCTGAGTATTCTAATCAGGAGGAGTCCTTACTGCATACTCTAGATGTTCATAGGGTGATTCATTATTATACAAATTGCACCCAACCGGTTAAGACTGATCAGTTGTTTGTTTTGTTTGCCCCTAAGAGAGAAGGGGCACCTGTTTCAAAACAGTGTTTATTGAATTGGTTGGCAAATTGCATTGTTTATTGTTACCGTAAACACAATAATCTCTTGCCTGGGGCGATTAAGGGTCACTCTACCAGCGGTATGGCTGCCTCTACCACCTGCTTCAGGAATGTGTCTGCTGTGGCCAACTGTACAACTGCCACTTGGAGCTCTGTTTACACATTTATCTGACACTACAGTCTGGACATCGTATCCAGACGCCAGGCCAATTTCAGATTAGCTGTCCTTCAGGATCTTCTTTCATGGGCAACCTGCTGTTGCCCTTTTTGCCTCCTCCAGGCTGATTTCAGTTGGTTCTGATACTACTTGGGACTTAGTCCTACGGGTGTTGCCTGCTGCAAGAGTCCCCTCGAAGTAAGATAGTACAGTTGCGTAAGAACTTACCGTAACAGTAGATCTTCTTGAGGAGCTCTTGCAGCAGGCCCTGCTTTCCCTCCCTCCTTCCCTGATTGCTATTTCTACTTTGCATTTATACTGCTTTTCCTCAGCTCTGAGGAACTGCCTCAGTTATCCTTTTCTTGCTTTTTGTGCCGGGGTCTCCGGTGGGAGAACTGAGGTAGGACTGGGGGACTACCCCTTTTATAGGATAGGCAGACGTCAGCATGCTGATGTTGGCTGGGGTGGTTCCCCATGATAGACGACTAGCTAGATGTTTTCCATGTGGTCCTGGTGCATGGTGGCTTCAGTCCTACCAGTGTTGCCTGCTGCAAGAGCTCCACTCAAAGATCTACTGCTATTGTAAGTTCTTATATAACTGTACTTTATGGTAGGCACATGGAAAAACCTGGTGCAAACTTTCCATCTAAATTCCCTCCAAATGAGGGAGGTGGACAGTTTTCATCCCCTCAGTCAGAGGTTATCTCATTCTTCTGTGGGGATCTGATACCCAACCTCAGTTTCCCAGCTCGACCAAGTTTTGTCTGAGGGGTTAATGCCTCCTTTTAGTAGGATTTGACATAACTGAGAGGTTAACCTTGCCTTCCTCTTTCAATGTAGTGGCCCAATAGAAGAAATCTTCTAGTTTAGTCAAGTCTCTTTTCAAATTCTGTAGGCCAACTTCTGATAAAAGTTAATGCTGCAACTGGAGAAACCTATAACAGTCAGTTTGGCCCAGTCAAAAATGTTTTGTTTTAAATATTCAGAAGATACCAACTGATCCCCCTGTATCAGTTGCTTATAGTGAGTTACAGCATTATGATTCCACAGGGGAGCAGATGGGGGGGACAAGGGGGACAACTGTCCTGGGCCTAGTGGTTCAGGGGGGCCCATAGGGGGGCCTGTAACAGAGGATATGAGGCTAAGGGGGGCCCAGTCTTGAAGGTGTGTCCTGGGTCCAGGAATTTCCATTGGCATCCCTGTGATTCCAGCGTCTGAAACTATTGCTCAGTCAGAGCAAAGAGAACTCTGGGTCTACTATTATAATAGTCAGGGGGCCTGGGGAGTTAGGTATCTGCCTCAGTTGCCTAGCTTTTTGGAATGCCCTGAGCATCTGGAGGGCCCAGGCATTTTTCAGCTGTGTCCCCAGATCTCTGGGGTGAAGCTAACAAAGGGCAAAGAGAAGGAGAGGTCGGGAGGGGATGTTTTCAAGCTTGCACCACCCTGTGCTTTGTTTCTGTTTTAGCCACATGATGACAGGGAGTAGTTGGGCTGCTATGTAGTAATACCACAAATTAGGTAGTCTTAGATCCCCTCCATCCCTAGGTTGCTCTAACAGTTTCTACGAACAGTTTCTGTGTGACTATGTTTTCCCCCATTCCAGACAAACTTCATCAGGAGCTTACCTTGCGCTTTCCAAAATACTCTGGAACTGGAATGGGGAGGACCTGAAAAAGGAACAAAAGTCTAGGCATGACATTCATCTTCAGGATATTCATATGCCCAACTAGGGAGAAGGAGGGATGCCCCTTCTATGTAGATCACTAGTTAGTTCCTTTAGTTGGGGATCATAATTTAACCAGAAAAGCTAGTGCAGTGTCATGGTGCATTTTACCCCCAGATAATGGACCTGTTTATCTTTAGTTCAGGTGAATGAAAGAGTAGCAGAGAATATGTATGGGCAGTGGGCGCTCATTTTTGAGGCCTCCAACTTCCCATAATTAATTTTATGTCCCGAGTGTTCTCTATAAAGTTCCAGCAGCCAGCAGAGCTCCAGGACAGAGATTTCCAGGTTACCTGGACAAAACTGGGCACCATTAGCATGTAATGACATTTTTTGGTCTCTGTCCAGACCTCTGATGCCCATGATACATGGGTTGCATTGAACTGCCAGTACTAGGGGTTCGATGCAAAGGGCAAACAAAAGTGGGGAGAGGGGACACTCCTGCCTTGTACCTCTAAACAAGGGGAATCTCTGTGACTGAATACCACTGACTTTGACCACAGACTCTGGGGCCCAATAAAAAGCTGTGATGCAATCAATGAAATGTTCCCCAAATCCCATTCTAGTCAGTGTGTATTGTAGGAAGCCCCACTCCACCTTGCAAAGGCCTTTTTGGCATCCATGAAAAGAGCAAATGTGAAGTTCTTATCATGCTGCTGTTTTGAGGTAATGTTTAACAAACGTCTTACATCACTGTTCAAGTGTATATCTTTAGTGAAGCCAGTTTTATTCGGATGGTCCAGTCCCCCCACAAATTCCGGCAGCCTGCCTGCTAAGATGGTAGTGAAAATGTTTGGGTCTGTGTTAAACAAGGATATTAGCTGATAGGAACTGCAAAGGCCTGGATCTTTGGCTGGTTTATGGATAACTGAAATTTGGGCTTGGGGTCATTACGATGGGACCATCCCCACTATTTTCCCTCCCCGGCTATACGTCATCTGGAGTAGTGACAATGTTTCCCTGCACATTTTATAAAATTCAGCAGTGATGCTATTAGTGCCTGGGGATTTATTAGTTTTTAGGTTACAAATAGTCTTGTGACTCTCCTCCTGGGTGACTGGCCTGTCAATACTCGCCTGAGTTTCTTCAGTCAGAACCAGGAGCCAGGAGCCCTAAGTTACTGAAAAAATTCTCCTGCTTAACCAATCTATCATGGACCTCAGTGCCAGTGTACAACTCTTTATAATACCTTGCAAATTGTTCAGCTATGTGCTGGGGGTGCATTTGGTACTGCACAATGGAAGGGGTCTTCCTCAACTTAAGTACTACTAGCTGATGCCCTGCTAGCCGCTGTCTTTTGGATTTGCCAGGCAAAGTGACACCCAACCCTACTGCCCACTTCATAAAAACATTGTCTGGTATGCCTCAATTCTCCCTCTATTTTGTGTTTTAACAGGGTTGTGTGTCTCAGCTGATCAAGCTTCTGCTTATGGGCATTGTTTAGGGAAATCTTATGCTTACATTCTATGTCACAGAGTTCCCATTCAAGATCAAGGCACTGTTTCTACTTGTCCCTCTTTAAAGAAAATTTCAAACATAATATTTTATTCTTTTGGGCATCCTGTCCCATTACCTTAATGTTACAATGTAACCCCCCTGCAAATGGGGGTTCCCAAAAGACTTCCAGGAGCTTGCTTGAATGCTCCAAGCCTGAATGGTGTTTGGCATTTAAGCCATTTATCAGTGAGTGTTTTTAGAGCCTCTGGTACTGTCTCTTTAAGAGCTGTCTGCTTGCAGACATAATTAATTTGTATGGGGGACTGTGTGCTTCTCTGAGTACCACTTGAGCTGCTGCCAATTCACTTCATTTTGCAGTCACTAGGAGTGCAAAGGGAACCTATCTGAAAGATGTAACTGTTTGCCAGAAATTATTTAGAGTAATAATGAAATTACAGTTTGTCTAACCTGCTTTCTTTGCAGTCAGAACTGTGTCTGCTAGTTCCTATTCTAGTTTTGAACTGCTGAACTGGACCAATCAGTGTGGAGTAGCTAGCTCTAAAATGGTGCCTTGGACGAATCAGAACTTGGACTCATAATCTGAGCCAGCCACAAGAGGATTGTATGAGCAGTGACTCTGGGAGATGTAGTTTAGACTTCAGCACCTTTTGGACCAACAGCAGCAGTCTATTGTGAGTGACAGCCAATCCAGTCAAGAACTGGGAGGAACTCAAAGGAAGTGCCGGTTTTGTCGGTTGGAGTTTCAGTTGAGCTTTGGCAGTGAAGAAGGAAGGGCCTGTGCTTTTTCAGTGTGCAGTTTTAGTCAAAAACGTGTGTAAGGCCCAGAGTTCCGTCTGCAGCTTGTGTAACAGCTTGTTAGGACTGAATCCGTCCTGTGAAAAGAATCAAAGGGTCTCTGAAGAGTAGAAACCAGGCTCACCCTGTAGAAGACTGGAGGAATTGCTGAAAATTGCACTCGGTCTGTCAGGAACTGAATCTGCTGTGTGTTCTCCGGGTATTGTGCAGTAATTGCGATCGGGATACAGATGCAGCCTGCCTGGTATAGTGCTTTCTTTTATATGGATGTGTGAAGAGGTTTGTGTACCTCAAGTGAGCCTACTGACATTGAAGGACCCTATCTTATTTGGAGGTCGTGAGTACTAATTCAGGGTCTGCTCCTGTTGAATTGCCACATTAAATCCAAATGGAATTACTGTACTGCTGACTGTTTAATTCTCCTTTTCTCTGTGAAAGGGCCCTACCAGCTGCCGGTTTGGACTAGCCACTAGGGCTTGGGTACCCAGGGACAGTAACTGATAGGGATAGGCCTGTGCACAGAGCCATAGATAGATTATTAGAGTGATAAGCTAATTAACCTGATTTCCCCTGTCCTTGTTATATCCCCTAAATAAATCAGAGCTGCTTGTTTCAGCAAAGTTAAACTGCCTGAGGTATTTGTCTATGTTAAAGTTCTGTACTGTGATTGTTGCACTGTATCTCATTTCACAGGAGGTCCCAGTGCGGAACCAGACCTGGGGGTAAGTGTATACTGTGAAGGTAATTCTGATATATTGTGTGGGCCACTAGTGGGAAGAAAGGGGTTGCAGTGTCCCAGAGGGCTGTGACCAAGTTAGTTTAACTATTGCAAACCCTGACCTCTGGGTGGAGGCACCGCCATTGGATCCAGGCCCCTCAACCTGTTAGTGGCAAATCAGGCAGGGGTAGTAGCCCCTGGGATAGCGCCATCTAGGGGTTACATCTTGGAGGCTCACCGCTGGGATTGTGTGTCCTCTAGTGGCCATATTAACGAACCACTGTTAAGAAAAAAATGGGTACCCCGACAGAAGTGGCTGTGCACCGGCTGGTGGAGTGGTGTACTGGGGAGGAGATCGACCCCCAAAATGCTATGCTTATCCTGGACATCCCCCTGGGTATCAATACGGACACTGTGCAGGGAGTACTTTCCAAGGTGGAAGGTTTACAAAACCCTGTGGTGGTGGGTCGGCATGCTAATCTGCTCACCCACACTTTCCTGGCCCTAGTAGAGTTTAAGGATCCCATAGATAGCTCCAAAGTGCCACAGACCATTACCCCAGAGGGAGCCCTCACTGCTTGGAGAGTGATAACTAAGGACAGTAAAGACCCGGGGGGGAATGAGCCCCCACCACTATCTGAAACTTTTGAGGAGAAATTTGCTAAATGGTTGCTGGGGGAAGGGAAAACTGTGGAGGACTTGAAGAAACTATTCTTGCCACCTGGGGGTGTTCCTCCCCCAACACCTTCTCCCGCTCCAGTGCCCGTAATGGTGGCTGAACCAATGCAGACTCCAATTTCTGCACCTGCCATTAGTCACGACTCTTACCGAAGGTTGAGGATCTTCTCTGGCACCCTCCCAACCCCCCAAGGGGAGGATGACTGGGAGACCTGGATAAACTATGTTGCCCCAAGTGCTAGAATGGCAATGCTTGGAAGCGAAAGCGAAGAGGGTTAGTGAGAGCCTCCGAGGTCCTGCCCTGGCTACCATTCGTGCTAAACGGGCAGTAACCCTGAAGTGACTGCACAGGCCTATCTTGAGGCCCTGGAGAATGTGTATGGGAGCCCAGATTCTGATGAGGACCATGGTGGAGAGTAAGAGATGCACAACAGTACCAAGGGGAGTTGTTGTCTGTGTATATATCTCGGCTGGAAAAATTGTTGCAAGAATGCCTCAGAAAAGGTAGTTTGCCAGCGATTGAACTGGACCAACCAGGCTGGACAGGATCCTTAAGTCTGCCCCTTCTCAGAACTGCTGTTGCTTCAGTTACGCCTGGCAGATCGACTGGAATCCCCACCTCCTATGATGAGTTAATGAGAGAAATTCGAGAGTTGAGAAAGACGACCTCGGGAGGGACCGCACCAATAGCTGCGCGCACGACCGAGTGACTGAGGGTGACCCATCAAGTGAAGTTCAGGGCAGAGGTTGGCAGTCAATGAGTGCTCTGACAAGGAAAAGATATGTCACAATGGGGGAACTGTTGAGAGAGATCTGGGAATTCAAAAACAGTCCCTTTATGAAGGCCATGCCTGCAAATGCAGGCCCTGACCTATATCCGACTGCATCTGCTATGGGGTGGGGGTACCCACCCATGTATCTCCTGCTGATAACAGCTCGAACTCGATTCCTTGACCATGGAAGTGGAGAAACTGACGAGATGTCTCCAAATGCTTATCACGCCGCAGACAGAGATGGCACCAAGGTTTCCAGTTAGTAATACCCCGCCCTGGCTCCCAGTGTGGCGCCTCGGCCAGCTCAAACTCCAGAAAGTATGTTTTGCTATAATTGTGGAAAGATGGGCACATGAAAAGGGAATGCAGTCTCCAAAGACACTGACAAAGTTGCATATAGGCTACAAGGAGAGCTTCAGAGAACAAATCAGTGGTTAAGAGGTGCACAAAATGATCCCAGTGAGGGCACCAAAAATGCTAATTCACGTCCTTTTGTGGCAAGGTCAGTTGCCCAGGCCCCCTCTCTTCAGGTTTCATGTACAAGAGGTAATAACTTGAGTTATGGTACAATGTATATGTAATACTGTGTAAAGAGTGACGTACTGCAATGTTTCAGAAATGTGTTCTTGGTAAAATGATATATTGACTGATGATTACATGTGCGAGCCTAATGCAAATGTATATGGTTGCAGTTGAAACTTATGGGGGTACTTGCTTGACACGGACGTCAAGCTTTCCCAGGCCAGGAAGGGTGTAACCCCCCTGCAAATGGGGGTTCCCAAAAGACTTCCAGGAGCTTGCTTGAATGCTCCAAGCCTGAATGGTGTTTGGCATTTAAGCCATTTATCAGTGAGTGTTTTTAGAGCCTCTGGTACTGTCTCTTTAAGAGCTGTCTGCTTGCAGACATAATTAGTTTGTATGGGGGGACTGTGTGCTTCTCTGAGTACCACTCGAGCTGCTGCCAATTCACTTCATTTTGCAGTCACTAGGAGTGCAAAGGAACCTATCTGAAAGATGTAACTGTTTGCCAGAAATTATTTAGAGTAATAATGAAATTACAGTTTGTCTAACCTGCTTTCTTTGCAGTCAGAACTGTGTCTGCTAGTTCCTATTCTAGTTTTGAACTGCTGAACTGGACCAATCAGTGTGGGGTAAGCTAGCTCTAAAATGGTGCCTTGGACGAATCAGAACTTGGACTCATAATCTGAGCCAGCCACAAGAGGATTGTATGAGCAGTGACTCTGGGAGATGTAGTTTAGACTTCAGCACCTTTTGGACCAACAGCAGCAGTCTATTGTGAGTGACAGCCAATCCAGTCAAGAACTGGGAGGAACTCAAAGGAAGTGCCCGGTTTTGTCGGTTGGAGTTTCAGTTGAGCTTTGGCAGTGAAGAAGGAAGGAGCCCTGTGCTTTTCAGTGTGCAGTTTTAGTCAAAAACGTGTGTAAGGCCCAGAGTTCGGTCTGCAGCTTGTGTAACAGCTTGTTAGGACTGAATCCGTCCTGTGAAAAGAATCAAAGGGTCTCTGAAGAGTAGAAACCAGGCTCACCCTGTAGAAGACTGGAGGAATAGTTGAAAATTGCACTCGGTCTGTCAGGAACTGAATCTGCTGTGTGTTCTCCCGGTATTGTGCAGTAATTTGCATCGGGATACAGATGCAGCCTGCCTGGTATAGTGCTTTCTTTTATATGGATGTGTGAAGAGGTTTGTGTACCTCAAGTGAGCCCTGCTGACATTGAAGGACCCTATCTTATTTGGAGGTCGTGAGTACTAATTCAGGGTCGCTCCTGTTGAATTGCCACATTAAATCCAAATGGAATTACTGTACTGCTGACTGTTTAATTCTCCTTTTCTCTGTGTGAAAGGGCCCCTACCAGCTGCCACGGTTTGGACTAGCCACTAGGGCTTGGGTAGCCAGGGACAGTAACTGATAGGGATAGGCCTGTGCACAGAGCCATAGGTAGATTATTAGAGTGATAAGCTAATTAACCTGATTTCCCCCTGTCCTTGTTATATCCCCCTAAATAAATCAGAGCTGCTTGTTTCAGCAAAGTTAAACTGCCTGAGGTATTTGTCTATGTTAAAGTTCTGTACTGTGATTGTTGCACTGTATCTCATTTCACAGGAGGTCCCAGTGCCGGAACCAGACTCTGGGGTAAGTGTATACTGTGAAGGTAATTCTGATATATTGTGTGGGCCACTAGTGGGAAGAAAGGGGGGTTGCAGTGTCCCAGAGGGCTGTGACCAAGTTAGTTTAACTATTGCAAACCCTGACCTCTGGGTGGAGGCACCCGCCATTGGATCCAGGCCCCTCAACCTGTTAGTGGCAAATCAGGCAGGGGTAGTAGCCCCTGGGATAGCGCCATCTAGGGGTTACAACAATAATCCTTCTAGCCCCAAATGATAAGAGTGTCCAGTAGGGGAGGAAAGGGATCATAAATCAGACTGTACTGCTGGCCAGCCAATTCCTTCCACTTCCTGGTCTGCCTGCCATGCCCCCATGCTCAGACGTTTTGTGATGCCTAAATAGGGAGAGCGTCGGGGTGCACCCCAAAGAAGCCTATGGGGAAAGTTTTTACAGCGTTTTTACTGATCTTTACGCAACCCTATTGGTTGAACAGGGCTTTCTTTTTTATCAAAGGTTACTTAAGTGGTAATGGTATTTGCCCAGTCCTGTGGACTACGAGGCAGTCTAGACTCATATAAGTTAGTGGGGATTAAAATAGAAAATCTAGTCCCACACTCCGGGGTGCACATAGTGCCACACATTGATGAGACCCAATTCTTGTAGCAGCTACTTGAGGTTAGTTCCAGCTTAGCCCTGGTGGGCTTCCCCATTATCAGACCTGTCAAACTATGGGGATATTGCATAGTTGAGATCTCTCCCAATTATGTAGAGCCTGCCAGGTTCCCATACTGTGTCCAGGAGTTGCTTCCAGAAGACAACCTGTTCCGCTTACTGATTAGGAGCACATTCAGTAGGTTCAAGATTGTACATAGGGTTCCGCTGTAACTGCCCATTATTTTATGTGCCAGCTGCTACCATGCTGAACTACCTCCTGGATCACCAAGGGGATATCCCTTCTAATCAATATTGCAACTCCCCTCTTGTCTGTATGTTCTGTATAGGTCGAGGCGTGGACCTCTACTACTCACTTGTCATGTTTGACCCTACTCAAATGGGTCTCTCGGTGCAATGCTAGCGTGGCCTCTGTCCATCCCAGCTCCTGTAAGATTCTGCTCTGCTTAGCTGGACTATGTAATCCTTTAACATTATAGGTTACAACCTTTAGGTCTCCCATGTTTAGACCAGAACTCCCTCCCCCCCCCACCACCCCACCAGCAGACACTAGCATAGATAATTTGTTTATTTAGTTTTTGTTGACCAGGTAAGTGCACTAGACAAGAGAATGCCTATTTTCAGGCATGGTCTGGGAGATTACAAAGATAGTGATACTCCAAAAATCAGCAGATTCACAACAGTTACAAAAGGGCAGAAAACAACAAAGGCACAATATGTGTAATATAACAGAGTAGCAAAAAGCAGGCAAGGCTAACAAGTACAGCATCAGACAGCGAAACAAGAATACAGCGTAGAATTAGAGTTACAATGGGTCAAAGGTAGTAACAACAAATATAATAAAGCAAACAGGTTATGAACTAACAGTGCAGTGACACTGAAAAAGGTCAGATGCAAGAACATTTATCTGTGGAACTCAGAAAATTGAGAAGTTCTTTTTTTAAACATAGGGTGGGACTGACAAGCAAGAAGGTGAGGAGGGAGGGGTTTCCAAACCTTTGGAGCAAATTAGGTAAATGCCTGCTCTCCCATTTTAGAGACCATTTGGGTATGGCCAAGAGAGATATTGTAAATCATTGGAACACAGTGTATAGACTTGGTCTGAAGGTGTTAAGAAGGCAGCAGAAGCGGCAGATTGGAAGACCTGATGAACATACATATGAACATACGAACAAGCCAGCAGAAGAAGGTCATTTGGTCTATCAAGTCTGCTCGTATTGCAGGGTCCACAGCTTGAGCTAATGTCCCTGCCCTCCCTCCCTACTCCTCCCATCCTCCCTACCCATGATTCTTATCTTCCCCCTATGCCTATCCCAGCCTCTCTTAAAGCTGCTCACTGTCTTTAACGAGATTACCTCTTCTGGCAGTGCATTCCAAGTGTCTACCACCCTTTCTGTAAAGAAGTACTTCCTGACATCCCTCCTAAACCTCCCACCCTTCAGCCTAAGACTGTGCCCCCTCGTGATATGGTTGCCACTCAGCTTAAAGAGACTTCCCTTATCAACATTATTTATCCCTTTCAAGTACTTGAATGTCCCAATCTTGTCCTCTCTCTCTCTCTCTCTCTCTCTCTCTCTCCTGTCTTCCAGGGAGTACATGTTCAGTGCCCTCAATAACACAGCTTGTAGTATATAGGTGCTGAGAGGTGGGGTAAAGTCATCCAAGACTAAGATACAGTGGTGGGTCAGACAAGGAGCCAGTAAAGCAAACCTGCATATGTTATTGTACATGATTTTCCATTTAGATAAGTTGGAAGTGTTGGATCTTGTAGAATGAGGTGAGCCCATATGAAAGGTTAGGAAGCAGGATACCCTGGGCAACTGCCATCCCAGCACCTGGAATCAGGGCATAGCTGATTCTGTAAGCAAGCTCGGTCTTGGAATTTATAGATCTGCAGATGTTCGAGACATGCAGTGTAAAATCAAGGGTGGGATCATGGTTAAGGCCTGGGAATCTGAAAGAGTTAGCCATGGAGATGGGGGAGCCATCTATACAGTGGATGTCTAAACCAGTGTTGCAAGCCCTTAATTTATGTGTGAACTCAAAAAGCATGGCCTGGGTCTTGCTGGAATTTAGGACAAGGTGATTTTGGACAAGCCAGGTCTAAACTCTGTCGAAGTTAGTATTTAGCTTTAAGCTGATGTCCATCAAACTCTTGGAGCTAGAGTAAAGTACCATATCATCAGCATACAACAGGGTGTTACAGTGAGAAGTGGCATTGGGGTGTCATTAATAAAGATGGAGAAAAGCAATGGGTCCAAGATGGAACCTTGAGGAATGCCGACATTGATAGTGATTAGGGCAGAGCAGGCGTTGCCAAACTTGGCAAACTGCTGCCTATCATTTGGATAACTAGAGAGCCAGCTGATGACACTGAAGGAAACCCCAAGAGAGGACAATTTGACTTTAAGTAGGTTGCGATTAACAAGGTCAAATGCTTTTGTGAGATCTATAAATATGACTCCAGTTAAAATGCCCTTGTCCACGCAGTTTAGATGTCGTTGGCGAGTTGGATAAGAGCTATAGTAGTGCTGTGAGCCTGACTGAATTTGTGCTGGGCAGGGGTCAGAAGGTTAAATTTGTGAAGGTGGTCTGTGACCTGGGAGACCATGAGTTTTTCTAGTATTTTGCTGACAGCAGACAGGTTTGCAATAGGCCTGTAATTCTCAATGCTTTTTGAGTCACCCTATTTAAACACTGGGATGATCTTGGCTACCTTCCAGCTTTTAGGAACGGTGGCAGTGGTGAGGGACAGGTTGACTAGTCTGGTGATGGGGAAGCAAGAATTGGGGCAGCCAACCTAAGTAGTTTAGGCTGTAGCCCACCTGGGCCAATGCTCCCACAGTTTGGGCTGGATTTTAGTAATCGCAGAACCTCCCTGTGAGAAACAGTGTGGAGGTATAATGGAGGAATGGAAGGGTGACTAGGAGCAGAGAGATAATCGGAGGAGAATGACATTAGCATAAATTCAACTTTAAAATACCATTTTTTAAAACTACTTTTTGTCATACTTGGACCACTGATTCTGATCCCCGTATAAATTTTGTTGTAAATATAAGAAATTAATGTATGATGACTGTGGCAGAGGAAAAGGCTGTCTTACTGGAACTGACACATCAAGACCCCCCCCCCCGGGATAGTTCAAAGGACAGGAGGTGGTTTGAGTCTGCAGCTATTTAAAAGGCAATTCCTTTGTTCAATTTTCTTTGAAGGCAGGAACCAATGTATCCAATTTATAATGCCCTCAGGGAGATCCTTTGACTTGTATAGTTGCCAGGAAGGACTTGTTGGGGGGGGGTGTCAGAGAGAGGCCAGAATGGACATTGAGGAGGTTTGATGTCTGAGCCAGGGAGGACCCAGACGAATTTGGAAGGTCAAATACACATTCCCAGGAAAGCCTTGGGTGGACAACACAGAACTTGTTTGTGTGTGTGTGTGTGGCAGAACAAAAACCGGTTCTGACAAGTTACCCTGAGGAGAGAAAATTGAGTATGTCACTTATCATTTTTTTTAAATCTTGTTGGGACATCCTGTGTGGTAACATATATCTTGTAATACACCAAGGCGGAGTTTAATGATCTCAGAGAGGAGACCGGCTCATAACTCTTTTATCCAACTGAGCAAGCCTTAGAGACACACAAGACAATATTATCTGACTGAGGGAGAATCATCACAGCACTGAAACAGAGTAAGATTAGACCAGTCTGAATGTATGTATTGTATAAACTTGCACTTTAAACTTATTTGTTTTAAGGCTGTATGTGTTTGGATATATTTTGCTCTGTAATTATTGTTCTGCTTTGATATTTTTAAAGTAAAGAGATATTTTTACAATGGAACTATCTGGAGTGCCTTGACATTTCTTTTTAGTTAAGTGGAGCTTTTAAAGGTTATAAGCAACACTGTGTATGGGCTTATTGTATACCAAACTGGGAAATGGATAGAGTTCTCTAAAGTCTTGCATAGAGTTCTGTTGGTTCATTTGAAAGACCTGGTTGGGTGCCCGTAGGCAAAGATATCTGGAATTATCTGAGCCTGATAATTGGGTGCGCTAACAAGAGGTTATCAGTTTGAATCCCTCCAGAGCTTGAGACTGAGGTGACTTGAACCCACAAAACAGACAAGAGGGCTACCTTGTTCTGTTCACTGTACACAAATCATATGCTCAGAGGTTGGCACTTTGGGAGTAGAGGGCTGACCGAGTTTGTGACACTTTTGGGCAAAGATCTCTATTATTCAGAGCACCTACTTTTTTAACAAGATACCGACAGAAATTGTTGAGAGTAATCTCATTCAGTGCTTTAAAAAAAGGTTAAAATACTGGCTCTGTTCAAAAACATGAATATATCAGCTTTTGTAACTGCATTTTAAGTGGACTGAATGGTCTGCTCCTAAATGTATTGTTAATTTTTTATTGTGTTTTTAGATAGAACTTGTCACCAGTGAAAATGGGCAATCTTTGCTCATCTGGTTTTACAAGTATAAAAAGTAAAAATGAAAAATTATATGAAGATTCTCAAACCTAAGTAGGTCAGAGAAGTGGAAGTTAAAAGCATTGGCTGTAGTGTCAGAATTACTACAGTTGGTATTATTAACAGTCATAACAGGTGGGGTTTGACTTCTAATATCACCCATGAGCCCATTAATGTGAGACCAGAAACACCTGGAGTCTCTAGCAGAAGCCAGTAGGAGCTCCCTACAGTATTTGCTTTTAGCTAAGCAAATTTCTTTTTTACAGGCATTCCTCAATGCCGATAATCCAGTCAATCAGACTGAAGTGAGGTAGTTTTAAATTTGGTCCGGCATTTATCCCTGGCCTCATACTTGGATAGATAGCAAGCTGCTGTGCAGCCATCTAGTGGCTTTACCGCTAACCCTTGTCTTGATAAGTGGGAGATATTTCTCTTGAAGGGATTGAAGAGTAGAGGTAAAATAGTCAAGAGCTTCGTCCACATCACAGTAGCAATATAGCAGAGACCAATCTATGAGGCGGAGCTCAGTGAGAAAGGTATCAGGGTCAAATGCAGAGAAGTCCTGCAGGATCAGCTATTTGGGAGGGCAGGAGGGAGGGAGGGCATTCCACACACAGTAGACTGAGGAGTGGTCACTGATTGTGTCTGCAAGGGTGCCAGCAGCAATGATCTTCTCTTTCCTATTAGACAGAACCCAGGCAATGGGTGAGTGGTGACCTTTGAGGGAGAGTCTAGTAGGGTCATTAATCAGCTGAGAAAGGTAGATTTTCTTAGGAAAGACTCAAACGATTTAGGGGTACTACTATGCCAGCCAAGATTAAAATCACGCATTAGAATAATTTCATTCTTACCTATTTATTTTTTTATTTTATTTATTTATTAATTTAGTTATTTCAGCTTTAGGATTACAATACCTTTGAACCAGAGGTTCCTTTATAAAGGTCCTGCGTCAGAAGAAGATACAACAAATGTGGGTACAAACAGGGTGAATGCACAAATGATGACAATGTTATATACATGTGATAAAAGGAGATAAAAATTGCAGTTTCAATATAGCAGTCCGAAATGTACCTAGTCAGAAAGTGCTAGGGTTGGGCTGCAAGTGCAGGCAGGTAGAGGTAAGAGAGGGGTGAAAGAGGTGGGGAAATAAGGGCAAGGGTGAGAAAAGGGTGCATGCCAACTTTGGGGAAACTGACCCAAGGAGGGGGGAGGGACAACAGAGGAGGTGAGGATAAGTGGGTAATGGGGAGCAAGAACAAAAGGTGGAAAAAGCAGAGGGAGCAAGGCAAGATGGGAATGTGTTGAAAGAGGAGAAAAGGGTGGACATGCAGGACAGGAGAGGGGAAGGAAGATCAGGGATAGAGAGGGAAAAGAGGGTGGATAGGAGGGGGTGGAGGTAGGAGGAGGTATGGTAGCAGGATAGGGGAATAGAAATAGTCTATAGCTAAGGGTAATCAATTCAGTTAAGCCTACCCTTCCTTCCCTAGGAGGATTGTATACACATACAATATGAATTTTCCTGGTATCCCCTAGGACCAGTAGAGAGTGAAGGACTTCACATGAGGACAGGGTGACACCAGGCAGTGCAGTTTGATGCAAGTGAGCCATGTAATAAGGACAATGCCCCGTCCCTTTTAGTGAAGGGACGGTCAAGTCTAAGCAGTTTATAACCTGCTAGGGAACACATTGAATCAGGAACTGAGGGCTTTAGCCATGATTCAGTGATACCAAGCATATCAGAACAGTAGTGAAAGACCCAGGCTTCAAGCTCAGGAAAGTTGGCCATAAAGCTCCTTATACTGAGGCTAGCCACCTTGATGGCTTTGGTATTAAACCAGGAGGAGGGGCTCTTTGGATCAAGACTGCACTGTGGACTGGGGTTGGCTTCAGTGTCACCAGCCAATGTTATGGACACAGCTAGGAGCCACAGGGATCAACAATCAAGGAATCACAAAGACAGTTGCATAGTTTGTACTTACTGAGGTGCTGAATTCAAAAACAAATGCTTGGGTCTGAGGCACTACATTAGACTAGGATTTGAGGCTGAGGTGACCAAGAAGATAGAAAATTGGAAGTCCTGGGATTGATTGGTGGGGGGGGGGGGTACAGAATGGTGCTGAGGAACAAGAACTAGGTAATCTACCACAACTATAAAGCTTGCCAGAGCAAAGCTAGTTGTAGCTAATGACTCAGTGGTGACATTCTCTCTTAATATATAAACATGAAGCAATTTAAATCATGAGTGCACACAGCTGGTAAGGTAGAGACTGACCTAGAATGTAGACCAGAAACCATGTTTGATTGATTGAGAAGTGCACCCTGACCCAGGTAGGGCATAGCAAGTAGTTAAACAATAAAGTAGATTGCATCAGTTGTCATCCGGGAGACGTGAGTCACAAGCTAGCAAAGCAGCAACAGACTTAGGATAAACATTAGGAGGCTGTTAAACTAATGCTACATAAACGCCCTAGAATACAGCATAACAAATAATGGCTTGTTGTTTCCCTGCAAGAACTAAGCCCCATGTGTCAGCAATTATATAGCATTATGGTGTACGATAAGTTGTATTCAAAAAAGCAGTAGAAACCGGTGAAAAACGGAGATAAATAGCTAGAAAACTTAACCAGACAAAGCAGACACACAGTCAGGAGAACAATAGGATACTTCACAGAAAATAGATCAAGGTCTATATAGTAAAACAGCTCAAAAGCAAGCTGGAGACAGACCTGAAGATTAAAAGGAAATAAACACCACAAGAGTAAAAACAGCGAAACAGAACTATGTTGATTAAACTAGTACTTCAGGGTAATAATGTGAACTAGACTGCCCACTCACTTGACTCCAGGGCTTACATTACTGGCAAATTAGCTGAGAAAAAGGCTTCCTACAGGGGCCTAGTAGAAGGCTTGCCCCGTAGGGAGCAGCAGTGATTTATATGGTGTGTGCTAGTGGTGTAGAATCCAGTATTGTCTCAACAGCTGTTATCAAGTTAACTCTCCCTCTCTATCTCAGGTTACCCCTCGGCCGTAGCCCGCAGCTCACTATGAAAAGTGGCAGCATTACCTCCCAACACCCCTCCCTTCCCCTGACAAGAGAGAGAGAGAGAGAGATGTCCTCCAGGACATGTCACTAAGGGAGTTCAAAGAAAGTCATGAAAAGGTCAGTGGTTCTGCTGCCTTATGGTGTTCTGGGAAGAAAACAAAGTCTTGTTTTACCCACAGCCCCTAACCAGTAGTGCAGGCGATGAACAGTGATACTTCAAACACAACACTGTTACACACTAAGAGAACAAAATATTGGGTCCAAACAAAGAAGTGAAATGCTGTGAATTAATTTGTTTAAACATCAAAATACAAATCAAAGATGCTGGACCCAATTACAGTGTTTAGGGTATATTACCACATAGCTACTAGGCTACCTCCTGCCCCAGCACTTTGACTCTCCCAAGTGTTCATCAAGGGTCCCCTGACTAAGACTCATGAGAGTTGAAGCACTGGGGCAGTTTGGGAGAGAGGTAGCCTAGTAGCTATGTGAACAAGTAAGTAAGTCTTTATTTCTCCAGCACCCAATCCCGGAGGCTCTGGGCACTTTACAAAGATGTGTAAGAGACATAGTAAAATTACATACAGGTGTAACCCCCCCCCACAAATGGGGGTTCCTGAAAGTCTTCCTTGGGCTTGCCTAAATGCCCACTGCCAGGCTGGTATCCTGTGTCTTAGCATTTTAAAAGTGCTGTGTGAGAGTGCCTTAATGCCTCTGTGCCCTGTCTCTTTAAGAGCTACCTATAACGTGGCGCTTATTTAATCTGGAAGGGGGCTGAGTGTTTCTAGGCTCGAGTCCTGCCTGGGCTGCCAGACAATCACTCCATTCTGCCATCGCTATTTGCACAGAGGGAGCTCTATTAGAAGCTGTACTTATTTGCTGATTATCTATTAGAATAGTAATTATATTGTAGTTTCTTGTCTAACCTGCCTTCCTTGCACCATGGACAGTTCTGTTTATCATCACCATCTTGGTCTTGGACTGCCAGAATGGGCCAATCAGTACCTTTTTGGACCCTAAAATGGAGTCTGTCCCAGGGGTCTTGTGAGAGTGAATTTCTATAGGAATTGTAGTTTTGAGACTTTGGCGCCTAAATGCACCTGGAGGGGGAGCACTTGCTTTGACAAACTGATGGATCAACCAACCAGAACCTTTTGGACCGAAGGGAAATTCCCAAGCTGCCTGCTGCAGTGTCAGTCTGGAGTTAGCGTTTGAAGAGTAAACAGCTCGAGTGATTCGAGCAGCAGCTCCTGCGTAGTTCGCGTGGGAGATTAGTGGAAAGGCTGAGTTTGGCCTGTCTGCCTGTTGTCCCTTGAGAGGGAATCTTTTGAAAGGCTTAGCAATCAGGCTGTATCCAAATTGGAGAGTGATAAAGCCACTGAAGAGTGACCAGATTTTAACCTGAAGAAGACCGAAGATTTGCTGGACACGATCGGCCTGTCAGGACTTCCATTTACCACAGAATTCCCGGTTTTGTTCAGAGACACTGATATTGCGGCCGGACTGCCATCCGCATCGTCGTATGGTGATTGCTTTACTATAAATGTGCTGTGTGCTGTTAGTGGGTTGCGATTTGGTTCCTCACTGTGTAAATGTGCAACACTTGCTGGAAGCTGCAGCCAGCACTACCGGACTAGAAATCCGAACTGTTCCACCCAGCCTGGGCCTTGCCACCTGGCCCAGCCAGCTACTTCAGGCGCAGAAACCATCATCTGGGATCAGCCCCCTGCTCAACCATCTCGAACAGGAATGACACCTCGGTGATTCGTGTGAGCCCTGCTTCTCCTGGCAAACCAGTCATGAACCTGCAGTCTCCATTTCATCTAGCCTTTGTCTCATATTGGGTAGTGTGAGTAACAATCAGGGTAGCTCCCTGCAACAACAGCTAAATCTCAAGTGTTGTCATCTGATTGCATTGTTGTTTTTCCTTTCACAAACTGAGCCTTCAGGCTCTGGATTACAAATTGTGTGTGGTTGTGCATGTCTTTTCTTTTCATCACAGGGCCCCAACCAGCTGCGATGGCAGCCTACCCCGGGCAACGTTCCAGGATAGCCCACCTTACTTCCAACTGGGTACCCAGAGCATGTGACTGTATAGGGACTAAAAATGCATGCATAATTGCCTAACTAGATCAGTTTTTAAATCAATTAACCTGATTACACTCCTCCCTTGTTCAATTCCCCTGAATAAATCAGATCTAACTCTTTTTGCATTTAATCTGACTGTGGTTCCAGTTTGTACCAAAAGCACTGTACTGTTGTTATTTGCTGTGCCTAACCTTGTTTTGCAGGGGGGTCTCCAGGGTCGAACTGGTGAACCAGCCCTGGTGGTAAGTGCAAACAGTGTAGAGATGTGTATGCTGAATAGGGGCTACTGTGAAAGTGTTTGTTGCATATTGTCTAGGCCACTAGAGGAGAAAAAGGGGGGTTACAGTGTCCCGGAGGGCTGTACCCAGGTTAGCCTTGTTATTAACAACCCTGTCCTCCGGGTGGAGGCACCCGTTTCAGTACCCAGACCCCTTAACCTGCAACTAGCCACGCAGGCAGGGGTAGTAGCCCTTTTTGATAGCGCCACCTAGGGGTTACACATGAAATACAGGGTCAATAGAATAAATACAAACAATTAAATCAGTAATAAATAAATAAAATCAATGCTGTAGCTAACTAAAAAATGCTTCTTTAAAAAGGTGTGCCTTCAGACCATTCTTAAAAGCCTTCACCGACAGGGCCTCCTTCAGAGATCTGGGGAGCAAGTTCCAGAGAGCCAGGCCAGCCACCTCAAATGCACAATCTCCCGAGGTTTTCAGCCTGGCCCTCGGAACTGCCAGGAGGCCCTCGGTGGAGGAGCAGACCAAGCGCACCAGGAGGGCAGAGGTCATGAGGTCACTCAGGTAGCCAGGGCCCAAGCCGTATAAGACCTTATAGGTCAGCAAGCCCACCTTCAAGATGATCCACCATCTAACAGGCAGCCAGTGCAGATCCCGCTGGACTGGGGTCACATGACAGGACCTGGGAAGGCCTGTCAGCAACCTAGCTGCTGCATTCTGCATTAACTGCAGCCAGT
Source organism: Neoceratodus forsteri (assembly GCA_016271365.2). Taxonomy (NCBI): domain Eukaryota; kingdom Metazoa; phylum Chordata; order Ceratodontiformes; family Ceratodontidae; genus Neoceratodus; species Neoceratodus forsteri. The sequence continues at coordinate 255,061,487 of CM057451.1, read as the reverse complement.
GTAGGTTCCCTCCACTGACCCCAAAGTAAAGAGCATTACAGTAGTCAAGCGCTGACATGACAAAGGAATGCACCAGTACAGGCAGGTCACCAGGCGAAATTAGGGGTTTAATCCATGTGACATTCCTTAAGTGGTAAAATCCACTCTGGATAACAGATGACACCTGAGCTTCAAGCATCAAACTGCCGTCAAAGATGATGCCCAGATTTCTCACCCTAGTGGCTGCCACCAACGGAATAGGGCCAAGGAACAATCCGGTTCCTAACCTGGTAGCAGCCACATCATGCCAGCGACCAGGCGCAATCACCAGTACCTCTGTCTTATCAGAGTTCAGTTGCAGCTAGTTAGAGGACATCCAATGTTGGATCTCCGCTAGGCATTTATTCAGCACTTCCACAGCGTTACTTGTCCCGGGGGCAAAAGACATGTACAGCTGGGTATCATCCATATAACAGTGAAAACCCAGACTATAATGTCTAATGAGCTCTCCCAGGGGTAGCATGTACACTGCAAACATCCCAGTGAGAGTCACAATTTTCCTTTAAGCAGTGTCAGTGACTCAGCAGGTAGCACACTTGCTTCTGAGGCCAGGAGATCAGAAGGCTGTAGGTTCTATCCCCACAATAGGCATTTGAGTTAAATCCCAATACTGACACTGTAGTGCAGCATGAGGGCGGTGCTGCACTCCTGAGGTGCCGTCTTTCAGATGAGATGTTAAACTGAGGTCCCATCTGCCTGTTCTGGTGGTAGTTCAGGTGGATGTTAAAGATCCCATGGCACTTCTCGAAAAGAGTAGGGGCATTTAGTATTTATTGAAAAAATCATACAGGCAGAAAAACAATAAAATACAAGGAAAACTAAAATCACATATAAAGAAAATCAAGGAAACAAAGAAAAAAACACAAAATGGCACAAGAGAAAAGAAACAGCAACTCAAAACAGGTACAATTGGCAAATACAAAAAAAAGTTCATGTGACTGGCACATCAGAGTCCGTAATCCAAGGAAGATTCCACCAGGACTGGAAAACCCAGGATTGAGACTTAGTCCGCAGCTCATGTCTATAAATCAAGGTCAAGTCCCATTCAATTTTCTCCTTAATTCAAGAAGTGATACTGTCTTTTGCTGCAAAGTAAACCAACAACAGGAATTCCAAATATACCATTTTATCACAGTAAAGAACACTTGTACAGTAGATTTATCCCAAGCAGCCCAAGACAAATCCAAATGCCCATACAACAAAACCTCCAAGGAGATATGGTTGAGATTCAGCAAATTCCATCTTAAGGCCGCAGAGGACCAAAAGGAGGAAATGTAGGAGCAAGAAAAAAATAAAGGAAATGTAGGAGCAAGAAAAAAATAAGTGTGATAGGGATTCTAATTGCATAGTGCAATGTGGTCTGGAGCACATTCGTTCAGGCAACTGTTTCTGTTTTTGATGTGCCTTGACATTTAAACGGGAATGACAACACAGACAACGAACATCCCACATCTTGTCTGGAATTCTTGGGTTATTCAGGTAATCCAGTAATCCAGGTAGCAGGTGTATAGGACAGCTGGGAAAAGTAACCAGCTCTCAAAAACAAACAGTGAGAATCTGTTTGTACTAAAACTTTCTATGCTGATTGGAGAGCATACAAGAAGTCACACGCCAACTTTTGAAGTTTGAGAAATACATCACGTAAATATTGGGGACTAGTGTTAGACTGCTGAACTACTCTAAGGGAATCCGTAGACCACTGGGGGAACCATGGGCCACAAAGACCATATAAAAAAAACAGGGATGTCTGACGCGGGTCAATAAGGGGCGTAAGTTTGTAAGTAAATATCTAATATAAAACATGACCATCATTCCTAGACCTCCCTGATGGACAGGTAAATATAAAATATTGCATTTAAGAGGGTTAAGGCAACTTTCCCAAATAGCCTGAAAAAAAATGCTATACAACCGCACTTTAAAAACCTTGGGGGGGACAGCAAACTAATATGCAAAAAAATAGGGAGAAGAAAGGTTTTTACTAAGTACACCCTCTTCTTTTTACCCATTTGCCACGAATTCCAACATAGAACAAGGTTCTGCACTTGTTCAAGTTTAGGTTGCCAATTAAGGGCAGCCAAATTTCCCGAGCCAAAAGAAATGCCCAAAATAACAATCGGGTCTCTGGTAAGAGTTATACCAGCTACATCAGGGAGGGGGAGGAGTGGAGACCACAATTGTCTACCTACACACTTTTGCAGATTTAAAGAAGAACCAGAAAAAGTTCCAAACTCCTGACAGGTATGCATCACTTGAGATACCAAATCTACAGTCTGTACAAGGGTGGTAACATCATCTGTATACGCCAGTGCAACATGTGGGACAATATAATCATTAACATGGATATGGGTCAAACTGGGAAGGGAATTAAGTTTCCTCAAGGGGGGGTCAATATTAAAGACATATAATAAGGAGCTAAGGGGACAACCTTGCCGTACACCCTTCCTAATAGGAATCAAGGTGCCCAAACAACCATTTATCAGAGGAGAAACCGTAGCAGGTTTATATAGAGAAATAAGCCAATTAATAGAGGATGATGGGACACCATAGTATGCAAGCGTGTCCCACAAATACCGATGGTCTACTGCATCAAAAGCTTGTGTCTGGTCCAGGGAGAGAAGAAAACCATCCAACCCCTCACTGTTATCATGTTCAATCAATTCCCTCAAAAGAAGCAAATGATCACAAAGTTCCCGCTCAGTAATGGAACAAGTTTGTGTGGGTGAGATGCAATGCTATTTGTAATAATCTGGAATGTAATATCTGTGCAAGAATTTTAAAATCAGTGTTGAGAAGACAAATCGGTCTCCAATTAGAAATATCAGTCCTCTCTCCTTTTTTATATAAAAAAAATAAGAAGACAATTCGCCATGTCAAGAGGAATGGAATCCTGCTGTAACATGCAAGTAAATGCCAAAGCTAGCTCAGTGGAAATTAAAGGGCCTAGTAATTTATAAAGCTCAGGGGTCAGGCCATTGGGCCCTGGTGCAGCGCTAGATTTCAGAGATTGAATGGCCAATGTGACGTCAGCAGCAGTAATTGCCTTTGTTAGATCAGGTAGTAAATAGGTCGGACAGACAGGAAGCTGGTCAGCAGGGAGAAACTCAGGAAAGTGACCGAGAGAACCTTTCTGCTGAGAATAGAGAGCAAGGGAATGTTGTGTTACAATCCTGAAAACATTATCCTTATCTGTAAAGAGATGCCCTGAAGAGTCCTTAAGGGATTCAATTTGTTTATGTTTAAGCCTGTCATGGCAGTGCAGGAAGGGGCACACAACAGCAGCTTTACCCTGGACCCCAAATGTTTCTTGATGATGTAGACCGTTCTGCTGTCGTAAATGGAAAGCCCCATTTCATGTTTGAGAAACTGAATCTGGGAACTAAAAATCATGTGCAGTGTCTATAGCTAAAGATTGCAACTTTTGCAGTTGTTGTCTTTGCCTTAAGTAAGACAGATAAGCAGTATCTCTATGGGACTGACTTTCACGTTGCAGTAAACGTTTCAGATCATATTTAACATCCGTCCACCAGAGGGCAGGGGAATCAAACATGGCTAAAACTGACTTCTTACAGGAAACAAAATACTGAATAGTATGAAGTAAATCAGGGGCAGATAAAAGGGAGGAATTAAACTTCCAAGTACCAGGGCCATGGGGAAACTGAGAACAGGGCCCCAAACACAAGTCCAACAGTCTGTGGTCAGAAAATTCAACCTCAGCAACCTGGATAGAAGAGATAGTGAGGGTCTTTGAAATAAAGAGAAAATCTATCCTAGTAGCCAGATTCCCTTTCTGGAATATAGGATGTGGCATCTGATGTACAGACATACAGGCATCCTTCAATTGGGATGTAGAAATAATAGACTTTAAAACCGCCATATCACAGACAATTTTACTAGTAGTAGTACCGCACTGTCTATCTCTTCTATCCAGACCACAATTAAAATCTCCCCCAAGAATTATCACCTGAGAGGAAACCAGATACGGCTGTACTGATTTAAACAGCGCAACCCTCTCTGCCTTCGTTTGTGGGGCATAAATATTAACAAACCTTTAATAGGAATGAAACATTTTCGTATCCAAAAGCAAGGCCCTACCAGGTATCAGGTCCACCAACTTTATGACCTGAACTGGTATACTGGAATGAAACAGAATCCCTAAACCAGAGAAGGTATCTGTACCAAGTGACCAATATGATGGACCAACATGACACAACCGTGTGGCAACACTAATCTCCGAAATGGTATGAAACCTAGTGTCTTGCAAAAAAAGAACATGAAAGGAACTAGACAAAAAAAAAAGAAAAGGCTATCTGCTTCTTTTTGCTACCTTTGATACTATTAACATTAAGGGAGCCAATAGTCAAAGGGGCATGTGACACCTTGGAGAAGAAAAAGTGAGCTCAAGAAATGGAGTAACACATACCTCAAGGAGGCTTTTATCTGGTTCTTCTGGACCTCCGTTGTTGCTCCTTTAGTTTCTGGTGTGATTCCTCAGTTTCCAAAGGCAGGTCGACCAGGAAGGACCACAAAGAAAAACCTTCGGAGTCAGCATCAGAGAGCTCCGAAGCAGTCTGAAATGCCTCATACTGGTTCTGGAGAGGTAGATCAGAGGTTCTGGACATTTTGGGAGCAGGCTGATCAACAGCCAGAGTACATTTGGTCGATCTTTTCTGAACCTGGGGGCATATCCATTCAGTCCTTCTCAGGCTGCTCAGTGTCAGTCAGTGAAGGAACAATACTAGGCCCCGGTTGAGCAGTAGGAGGAGGGGCATGTGCAGTCTCATATGATACAGTGGAGACAGAAGCAGGGTGGGGAACTGCAGCGGCCCCTGGTGGTCTTGAGGAAGGAGTCATGTTGCGCAACAGCAATCAAAAGCCATTGCTCAACATCATCAGAAGAGTCAGACTGGTTGTGGACTGCCCATTTACAACTTTGATATGTATGCCCCATAGAGTCACACAAATTGCATTTTGGTTCAGTGAGACAATTCCCACTGCTATGACCCAACTCTTGACACAAGGTACATTTCACCTGGTCACAAATACTACTAAGGTGGGCTGTAGACCCACACTTGTAACAGGCCTTAGGCTGACCAGCGTAGAAAAGAACTCCCGGTCTCTGCCTAGAAAAAAGCTGTTAGGTAGATGCTTTAGGCCAGTATCAGAAGAGTGTAACAAAATTTTAATTTTCCACCCCCCAGTTCAAATATGTTTGGAATCAGAAATTGCTTCCAGGGATCCCAAAACAGTGCAACGTTGTTTTAACCAATAAGTAAGGTCAGTAACACTGACCCCCTCATTCCTAAACAAAACAGTAGTGGTCTTATAGGCAGGCCTAGTAAGGGGTATAGCTTCAAATGGGACCCACAGGGGAGTCTGTTTCAAAACATGATACTGTGCCCAAAATCTCTGCAACCCAGTATTAAGCTTAAAGCTGATGTTATAAGTAGTCTCACCAGAGACGTAAATGCGTGCATATACCTCATTCCCAAAAAATTTCATGGATTCCTTAAGTAAAGTCTTTGCAATAAACACTTTGTCAGGAATCGTGTCCATACCACCTTTATAAAGCAGGCAAACGGCATTATGCCATTTTGCAGGGTAAATAGGCTGGTGGAATAAGGATGCATATGGCTTGCATGTAGTAGCAGGAAATAAATTCAAAGGAGCTTCAGGAGGTCTCTCAGGTGCAGTAGAATGGGAAGGTAGACCAGGAACTGAAGCCGGGTCCACAGAAGTAGTAGAGTTGTCAAAACGCAAGACTGGAGTCTCAGTCAGTTGCAAGGCAGATGGCAAATGAAGAGTGGAAGCAGGAATATCAGGCAAAGATCCTCCCTGCAGAGGTGGAACCACAGGAGTAGCAAGGGGGAAGTCCAGAGGAACCTCGCTATGCTGGCGAACCGGCGAGATTACAATCAGAGTAGGACCAGAAACCCAATTGCCTTGAGAGTCAGAAATCCATCCTGCTCATTCAAGAGCAGTCTTAACAGACCAGGGGTGTGCCTCATCTGAAGAAGGGCATCTTAGGCCAGACTCGCAGTCCGCAAATGACATTCCCGGCGCTCCTTCCACAGCACTAATCCCACACAAAGCCGTACTGCATGCAGCAGGAGAAGAAGGCAGGGTTCCAGAGTTAGAAAAGGACGTCAGGGCATGGTTGGCACGGAATCGCAGGCTCAGCCGTAGCAACAGGTAAAACTGCAGCGTTTTGTGACACAGGAGGAGAAATAAGCTCCGAAGAGTGTGAGTGAGCCAGGGTTAACGCAGTTTGCAATAAGTGAGTCCTCTGAGCATAGCGCTGTTCCTTATCGTGTAACAAGTGTTCTAGACTGGCAATATCCAACGAATCAATACAAAATTCAGGCAGAAAAGCAGTATCACTCACTGAGAGTGCAGTAAGTCCAGAATGGTCAACATCAGATTGATTCTCAAGGGTGTCTGTGTCAGGAAACAATTTCTTCAGCAGTAATCCAGCAGGTAAAGCGGTCTCAGAACCACAAGAGGCAGGGGTTGAGACCAGGTCCCCAGCCTCTGCTGCATCTATCTGCTCCTCCGGCTCCTCCACAGCAGCCATCTTGGTCAAGGACCAGGATGTCAGAGAGTCCTCCTACTGTCTGAGTAAGGGAATTTCCCCGGTGCAATGGCCACATTTCCCCCCATTCAGTAAAAATACCACCAACAGCTTAATCTGGTTCAGGGTCAGTTGGCATTCATCTGTATCCCCCTCCCCCAGTTCATGCCTGAAAATAGGCAGAATTTGTCTAGTGCGCTTACCCAGTCAACAAAAACTAAATAAATAAAATAAATAAAAAACAGCATCGGCAACAAGATTGAGCAGTAAGGGACTCCACAGGTCGGGGCTTCGGACAGGAGGAGAAATTCCCCATCACTACCCATTGCATCCTGCCCATCAGAAAGGACTCAAACCAGTTGATAACAGTACTGGTGAGTCCACAATACTCTCTAAAATGATCCAGAAGCACAATGTGGTCCACAGTGTCAAATGCGAGGAGAGAGCTAGGAGAATGAGAATTGACTGATCTCCTCTATCTCTCACCCTGAGAAGGTAATTTTGCACCCTGTCCAATGCTGTTTCAGTGCTATGCCTTACCCTAAACCCAGACTGAAATGGCTTGTAGATGTCAAAGGCTGCGAGGTGTGCCTCAAACTGCAGAGTCATCATTTTCTCAACAACCTTCTCCAAAAATGGGATGTTGGAGATAGGTCAATAATTTGCCAAGATGTCAGGGTCAAGTGATGGTTTCTTCAGAAGGGGCTTCACCAGCACCTCCTTCAAGGCATCAGGAAGATCCCCTCTGACAGTGAGCACTGGACTATCTTGGTGAACACTGGACCAACGAACTTGGCCCGGGTTCAGTTCACAAAAGGTGGGCCGCAACTTTTAGATTACCTCTGTAACCCTCAGGTGGCGCTATCCCAAGGGCTACTACCCCTGCCTGACTGACTACTGACAGGTTGAGGGGCCTAGGTCCAATGGCGAGTGCCTCCACCCAGAGGTCAGAGTTTGTAGTAGTTAAACTAACTTGGTCACAGCCCTCTGGGACACTGTAACCCCCCCTTTCTTCCCACTAGTGGTCCACACAATGCATCAGGAATATCTTCACAATGTACACTTACCCCCAGGACTGGCTCTGTCGACTGGATGCTGGGGACCCCCTGTAAAACAAGATGATACAATGCAAAAGCCGCAGTACAATACTTTAACATAAACGAATACCTCAGACAGTGTAACTTTGCTGAAACAAACAGATCTGATTTATTTAAGGAGTTGTAACAAGGAAGGGGAAAATCAGGTTAATTAGGTTAAACACATTAATAATCACAGTACTATGCGCATATTCAGAGTCCCAAATTGTCACTTTCACTGGGTACCCAGGATGGGGGGGGCTAGCCAGGATCGGTGCAGCTGGTTGGGGCCCTGTGATGGAAAAACACTGGCACAAGACCCAAACTGTAATCCAGAGCCAGTTGGCTCAGTTCGTGAAGAAATAAAAAAAAAAAAAAACAACAATTAGATGTTACACTTGCAATTCGATAAACAGGTGGCAGGGAGCTACCCTGCTTTGTACTCACAAACTCAATGCTGGGACCTGGATGGAAGGCAGATTGTCCTGGTTTGCCAGGAGGAGCAGACCATGTGGACAAGGTCCTTGTGACTGGACCCCACTGCAGTTTAGAGCAAATGGATGTAGTCTGGATTAAGCTGGGGTTTACTTCCAGCCTCATGCACTCAATTCACTGTATAGGGGATTTGAAACGCGATTCCTCACAAGCACTACACACATTTATATGTAAAAGGAAAGTACTATACCAGGCAGGCTGCTTCTCTATCCCGATCGCAATTACTGCACAATACCCATGAGAACACACAGCAGATTCAGTTCCTGACAGACCGAGCGCGATTCAGCAATTTCTCCAGTCTTCTACAGGGTGAGCCTGGTTTCTACTCTTCAGATCTCCTTGATTCTCCTCACAGGTCGGATTCTGTCCAAACGTGCGTTTGCACAAGCTGCAGACCGAAACTTAGGGCCTTACACATGTTTCCCACACTAAAACTACACACCGAAGAAGCACACAGCTCCTTGTCTCTTCACTGCCCAAACTGATCTGATCTTTCCAGTAGACAGAGCCGGGCATTTCCTTTGAGTTCTTCCCAGTTCAGTTGGCTGGCTTGGCTGTCACTCACAATCAGACTCCCCCTGTTGGTGCAAAAAGGCGCCGAAGTCCAAACTACAATTCCCAGAAGCATTGGCCATACAGTACATAGGTGGCTGGCTCCACAATGAGAGTCCAAGTTCTGATTTGCCAGCAGCAGGCTCCATTTCAGAGGTCCCCCCACACTGATTGGTCCAGTTCAGCAGTTCAACTAGAATGAATGGCTAGGCAAACACAGTTCTGACTGCAAAGAAAAGCAGGTTAGACAAACTGTATTTTCGTTATTACTCTAAATGGTTTCTGGCAAACAGTTACATCTTTGAAAAGTGCTCACTCTGCCCACTTATTGACAGCAGAAACGGAGCGAATTGGCAGCAGCTCGAGTGGGACTCAAGCAGGGAAACATACAGTCCCCCCATAGAAACTAATTATGTCTGCAAGCAGACAGCTCTTAAAGAGACAGTACCAGAGGCTCTAAAAGCACTCACAGATAAACGACTTAAACGCCAACCACCATTCAGGCTTGGAGCATTCAAGCAAGCTCCTGGAAGACTTTTTGGGAACCCCCATTTGCAGGGGGGTTACACCTCAATGATCTCAGCCATCCCCACTGGCCAAAACTCACCCCAAGCAATAAGAGTGCCTCTGCCTATGCAAGGGCCACAACTGTAGGGCTGATCTTGCCCCACTGGGGAGACCCCGGACTGAATGGAGGACACCCTGTCTGAGAAGAACTGAGCAAACTTGCATAAAGCGACTAAAAATACTCTTTTCAGCAGCAGACAGGCAGGATGAAGTAGCCTGTCCACAGTCCGAAAGAGAAGAGCTGGTCTGTTCCTCCCTGTGGCAGTCTTCCTGGGCAGGAACTCTGCCCTCTTACAGTTGATTGCTCTTTGATATGCACCATAGTGAACTCTCAAAGCCAGTTTATTCTCCTCGGAGCGGGTCCTCTGCCAGCAATGCTGCAACTTCCAACCCTTGGTTTTCATCTCCTTGACAGCCCCATTAAATCATGGAGGTCTCAAGCGAGAAGACCTGGGTCATATATGGATCAGTGTGATGGCATCGAGCGCCTTTCAGACAGCACTATTATAGGCTGCCACCTCCTTGCCCTCACCAACCACACATTCAGTACTCACACCAGAAAGGTTCACTACCGCCAGAAGTTCTTCTGGGGACAATCCCCTCAATGGGCAATAGTGGACCATCTCAACAAGGAAAGGACTATCAGGGAGGATCCCAAACAAGAATTCCACCATGCAGTGATCCAACCAAGCAACTGAATCAATTCTGAGGTCAGTAACCTCAAGCCCCAGTGAGAATACCAAACTCAAGGCATTGCCATAGTGGTGAGTTGCAGAAGCAACCACTTGTGCAAGGCCCAGTGATGTCATTATCTGTAAGAAGTCATGAGCAAAATGCGAGAGTTCGTTGTCGACCCAGGTGTTAAAGTTACCCAGAATCAACCATCTGGGTGACTCCAACACCCTATCGGCGATGAAGCCCACGACTTCCTGCAGGAATTCTCCCCCATGCCCAGGGGGACGGCACATGAAGATAATCCTACAACCTGTACCTGGACCCCCAGGCAAAGCCATGCATTCAAATGACAAGGCAGAACCCACTGGGTGCACAGAGAAGTTGAAGCTGGATCTAAAGCAGATGGCCACGCCGCCACCCCCTGCATTCCCTCCTCGGGTAGTGCACTACAGAGTACCCGGCTGGGACCAATGCCTCCAAAACTGGACCTGTGTCATCCACCAGCCAGGTCTCCATAATGCAAACCAGACTGACTGAGCAAATCAAGTCCACCATAACTGTGGTCTTGTTCCCCATGAATCTAGCATTGCATAGCACTGCCCAAAGGGGATTGGTGGAGACTACAGGCCCACCGGCTACCTGCCCACTCAGTCTGGTGAGAACCCTGGGGATGGGCACTAAACATGTCTGGCCTCTCTCCAGGCCCCATTTTACCCCAGGGATCCTCCTGCACCTAACCACCCAATGCTGCTCACCCCCGCTATATCCCCAGTGCACTGCCGCCATCCCACTCGCCTCCTGCCCATACCAACCTTCTGACACTGCCTTACCACTGCAGCTGGAAGAGGGAGGTTAGTGAAGGGGCAAAGGTCACACAGCAGAGACATTGAATAGGTGACACGAAAGGGTCTAGAGCCCAGGCACATCCTACAGCTGATCCTCAATTGCTAAAATACCCACTTAAATTACCCCCAACCCTAGAATACAGTCAAATAAACTCCCAAATCAGCAGATCCCTATATAATCTAAATCCCTAGTCATGCATCAATCATTCTCCCACTATTATAATGCATAAAACTATAACCATATAGAACCATTCATTCAACCACTAACCTAGGACCATTCATACCAGCCCCTCCCAATCTCAGCCACCACCCCAATAACCAAATATAACAGCGTTGAAAATATAATTATTTAAAACATGTCAAGGAGAATCTGTGTAGTGAGCAGAAGAAGAGAATGTCCAGGATATGCTCACAGAGTAAACTTGAAAATGAAGCTCTTTAAATCAGAGCAAGTCCCAGTTTTTAAGAGCAATGTCAGCAGTGATCTCACCACTGCTTTAGTGATAAAACAACAAACAGTTTGTGAGAGGAGGACTATCACAATAGAACTGGTGCTCTCACCACCCAGTTTCTATCAGTTTTAGTTCTTTCTTTCAAAATGGGAAGACCCCCGACCAGCTGTAGAATGGCAAACACTAGACGCCACTGATCCCGTAACAGAAAATGGAGCTCTCATTTCCAGTCACTGCTGAACAAGGTTCTTTTTTAGGCATGTGTCCCACCAACTGGCTGTAAGTTGTAGTTCCAGGGCAAGTCAAAGCACTGACTCTGAAGGCAGTAAAACCCAATATTCAAATCCTTCATCCCCGCACCATAGGATCCCTGGCTCACAGACCCTCCAATTGCCTTCCAATCCACAGCCACCAATCTTGCTGGGCCTTCAAACAGATTAACTTTCCTGTCATTGTAGCATCTACCAGCTGCTTCCTCCAGACAGCGTCTTACCCCGAAAAGTTCCTGGCTCTGCATCAAGACAGTCCTCTCACAATGAGGTCAAGTGCTTCTCAAGCTATGGATGACACTATCAAAAGGTATCAAAATACTTAAAGTAATGCTCCTCTGCAGCACACAAAAGGTATCGCCTCAAAATAACAAACACCTGTACTACACTCACTGTATCTCCCCTATCTAACACCTAATTACCCTACACCTCACCAAGTAAAATTACTTAAGACTATAGATTAAACTAATAATGCTTTCAAACTGGATGCTAATAGTATAGCATCCAGTAAAGTTAGGATTATCTTCTGTTATAAAGAGCGGGGGGAGGTTTTAAAAGAGTTTTTTCAGCTCTGTGTTAGAGCTCAACTAGACAGCAGCCCAGCCTGGTTGCCATCTTCCCCCTCCAGTAATGATGCCATTATGTGGTAATATAACCTAAATATTGTAACTGGGTCCAGCATTTTTGTTTTGTATTTTGATGTTTAAATAAATTAACACTGAGCACTTCAATTTTTCATCTGGACTCAATAGTTTGCACTCTTAGTGCACAGTAGTGTTGTGTTTGAAGTTTTGGAGCCTGGGAGTGAGCGCTCCCTGTTGCTGCAGCACTGCTTGCTGCTTGAGTAGTGTGGCTGCTTCGTGTGTGAATCGGTAAAAGGTGATACACATCACAGGGTGCATAGGCAGTGTGTCCCGAGGCCACATCAATCAATCAATCAAGAATTTTTATTGTATGGTTACAAACCTTCACAATCAAAGTATTAAGTACAATACATACATAAATACACATATATTATAAAAGAGAAATAAAATTTCTCCGTAGCCATATGACCTGTTATAGAATTCCTTTATACATAATTTCATGTGCAAACTTCAGCCTATACAGTGTATCCAACATAGCAGCGATTCAAGATTCTCTTAAAGTGCATAACATGAAAAAGGAATAAGATTTCCCCATATCCATATGACCTATTACAGGATCCTTTATACATGATTTTATGTGCAAACTTCAACCAATACAGTGTATCCAGAATAGCAGCAATTCAAAGCTCTCCTAAAGTGCATTACATAAATGCCCTTCTATATAATTTTAATTATGCTTCTAATTTTCTTGATAATGGAAAAATAGTTTGCTAAGCTATCCACTGTCCAACTGTCTTCCGTATGAAGCAGTATACCAGTAAGTTCCAATCTGTCAACACTGTACCTATTATTTAAATAAGGACCCAGCCAAAACATTTGTTGTCTTTCATACCATCTACAAGCCCATAAAACGTGATAAAGATCCTCCTTATCCTCACTACCACAGTCACATTCCTCCGAAAGTATGCCTGTTTTTTTTATACCTATAATCCAAAACTTTACTAGGAAGCTGCTCAAACTTATAAGTTATAAAATTGGAATGTACTTGGGGGTTAGTCAGAGTATCCAGATATTTTTTATATCCATGCTTATAAATGTTTGCAGCAAACCATTTCGAATACCGAGATTTCTTAATTTCTTCTAGATCTTTTAAACTCCAAAAATTACTAATTTTCCTAAATATATATTTTTTATACTTGAAACTTATATGAATACCCTGTTCCACAGAATTTTTCAAATGTATTAAATTGTACTTCCCCAGAATGGAATAGACTGTGTTCAGCCAAAAACCAGAATGAAACCCCCATTCATACCAGTTCTCTTTTTCATGTAGACATTTCTTAGCAATTAAACTTTCATTAAATCTAGTAAGCCTGACCCAATAATTAACCTTTCTAGATTCAATAACTGCATTAGTATCGATTATACCCAATTCTGAACGAATATAAGAGGAAGGACAAGAATGCCCAAGCCTAAGGGTATATCTTAAAGATTTATATAAGGGAATCATCAGTTTATTAATTGTATTAGATTCCCAGATTTCATTACCATATAATATTTGGGGTTCTACCTTGGTTTTCAACACTCTTAGCAAGGGGTCTTATCATTAATCCCCCAAATTTACAATTAAACCTATAAAGCCCAGCCATGATTTTCTTCAACTTTTCTTTTGCCAGTTCCAAATGAGAGGTCCACTTACAATTTTGCTGGATCACTATTCCAATATATACATAACTGGATACTACTTCTACTTTATCCAACCCAATGGACCAAGTACCATCAATTTTTTTTTTTTTTTTTTTCCCAAAATCATAACCTTTGTTTTACTCATATTGATTTTTAATTTTAATTTTTCTGATTCCTTAACTGTAAAATTCAGTTTCTTTTGTAAACTGAATTTTGTCAAGGACAAAACCAAAATATCATCAGCATAAGCCAAAATGGGGACAGGAAACTTCCTAGTTTTTGCAGAATCATTGTCTATTGCCACACTCTGTTTCAGCATGTTGTCCAAATATAATGTAAACAACAGGGGAGCGAGAATGCAACCCTGCCTCACACCACGATTGCATTCAAAAACATTGGATAATTGGCCCTTAGGACCAAGTCTAATTTTAGCCCAGGTTTTAGCATATAGTTGTGCAGTTATACTAACCATATTTGGATCAATACCGCTGTCCAGTAAGAGCTGCCATAACAAACTTTTAGAAACACTGTCAAGAACAATACTGTAATCAATAAAACATAAATACATCCTTTGACCCCTAAGTTTAATGTATTTTTCCATCATGTGATTCAAGACAAAAATATTGTCTAATGTAGACATACCATGCCTGAATCCAATCTGATAAGAGGAAATACCCCCTGTATTTTCAACCTCCAATTGTAACCAACCCAATATTATTTTTGAAAAGATTTTAAGATTCAAATCTAGGAGACTTATTGGTCTATACATCTTTGGATCATTTAATGGCCCTTTTTTGTGAAGTGGGATAATATTAGCCCTTTGCCATGAATCAGGAATCTATTTGAATTCATGCATTTATTATAGAATACTGTTAAATATTTACACCATAATGGGGATTCCGTTAAATAAACTTCAGCAGGAACCCCATCCAGGCCAGCTGCCTTCTGCTTTTTAAAGCGTACAAGGCTAGATAAGTTTCTTCGAATGTAATTGGCTACACATAGTTACAGACATGACCTATCATTTGAAAGCCCTCCGCTTCAAGATAAAACTAAATTCCTTTAAAATAGGCTACCCAAATTTCCTCGGAGATAAAAGTGTCAATATTAGCCTTATACTGATCAAAACTTTTAGCCACTAAAGACCAAAATGCTCTATTATCCCTACTTTGAATAGCTTCAAACATTTTCTTCCAACTAGTTTCATAAAAATTCTTCTTTTTATAAATAATGAGTTCCTTATAAGCTTTCTTCTTCTAATTCAGTAGCTTAAGATTAACCTGTTTCCTATTTTTATTGTATAGTCTACAGAGTTTCCTAACGTCAGCTTTGGCCTTTCTACAAACCCTATCAAACTAAGTATATATAGCTACATTCCTACCTCTTTTAATTAGGACTTCCAGAGCTGATTTAATTTTGACCAAGAGAGCACTTAGCTCCTCGGCAAGGTAACCAATATCATATTTACTAATATCCTCATAGGGATGGACTAATACTGACCCATAAATAATTGGTAATATATCATTATGTGAATTCTGCCTCCAAATAACCTTCCGAGCAGCTCAAATTTCTGTAAATTGAAATGGTTCTTGAACCGGCCTGTTCATCCATTCTAATTGGCCTTCCATAACAAGAGGATAATGGTCACTTTCAGCTCTAATTAGCACCTCACTATTTGTCCAACAACACATTTGACCAGACCAGAAGGCAAAATCAATCACAGAAGCACCCCTTTGGGAAACATACATAAAGTTCACCTCTTTATCTCCTTCTATCCTGCCGTTTAGTGAATACATATTATTTTCTTCAATTATTTCTAATACGGCTTTTCCATTTTGATTTATCACTTTATCTTTTGACTGCCTGCAAGTTAACTCTTCTAACTGATTGCAAATAAAAAATGAATGATCTGTAAGGCTATCATACAAGCCATTTTGTGCATTTAAATCACCCAACAAAAGTACCTCCGCCTGTGGAAAGACTTGCTGTACTTCTTTTAATTGAACAGATATTTCATGCCATATACCCACCAAGAAATAACCAGAGTTCTCGAGGGGAACATAGCAATTCATCATAATCATTTCCATTAATCCACATTTAAGTGTAACGATCACATAATTTTCTGCATGTTTCCAAAGTACAACTTTACCGAAAATACCAATTTTAACCAGAGCAATAATCCCACCTGAATATCTCCCCAATTTCTTACATTTATGACCAGGGGCTTGAAAAGCTTCATATCCGTTAAGAGCAATAGCTACCTCTTTAGAATGCTATGTCTCCTGAAGGCAAATTATCTCATATTCCCTCAAAAATTGAATACACTCTTCATCCACCCATAAAGGTTGCCAGCCAGCTATGTTCCGAGTAATAAATCTAGTTCTAGAATGGTGACTATCTACCCCCAGGGTATTATTAACCACCATAAGGGATAGTCACTCATTATACCCTGCTAACATCCTAAATCTGTTTTGCTAATGGGAGGGCAAAACCTCTATCACATGACCCAGATCAATAAACTCCCCCTTTAATAGTAGTAAAGTCTACCAAATGTAGACCTAAATGGTCCAAATTCCTAGCTTGAGGCAGAATTAAATCTGCTAGCCTCTCATTATGAACATAGATGTCTATCTGGCTCCTCTCATGTCTGCGTTCAGCCTGGATACTACTGAGATTTTCTATTGGGACCATCATGAAATTTTCCAACAGATTCCCAATTGCTACGGTCAACCCGTAATCTATTTCTTGTGTCATATGATTCATCCCAAACAGCGTTATAATTCTATCACTTAGATTCCTTACGCTTGACTTGTTACATTTACCTTTATTAAATTTCTCTCTCTATTAGGAAAGAACAAGAACACCTCCTTATCAATCAACAAGTCTCTATTAACCCAGACAAAATTCGCAGTTCTCGGGGAGTCAAAATAGACATCAATAATAGTAGCCTCAGCCAGCCTGGTGGTGCTGAGGGTTGAGGCACTGGACACCACACCTCACGGCACGCCGGTGACCCAGGTTCGGGAATGAGCACGGGCCGCAGGGGGTCGGCCAGGGGGGAGGAGGAGGAGAAGGATAGAGCACCCAACGGCTGCTCTCCTTCTCTGAGAGGGTTAACTGCAGGCTCCCACTGCAATATCACCATCTGGGGGGAGCCCAGGTGGAAGGTGTGGTAGGTGGAGAAGCAGTAAGGGCATTGGGCAAGACGTCGACAGAGGGGTTGAGTGGGAGGCATGTCTCAGCATGCCTCCTAGCTCATAGGCCCTCATTGCATGCTGACATCTGGGGAAGAACACAGAAAAACACCTCGGCTTCTCCTAGGTGATGACACCCCGCTGAGAGGTCTCCGGGCTCATCGGGACAGACTACGCTGCACTAATTCCGCAATATGAGTATGTTGGTTTGAGGAGGTAAGAATGGGGGTGTCCCTCCTCACCCCTACCCGGGGAGGTATATTGGGGTAAGATGGTGTGGAACCATGAGCTCTAGGGGCAGATTTCAGTGGAAACGGGGCTTACAGTAGGGGATGTCCGAGAGAGTGGAGAAGCGAGGCAAGTAGGGTGCATAAATACACAGTAAAAAAAAAATTATTGTAGCCTCCTTTATTGGTACCCTTTTAATTTCAACAATGTCAGCTTCTATGAGTTCAATGTCCAATTCCTTATTCAGGAATTTGAGAATATGGAAATCCAACATAGCGTCCTCAAGGACACCCCAATTAAGTGGACCATAGAAATCTAATTAAGGGTTTATCCTGAACAGTGCAAGCTGAAACTAAGTTTTTCTTTATATCCTCCTGTAAAGTTATCACACTACTATCCTTAATGACCTGTTCTCCATATCCAGTGTTACTCCTACCAAGTTCCATACCTAAACAATCACTTGTCTTTATATCACACATTAACCCTTCCACTCCTTGTTCCAACTTTGCCAATTCCTTCTCCAATTTAGATGATTCGTGTGGGATCTGAGGCATATGAGTTTGTACAGCTTCTGCCACCTCCCCTCACTTTTTATTTTTATGTATATTTAATTTATTTTTATTCCTAACTTTTTTTCTTCACCTCAAATTTTTATCCCCAGAAATCCCCTTAACCGGAGACTCTGGGAAATCAATTATACTAAAATCAGGTCTCAATTGATCTATTCCCAAAACATTCATATCATCAGAATACTGTTCTATAATGGATGCTGCTTCCAAGCTTTCAGGATTTATTAATTTTTTTAATTTTTCATGCAGATAATCAACTTTATCCATAATCTAACTGAGTCTACTTTCATTATTAGCAACCTGTACTTTCAACTCCTCTAATGAGTCTTTATTAAGCACTAATTGTTCCATTAAAATCACAAAGGAATTTTTTGGGTTCCTTAACAGAGCAATTAACTCATTGCTCAGCCTAGCAGGAATAAAATCCTAATTTCCTGTGTGCAATTATTACTTCTGTAAGATTGTTTTGTACAAATATCAGTTTTACCTTTACAGTGACATCTAGAATTAATAGATTTTCTTTTCCACTCTTTTGAGACCATCTATTGTATGTTGTAACTCCTCTAACACCTCCTTAAATTCATAATTCTTATACGCTGTACTCATTTCTGAGTCTACTACTAAACCCACCATGTCAGGGACCTCCAAGGATTTACTAACCACTGGAGAATCTTCAGACTTCCTCCATAGCCTGTTTTTTTTTTTCCAGATTATCGGACATAAAGAGCTATGTGAGAGGCTTTTGGTTGTATGAGTTAAACAATCATACAACTGATAACCATGTCCATCTCCCAGAGTACCAGCAATAAAACTACACCATTTGACTCCCACAACTCCAGCCCCGGTTCTTCCCCTAGTTCTCCTGTATAATCTAGAATTGAGGCATCGGCTACTTCAGCAAGATGTCCTACCTTTTACTCACCTCCTGAAATTACAGATAAAATTATATTACCACTCAGAGTGGAAGTATTAATATTCTCATCAGGTGGTCAGTGATCTTAGTTTGACTCCCACCTACTTTGACATTCTTTGTTGGCAACTCTTGTAAAGGGGAAATTTGAGTAATATTCGTTCTCTGTTTTCTAGTAAATACTATTTCACTTAAAACTTGGGCACAAGTAACTAAAATTAATCAGATTTGATATATAAAAACACACATATAAGAAAAGACACATATCACACTAAAAATGCACAATAGGAATAACACTGTGAGAAAACGGGCATATAGGCATAAAGTTCCTTTTTCAATCAATAGCACTAAACACAGAGTCACTTATAAGTCTTGTTAAAATTTCTTCTATCTCTTGAATCTCTTCGAGACAGTTCAAAACGAACCAGGCCAAATAAACCTCAAAGCTGGATGCCCGATAACGTAACTTATTAGCAGAAGCCATATAATTAATTGTTACTTGAACAGATGCATCTTCGTTTTTTCAAATAAGTTCTTTTAAGCACAGCAGGAAAACAGGCAAGTCTTAAGATCCCTCTCAAAAACCAAGGCCACAATACAGATAACAAACTTCCACATGCAGATCTCCAAGGTTTCCACACTTTCCACGCTTCCAGGCTGTTTACTGATTCTATCGAAAGAAACCAACCACTTGTCTGTAGAGTCCCAATTAGCAAGAAACTTTGAGGGATAACTCAGTTGTCACTAATTTTCTATCTCTTCCTCCATCCAGGCAACCAGGCTCCACAGTAAAATCTCTGGGGGGAACACTCCAACACAGCTGACTGCCACCTCAAGCACAGCAGTCTGCCGTTAAAACCTTGGACTCCTCTGCACACAGAACATGCTCCGCAGTGCTTTCTTCACCACCTCTCCCCAGGTGGGCTACACCATCCACTGCACTCCAGCCTGCGGGGGAGACAAAAGACAGCAGCAGAGGACCACAGAAAACCGAGCCACACAAGATGGTCTGGAAAGTCCTAAGTAACTTAGACAGGTATGGATCAAAACATAGATGGCGTACCTTTTCTAAATAATAAAAGTGCTTTATTCAGGTCCTGCTAGATCAACTCTTCCTCAACTGATCAGCATGCAGCAGCTCGCCCGGAAGTCTCCGTCTGAGGCCACATGAAATGCATCCATGTTCCTCCAAATTGCTGATCAGCTACGAGATGTTGTAAGCAAGGCCAGCTACTTCTCCTTGCAGCATTGTTCTCCCACCATCTACCAGGCTTGATCTTCCAGGAGGTGCTTCATCATGTCAGACAGGGAGCTGCAACGTGTTCTCGGGGACCCCAAGTCAAGGAGACTTGTTTGCGCCTTCGCTAGTGTCCGAAAAAATTTGGGGCCATTTTGAAGAAACACCTTATACTGTGCAGGATAGAAAAGCAGCATCTTAATCTTCTTCTGCTTAAGGTGTCATTCAAGCTCCAGGAGTTTGCAGCATTTGACCATTATCTGCGGTTCATAGTCATAATCAAAAAACAGCTTGGCATCACCCAATACTACACAGAAACATAGAAGCTGTCGGCACATAAGTACCACTTGGCCCACCTAGTCTGCCTTAAATTCCCTATCTATAGTGCCACCAGAGACCCTACTTCCCTACCTCCTGTTTGCCCCATGCTGCTTGCCACACTTTCATTTTATCCCAATAATTCAAGAATTTCATCTCTAGGGACCTAGGATGAGCCTTTGTAGCCACTGGACAGGATGCAAGGCCCTGATGAGTTCTCTCGATGGGAAGGGGCTGCTCCCTAGGTATCTGAAAAGTTCCCTTAAGAGGGAGACTTGGTAAAAGCTGCTAGTCTCCCTCTTTGGTGCCCTCAGAGAGGCCGTGGGTGTGTAGGTTGTTCCTACAGAACCTCAGCTTGAGATCCTCCAGTTTCTTGGCAACCTCCCTGTCTGTTTTAAAAAAGATAACGCAGGGCCATATTGTGGTTATCTGTTTGGGCAGCAGTCTGTGTCAGGCCACATTCATAGTCTGCTGTTCACTCCTTCACTTCACAGACCACTTGCTTTGTGTCAGCCAGACAGTTTCCATATGATTCATGGTGGTGCCAAGATTATTAAGCTCTTGAAACTGTTTTTTAGACTTGATTGTGAGCTACCGTTCCTCTTCCTCATTGTCCGTGAAGTCAACATCGCGGATTGGCGAGGCACTTGGCTGGGATGCAGCCCACCCACAGCTCTGACCAAGTATTTTTGCAGAAGTCAGGTTGACCATAAAATACTTTAGTGTCTGCCTTACTGCCATTGCTATAGGATCAATATTCCTCTTTCTCAACAGGTTTGAAGATAGGTGTGTGGGCTATAAATGGATTTAATTCTCAGTTGAGGGGAAGCTCTGTGAAGCCATGTCTGCATGGACTGGCACCATATGTCACTCATCATAGTGTTTTTAACTCTGAAAAAAGAGGAGTGGCCATCCTATGCTGTAGTGATCCGACTTTTAAGGAACAGGAGGTGCTCAGAGATACCCAGGATCGATTGGTGCAGGTATGGGGTAACTCTGTGGTCAGCCCAGTGTAATAGGGTCAGTCTATGCACCAAATAAGAATGACCCACATTTTTTCACTGACTTATCCATACATTGATAGGTCTTAATACAAATAATATCCTGTTGGGCAGAGACTTCAGTATTGCTCAAGATGATAATTCTAAGTGGAGGCGGGTATTCAGGTTGATAATATGATGGGGTAAGTTTTCGGGCAGGGGTCCTGGGTGTGGCGCGCACGTATGTGACCACACACCAACCTTTGTTTCTGGTTTACTGTTTGACATGTTTTTTTTCTTTCACTGTTATTATTAACCTTTAGTGTTTTATGTACAGGCTAAAATATGTCATGTATTTAACTCCTGTGCCTAATTATGCCTCTTCCTAGTAGTCTGCAGTTATATTACACTTGATTTACAATTACTTGTGTGTAAACATCAAGTCTTAGGGTGGAAATCCTGGGTTTTTTTCAGGTGTTGTGGGGTGCCCTGGGTCTGCCTTGTAGCGGAATGCCTGGGAAGCCTAGCAAACTGCCTCATAACCTACCAGGCAGTAACCCTGTTTTGTTGTGAAAAAGGTAATGCAGGACATAGACCAATTGGTAGGAAGAACCACGTAGTATGTTGAACAGGTCCTGATTGAGTGGTTCTGCTTGGTATATGGATGATGTCTAATAACCCTATGCAAGGCAGTTTGAAAACTGGCTACATCATCCTATGCCATGTGTATTGGTTTGTTCAGTTGGCCTGGCTCCATGGTGCTTCACTGTGGGGGGGGGGGAAGAGTGGCTAGCAATAAAGTATTGGTGGTTAAGAGAGGACTCAATAGGTGTGCTGACCACTAGATAAGATCCAAAGTCAAGAGGCTGAAATTTTAAAACAATGTTTTACCACTATTCTGTATAATTGGAAGCATTTCTTTCAGAATGTTGTACGTTAAATGAAATGTATTCGTTAATGCCAGAGTGTATTGCACATTTCCCCAGATATTATGGATATGACCTATTAGGAGCTCAATAAAACTGAGCTTAAAAATAAAAAGATAATTCCGGACTGATCAGACCCCAGGGAAAAAGGAAGGACCTTCAGAAAATGCAAAGGGAGCATGGACTCACTGATATATGCGTGCGGTGCACCCTGAGTGACAGGAATTCACGTTACTCACAGAATGTGTCAGTAGAAAAGACATGATGGGCCCATCTAGTCTTCCCTATTTTCCCTGCTTATTACTACACTCTGAATCCTATTTAGTTACTGGTGTCTCTCCCTTCTCTCTCTTACCTCTTCTTATTATACCCATGTGCCTATCACACGCATGCTTGAATCTCCCCACTGTCTTCGCCCCGCCACCTCTTCTGGCAGGCTATTTCAGGTGTCCACCACATTTTCTGTGCAGAAGTATTTCCTCACATCTCACTTAAACTCCCCCCCAAGCTTCATAGCATACCCCCCTGTTCCACTGCTCCTCCTCCTGTGAAAGAGACTCCCCTCCTCCACCTTGTTCACCCCCGTGTGGTACTTACAGGTCTCAATCATGTCCCCTTTCACTGTCCTCGCCTCCAGGAAGTACATGTTGAGCTCTTGCAGCCTCTTCTCTTATAGTTTCTCATGCAACCCTGCACTATTTTGGTAGCGTCATCTGGACCATTTCCACCCTGTCAATGTCCCTGAGGATGTGCAGCCTCCAGAACTGGACACAGTACTCCAGGTGGGTTCTCACCAGTGAGCAATACAATGGTAACACTAACTCTCTTCTCCTGCTAGAAATCCCCCTCCCTATGTACACCAGCATTCAGCTAGCCTTGCTCTTTACCTTGTCACACTGCCCTGCCACCTTGAGATAATCCGAAATGATTACCCCAAGGTCCCTCTCTTGCTTGGTAATTGTAAGTACCCTCCCCCAATACTCAGTGGCACATGATAGCTGTAGCAGAATAGACCTGTTTTTGATCATGAAATCCTGGGGCATTCGGGTCAGGGTGGCTAGGAATGGGGACTTTGTGATTTCAGATCTCACTCCAGTAGAGCTGTGTGTAGAGTGTGGCCCCGAAACAGCAAAGCAACCCAGGTAGTGTTTTAACCCTAATATCCTACTAGAAAAAGAATTCAAGTTCATATGGAAACAGACACAGAACTGTACTTTTATAAAACTTTCATGAAATTAAACCACTGATGTTAAATAGCTGGCAAGATAATGGAATCACTTCTAAAGGAAATATTTGGAGAATACCTCCAGACCACCGGACTGTGGGACCAGAGACAGCATGGGTTCACAGTGGGGAGATCCTGTCAGATCAACCTGATAGAGTTCTTCAGTGTGGTGACCAGGGTAGCGGACCAGGGCAGGGTGGTAGACATGATCTATCTACTGTAGATTTCAGCAAGGCCTTTGACACCGTCCCCCATAAATGATTGGTGATGAAACTAAGCAGCCTGGGGGGTGGGGCCTGAAATAGTAAATTGATAGGAAAACTGGCTTAGGAATAGGAGCCAAAAACTGGTGGTAAATCGGGTACACTCTGAGGAGGGAAGGGGAGGGTTACTAGCAGGGTACCACAGGGGTCCGTATTGAGCCCTGTACTCTTCAATAACTATGTTAGTGACATGACAGAGGGACTGGGAGGGAGGGTATGCCCATTTGCGGATGACACAAAGATCTACAACAGGGTGGACACACGGGGGGGTGTGAAGAAGATGGCAGAAGACCTAAAAAAGTTAAAAGAGTGGTCAGAAAGGTGGCAGCTACGATTCAACACCGAGAAGTGCAGGGTTATGCACTTGAGGCACAGGAACCCGGGGGCAGAGTACACTCGGGGGGGGGGGGTACTAGAAGTCACAAGACACAAGAGAGACCTGGGAATTAACATCACTGATGACTTGAAGGTGGCAAAGCAATGTGGGAAGGCAGTGGGAAAGGCAAACCAAATGCTTGGATGCATAGGGAGGGGTGTCACCAGCAGAAGGAGGAATGTGATATTACCCCTGTATACTTCATTAGTGAGGCCACACCTCGAGTACTGTATACAGTTCTGGAGGCCCATCCTCAAAAGGACAAGGACAGGGTGGAGATGGTGCAGAGAAGGGCAACCAAAATGGTGCAGGGCCTGCATCAGAGGACCTATGAAGTGGGGCTTAAGGAATTAAGCTTGTACTCCCTGGAGGACAGGAGGAGGCAGGGGGTTATGATTGAGATATTCAGATATCTCAAGGGAATAAACAAGGTGAAGGAGGAGAGTATTTTCCAGAAAAAAGATGTTCTAGGTCTAGAGGTCACAATATGAAATTGGAGGGGGGTAGGTTCAAGAATAATGTGTGGAAGTTCTTCTTCACAGAAAGGGTGCTGGACAATTGGAACAGACTCTTGGCGGAGGTCGTTGGGGGAAAATACAGTCACAGGTTTTAAGCATGCATGGAATAAACACATGGGTATATTGGATAATGGAGGGAGTGGATGACGGCCCCCCAGTGGTGGCTTGGGTAGCACTATTGGGGGAATTTTATGGGCAGACTAGGTGGGCCAAGAGGTCCTTATCTGTTGATAGAATCTATAAAAATATAGTACAATATGGGAAGTCATAAGGCCAGCATGTGAAGCCAAATCATAGCTGATATGGCTGCCAGAAGGAAACTTAGGCAAACAGACCTTGCAAAGAAGGCAGGGAAACTAAACACTGAAAGTCTAGTCCCCAGTGCAAATACAGGAACGGACCATGCTGAAATACAAGATTAATAAATCACTTAGCTATAAGGCAGAAAATGCTTCTTACAGACAAGGGCAGAAATACTTGGAGAGTGGGCCTGCCCAGTGGTGCTGAGGGTTAAGGCACTGGACACCACACCTTGCGCTGCACCAGCAATCCGGGTTCAGAAATGGGACCGGGTTGTCAGGGGTTGGCTGGGGGGTAGGGAAGGAGCAGAACTGAGTAGCCAGAGTAGCAGCTCTCCTCTCCTGGGGAGAATCTTCGTCGCCCCCCTCTCCACAGTTCCGCTCCCATCGGTCGGAGGTCCAAAGGGTAGCTCAGGCAGACGAGGGTGGCAAAGCATTGGGAGGGTCCCCTGGAGCCGTGGCATGCATGCATCTCCACATGCACATGCATGACCGGGGTGCAGGTACAAAAACGGGGGAAAAAGCCTAATAAAAATGTAAAATAATAAAAAAAAAAAAAGAAATACTTGGAGAGCAAACAATGGGCAGGACAACTACTGGCATAATGTGTCAAGGTGAGGCAGGGGCACATTATATTCACACCATCAGAAAAGGATATGGATTTTTGATACTGAAGAAATTAACAGAGAATTTTGGAGATCTAGGAACAGTTTTATAATGTAAGTAGGCCACCAGCCCATAAGCAGATAGTATCATTTTGGGACTCAAGGTTCAGGGTTCAAGGTTTATTTATTTGACCATAAGGTCATGACAATCTATTAGTAAAAAGTACATTTAGGAAATACATTAGATAGGTTAATAAATAATACACATTAAAGATAAAGCAACAAAAACACATAATAAACAGCCTGTGCACTTTCCAGACCATTTATACCTATAGGCAAAGTTGTTCATCAGTTTTTATCAAGTCCTGTATCAGACTTTGTTCCAAGGACAGCCCAAAATTACATTGTTAAAGTCCTTCCAAGATAACGTTATACAGCTAGAAGAAACAAAGCTGGTCAGAGCCGATAGGGCTGCAGCTAAGGAATTTGGGGTAAAAATATTGAAAATTACCAAAGTTACAAACCTGTGTTAGCAAAATGTAACATAGGCTCATCAATTGTTTTGTAATATTTTTACACCAAACTTTCAACATAGCCTTGTTATGACCCTGCCTCATGAAGAAGGGTAGAGCAAATGTTCAACTGCTGCCCGAAAGGGGATTTGGCACAGGGACTGCAAAATCAACTTTTGGGACACAAAAACACATTTAGGGCTCTCTGTAATAGATTTCAGACTCTAGCAGACATGAACGAAGCCGAAGACCCGGGACCAGACGATTCAGAACAATCTACAAGGCCTAACCCTGGCACCCCCAGGAAAAAACTCACTATGACTTCGACCTCCACAACTTCCAAATCCTCCCAAAAAATCACACAGGAGACCTCAACAGAAGCAATTTTACAGGCAATAGCCGATTTTCGCGGGGAGGTCCGTGAAACAATGCAAGACTTAAAAATGGAGCTGGCGAATTTATAGGCACAAATGATAGAAGCCGACCATCAAATAATAAAAAATATAAACAAAATTGAAGAACTAGAGACTTCTATTAAAATACGGCTTCCGAGCAACTAACAATGGCATCTCGATATGAAGATGCCAAAACGAGAGACAGGCGTGAAACATTGTATCTTTGGCATACCTGAAAATAGAAGAGGGGAAAGATGCGCTTGCCTACGCAGATTACCTCCTCCGTACAGTGTTAGAGCTAGACCCAAATCAGCAGCTAGACACTGAAAGGGCCCATACAGCACTTGAGCCCAAACCTACGCGCCCTGTGGCGAGGCCTCATTTATATGTGATACATCTGCTCAGTTACCAAACTAAAGAGCTCTTACTTAAAAAGGCATGGCAGAAGGGAAAGGTGATGCTAGACCTACGAAGACTGTTATTCAACAACGACTATGCATCTTGTATACAGTGCTTATGTAGAGACTACAATCCACTGTTCCCTGTGATGAGATCTCAGAAAATTCATTTTAGGACACCATATACTGCGAAACTGACCGTCATGCTACCCACGAGCCAGCAGACCTACCATTCGGCACAGGAAGCGGCAGAAGATTTACTGTCCAAGGGTCACATCAACCAAAAGACTTCAGACATAGTGAAGGCTAGATCTCAGCAGTCGAACCAGCTCTCCATAGGCAGGCAGCAAGAAGGATACCAGACACTGGCAGACATCTTGCGACGCCTTAATCAATACCGAAATCCCATGCTGAATACCTGAGGTACAGTTAGCGATTGCGGGGTGGTCTCTCACTCCGCTCCTTCATTTGGCTAGACTGGGGGGGATTGGGGGTCTGGGGAGGGCGATAGGACAGTTGGGGGGATGCATCTATGGAACTAAGACAATTGAAGCTCATATAGAATATCAAATACAGGCTAAAAATAGAAACCAGTCTGTCTAATGGCTTCACTCACATTTCCAGATGGCGGGGTTCATCCCAAGCTTGGGAAGTGACCTGGAGGTATGCCCTTTATTCCCATGTCCTGGTCAGTTTCTTTCTCCTTGCCTCTCGGTTCCTCTCAGTCTCCACCTACATACACTGTGAGTGGGTTATGCCAAGGAGAAAGTGGGGGGGGGGGAGACTAACCAATGCAAAATAATGGCCCAAATACGGAACTAGAGACAGAGACCTTAATCCAGAATGGGACACTCAATTCAGACGTTGGGAAATAGCAAAAAAATTATCTCTACAAAATATCCGAATAGGATAAGTCACAACTACAACGTCTATGAATAACATTTTGACCACCCCTTTCTCCTCACTTGGAACAAATTGGATAATTAAAAATGAGAGACTCCACTATTTCCATTGGAACATTGCTCCACTGCCTAACCCTTTTACAAGGGACTTATCTTATAACTGGTACCCCATTCATAAGTACGACCCAAGACCTATATTGAAATTATGTTTATATCGAAGGAGATAACCATGTTTCTTTTGTTTTTTATATAAGGAAAAGGGGATCCAATAACTGCTATATAACAAAGACTATTTAAGGATTGTACTTTGGGACTAAAGTAAGAGATTTAGACAGAAGGGAATAAGTGGAAATCAAGGGGTAAAGAGAGTATGTGATTGGGGGAGAGGGTCCTACGATTTACATGATACCAGATGGGATGGAGGTTTTCTTTGTTGGGCCTGTATCTCTTATTACTAATGGGGGGTGCATATAATACATATCTAGTACTTGAACCCCTTAGACGATGCTTTTGGGCAACTAAAATATGTAAAGGAGGGAGAAGGGGACCTATAACTTAAATCTAATGTGGTTTTCCTGATGGACATGATCTAACACTCCTGTCAACAATTAAAATAATGAAATCCACGGAGAGAAGCACAAGGCGAACTGAATTAAATTTCTTCCTCTGCTTCCCCTCTCAGGCATATAGCCTGTCAAACTGTAAGGAGGAAATTACTTCTTTTTACGACTAATTGATCCTTGGGGAGAGATTGGTGATAGAAGATTTTTGTTCCATTTGGGAGAGGATCTTATTTACACCCACCTATTTAGAGGCCTGGGGCAGGATTCTCAAAGCCTTCAGAAGGTGCAAAACCTTCCCTAAGTCCCCAAGACTTCCTCAGCTATGGAAAAAAAGTGGAGATTGCTCCAAGTGCTATTCACAAAAACCTCCACAGCTATGGGGAAAAAAAAAAACAGACAGTGGAAAAAAGTGCAGCTGCTGAAGTCCCTGAGGACAAAAAGGTGTGAGATAAGTAAGGCACAGCCCCTGAAAGGCTATTCACAGCCAGTTTTTTTTTTTCCGCAGCTGAGGAAAGAATGTTACACACAGTGGAATGAGGTGTAACTCTCCCTCAGCACATTGCAGTAGTGCCCCAGCAATTGGAATAAATTAAGGTGGAGGTGTACCACAGGTAATAGCATCTCAGACAGTATAGCAGTGGCTGATGTTACAGCACTGAAAGCACACATTGCCATGATATAGCAACAGGCAACAACCACTAGACCTAGTGCAGCCCATGACAGAGCCCCACAAGCAGTAGAGCCTGACCAGCCAGCAGCGAGTGCTATCTCTGCAGGCCACAGGAACACCCAAGGGAGGGATGACCAGCAGGGACAGTCGGCCACTGTGGTGCCAAGGTATTGTTGGTACCTGTAGTGCTGCTGTGGTCCCAGTTGGGGACTGGTTGCAGGTCTCTGTGTGTGCTGTCAGCTCCATATTATAGCAGCACTGTTACAGCCTGCTGCTTCAGCTACTGTGGTTCCCTATTGGTGTGCCATCACAGCTGCGGATTCGCAGCACTTGTGCAAGTCCTGCAGCAGCTAAATTGCCACACCTGTGGCACTTTTTGTGGAAATCCGCAGCTGCGCTGATTTTCTTTGAGAATACAGCGCAACTCCGTTTCCACACTGCAGCAAGCCTTTTTCCCACAGCTGCGGGAATTTCGGCTTTCTTTGTGAATCCTGCCCCTGGTCTATATGAGATACAGGAATGGAGAGCCCCTTAACGGGGACTAACAGCTCTTGGGAATGCCGAGACCAAACCAGGGTGCTTTCGGATTTCCATACACTCTATTTGGGGTGATGTCACTGCTTCTGTGGATACAGGCCCGGGGGGGGGGCAGGTGGATTACCCTAATCTTCTTTCCTACCCCTTCAGGGATCTGGAAGGGGAGCCCATCGAGAGTGCTTCAGGTAAGCACCTCCAGTTTGGGGATCAATATGTATATAGTTCATACGACTGAATATCGACAGCTACGAGAGGGTTGTGGACTGTCCTTCCAGAGATGGATTTAGATGTCTTGTTAAGTTTATTGTTTGGGGAAATAAGGGGGAGTTTCCAAATACCCACATATAGAAATTTTTATATGGGTACCCTGGGGAGGGGCAAAAGTTTTGAAAGTTTACAAAAAGTTACAGCTTATTCAGCTTTCTGATTTTAAGAGAGCAACCCTGGGAAAGGGGAGGGGAAAAACAACAACACACAAATTGAGTTATGAAGAATTTTTATTGATGCTGCAACAATACAGATCTGAGAAGAACCTATACCATGGTCACTTCCTCCCCCTCTTTAGGAGGGGAATGATCGGGAAGAACCCAGACTTCTGGCTGCTAGGGACAAAACAAAATAACACAATTTATTATATAAACAAAAATGACCACTAATCCAATACAAATCTACTTGCATAATATAAATGGTCTCCACAACCCTAATAAAAGATATCGAGTTATGCAACAACTTAAAAAACAAATGGCCAGTCTTTATCTTCTTCAGGAGACACATTTGTCTGACTCTGAACACCAGAAACTTAACTGGGGGAAAAGATACATTGTGTACACCTCCTCCTATCACAGGGGAAAAAAAAGAGGTGTCACAATCCTGATCTCAGCTGATACTCCTTTAGAAATTCATAACACATGGTCTGATACACAGGGTAGATGTATAATTTTACAAGGCTTACTATATGGCCACCAGGTCACTATAGCTAATGTCTACTTTCCCCCTTTCCACCCTCAAACCCAGCTCCAGGTATTACGTAAATTTACTTCCCTTCTTATCAACCATCTACAGGTCCAACTTATAATGGGAGGGGACTTTAATATGACCTTTTCACCAAAACTAGACTGTTCCCACCCACACAAATATAGAATGAATAAGACTGTC
Source organism: Neoceratodus forsteri (assembly GCA_016271365.2). Lineage (NCBI taxonomy): Eukaryota > Metazoa > Chordata > Ceratodontiformes > Ceratodontidae > Neoceratodus > Neoceratodus forsteri. The sequence continues at coordinate 255,030,899 of CM057451.1, read as the reverse complement.
ACCAACTTTAGAAACATATTAGACCACTTGGGGATACTGGATATATGGAGACGTACTTTTCCATCAGCCCCAGGATACACCTATCATTCACCTTGTTTTCATTCTTACTCACATATTGATTATTTTTTTACAACCTATGAACATTTCTCAAAAGTACAAGATATATCTATAGGCCCTAAATTGATTTCTGATCATCACCCCCTCATATTAAAGCTAGATGTGGGGAAAGCCCCAAGAAAAACACTCTGGAGAATGAATCCCTTATTAATACAGGACAAGGAATTTCAGGAATATATGAAAACACGTATCGCCCAGTTCTTGACCTAAAACTCCCCTACTGCAACTACACAATCAATTTTATGGGATGCACTAAAGGATACAATTTAAGGTGAAATCATAGCTTATATGACAAAAAAGCATAAGGAATGAGAATTAAAATATCAGCAAATTACAGAAGAACTACTTGATTACCAATTACTGTATAGAGAGGGAGACCAGGAGGTATTTACTAAAATCAGGGAAACTAAGGCAGCATTACAAAAGCTTCTAGACAATAAAATACAACAAACATTGACCTATTTACATCATTCTACCCATGAAAGGGGCCCTCAGGGAACAAAATAACTTGCTTATAAACTTCGTTCTAGGAAAAGAACCTCCACGATCTTAAAGGTTCGGAACTCAACTAAGAAAATGGGCCATACTGGATCTCATATAGGCCAGACATTTTCCGAATTTTATGGTAAATTATATTCTGAATAACAGGAATTTAATGACCTAGACCAAATAACTTTTCTTTCTCGTCTAAATCTTCCTCGACTACAAGATGCCCAGAGGAAGGCCCTGGAAGCTCCAATATCTCGTATTGAGATCTCAGAAGCTATACAAAAATCCAAATGGGGATGATGTCCAGGCCCAGATGGCTTTATCATAGAATGGTATAAAAAATGTTCTGCCATTCTTCTTCCTAGTCTACATTCACTCTATAATGAGGTAGCTAAAGGAGACTCCCCTCCCCTTGGAACTTTGCCACACTATCCCCAATCCTAAAACCAAACAAAGACCCATCTAACCCTGTGGCATATCGCCCTATTTCCATTTTAAATAATGATTATAAACTATTCACTAGTATATGGGCCAAGAGAATAGCAAATTTCCTCCCAAATATTATTAACCCAGATCAATCGGGATTTATTCTACAAAGAACCACTTCAGATAATATACGTAAAACCTTAATTCTTCAAGAATATATTATAAAACAACAGATCCCCACTGCTTTTATTAGTTTAGATGCCGAAAGGCTTTTGACAGGGTAGCCTGGCCCTTCCTTTGACATACCCTACAAGTATTTAACTTCCCCTCTTCTCTTATATCTTGTTTACAAACTCTATATTCTTCTCCTAAAGCCTATTTAAGAATTAACAGGAATATTTTACCCCCAGTATCAATCAACTGTGGCACTCACCAGGGTTGCCCTCTTTCTCCATGCTTATTTGCTCTCTATATGGAAATACTAGCACAGGCATTGAGGGAGAGTAGGGAGATAGAGGGCATACCTATAGCACAACAAAACTATATAGTCTATTCACAGATGACATATTCCTCTCCCTGACCTCCCCAGATACTTTGATACCCAAGGCCTGGGAAATCTTAAAACAATTTGAGCAAATAGTCGGCTTTAAATTAAATGACTCTAAAACAGAAGTTCTGATTTATAATTTTAATCCCCCCCCAACACTTTAAAAGATTATATCCACTTAAATGGCTTACAACTAAAATAAAATATCTTGGCATCAATATCCCACTTCACCCAGAAGTCCTAGAACTAATTAATTATGAACCATTATCACTTAACATCCAAGCAGACCTCACTAAATGGTCCTCTTTTTACATTCCACCAAAAAATAACAATAATTAAGATGAACATAGTCCCTAGACTTCTCTACCTCATTCAAAATATACTAAATTCCCCCTCACCATTTTATTTTAAATCTTGGGACAAGATAATATCTACATTAATTTGGGGTACCGAATGTCCACGCATAAGGTCGTCTGTTTTAAAACTGTCTCCAATACAGGGTGGAGTGGGACTTCCTGACCTCTCGCTCTATGCTAAGGCAGATCCCCTTTGCATAATTCTTATGTGGTTGGTGGAGGACTACCAAACCCCCTGGAAAAGTTTAGAATTTGAGATAAACAACCTACATGACATAAATAAAATACTCTTTTCCTCTGAGGGACGTTCTCTACCCTCTAGGGCTTTTTCCACAATAATGGCCAATACATATCAATTATGGAAGAAATTGAGAAGGACTAAAACTATCCACTCAACTTATGAAAATTGTAAATTGATTTCAGAGGAGGAATCTTTCCTCCCTAACTTGTCTGATCCCTCCTTTAAGAAATGGAGATGGAAGGGATTATCCCATTTTTTTTCAATTTCTATCACCTCAGGGAATCTCTCGCTTAGTACAGTGAGAACAAAATTTTAATCTATGTACAGTAGATCAATTTCAATACTTCCAAATCTGTAATCATATCCTAAGAAATGATTATTTATAACCAATCCTGCAAACTCCAGCCCCAGAGTTACTGCAATTTTTATATCAGCAATAGGGGGAAAGACTGAGATCCATCTAATAGGGAATATATATAAAACCCATAGAGCAGAAGCCTTTTACAACACAAAATCTATCCTAAACGAGTAGAATAAAGATCTTGATTTGGAAATCTCATGGGAATCCTGGAAAGAGACCAATATATCAGCAATTAAAGTTACATCCTTGCCCCTTTGGCAAGAATTCACTTGGAAATGCCGTATGAGATATTTCCATTCCCCTGAGATTCTTAGTCACTATTTACCTGAGAGATATGGCGAATGTTGGCACAGATGTATTTGTCAACATGCGACTCTTGGCCATGTCCTTTGGCTATGTCCACTCTTGATGCCATTTTGGATTTCCCTCCAAACGAAACTATCTCAATGTCTATCAGAAAATACAGAGCTAAAAGCAGAACAGGTGCTACTGGCAATCTATCCTGCTCATTCCCCTCGCTGGAGGAATACTTTCCTCCCAATCTTTCTCTTAGCGGCTAAAGAGACCTTAACACAACGATGGATGACAGTTATTATTCCTACAAGCAATGATTGGAGAATAACAATGAAACAGGTTTACCATACTGAAAATCTTAATTCCAGAATCCAAGGTAAAGGCCCACACCATATCAGGAAATGGCAGCAGTGGTCACTCTACTAAGCCTCGATCGACCCTAATTTTTCTCCCCAGAGAGGAGTTGGAAAAGAAAGAGATATATTTTATAGAAAAACAAAGGGCCAGTTGGATTTCTGGAATTTAAAGATGTGTCTTTCCCAACAGTGTAGACCTTGAAATAATTACCTAGGTGTCATAATGTAACCCAGAATTGTTCTCCCAAGGTATACCATATTAATTATCTCCATTCCCTCACCTATATTATGTTTCAGATATCTATGAAATGTTGTTAGCTCAATGACATGTAAACTTGACTGTAAACAGTGTGTGTATCAAATCCTCTAATAAAAATATATTTAAAAAAAACAAAGACGTTTAGGGCAAGAGTTGAAAAATGACAGCTGTCACATTCATGAGGTGCTTTAAAGAAATGGCTACATTAAAAATTTGGGGTAGAAATATTGAATATTACCAAACTTATGAGCCTATGTTTGCAAAATTCATTGTAGGCTCATAACATTTTTTTTTATATTTTTATACAAAATTATTTTACCAGGTATTTACATCCCCTGTGGGGGGGGGGTGCTTTTGACTTTAATGTTGCCATCTACATGGATTTACTGCACTCAGAGAATGCTTTTTTTCTGCCTTATTTCTTGCACAGAATTTTGGAGATGGATTGGAATGGTACCTGAAAGACCAGAGGGCTGTGTTTGTTTTGCATTGGTGTGGTGATATGGGGACTGGAACCTGGTGAACTTGGTGAGCTGGAGATGGAATGTGGCGCCAGATAAGTGAATCTAGGAGTCATTGGGAGGGCCACTGTATAGTATGGAGAGACTGGAGAGCTAGGTCCAGAATAAGAGGTGACCAGAGTTGTGCAGTATCAGAGTAGTGGAGTAACTGAGGAGATTGAGGAGGTTTCAACATTGCATACCACAAGTTGTACCGCAATTCATCCTCTGAGTGACGCAATAAAAATGTGGCTGAATCAGGTCTACAATTGGTTATGATTTCTTCATTCTGTGTGCTGTGTGTGTTATTAAATCCCCATCACTTAAGGGGGCATTTGTCGAGAACCTTTTTGTTTTTCTGGAGAAATTGTGCACTAGATTCAAAAAAGATTTTGGGACTAAGTCCCATTCCACATCTCCATTTGTGAACTGAAATCTCTGCAGCTATGGCAATTGATATTTGCAGCCACAGCAATTGTGGACGATGTTACAGCTGGTCCCACTGGCCATAACAGTATTCTGCAGCTGCGGGGATTTTCTGAGCAACACCACCCACAAGCTGCTGTAAACTGTGGAGCCGATCATAATCCAGCTGCACCTTTGTGAATACCTGCAGGTGTGGGAAAACTGTGGAACACTGTGGCTCCACAAGCACAGCTGTGGATATTTCTGGTGTTTTGTGAATCTAGCCCTATAGCTATATAAAAAGCACATAGTATTGTTTACCCGATTCCAAATGTACTCCAGTGATTTATGTCTGTAAAAATCTCCTCGGACTAAAAGTCCAAATTAAGGTTCCTTAGATATTATTTTATGGTGGAAGGTGCTAGGTTCATAATATGTATTTTTTCTTTTTTTTAATGAAAGGCACATATATTTTTTAATTTGTATCTTTCGTGCCATTGGGGTCACATGTTGCATCCAGGTCCCTTCTGGCTGTATAGGATAAAAGCAGCTAGTTGGCATTTCTTATTTGATCATACATGCTGTGCTGTTAGTTACTTGGGCAGCCTGCAACTTTCTTTTTTCCAAGGTACTCATTTTTATGTGAGACATGTAAGTACTACTGTCAATGTGCCTGCTTTTTATTGCTGAACTGGTAACTGTTTGAATCATCGGTGCTTTTTCTGGATTTTTTTCTTATATAATTCAGCATTAGCCTTAAAGTTCTTGCTGTTCTTGGAATCAGTGCGTGCCTCTCAGTTTTCGCCCAAGTCACTAGACACCAGGGCCCGGATATTCAAACTGTGCCAGGCTGTGGCGCAAGCCTGGGCACAGTGCAACTTGGCTGTGCAGGGGCATTGACTGGGCGATATTCAACAGAGCTGTGCCATGGCACAGCACCATTGAATATCGCACCCTGGCCACCCGCAGTGCACATGGCACAGTGGCACTGCACCAGCGCAAGTGGCCAGAGTGGAGCAGGGGGATGCGCTAGCGCAAGTTCCCTTGCGCTATGCGCGGCAACCGTGATATTCAAAAGTGCACTTGCAATGGGGCCATAATGTATGCAAGGCGCAAATGGGGCCATTTTCATGTCATTATGGCCCCTTTTGCATGTAGGTGCACCGATCCCTGACGACTTGCACCTGGCGCCCTGCCAGGCTGCAGCCATCAGAGACCAACGCCCCCTCCATCATGGCAATGCTTCAGTCCCAGTCGCAGGCATTTGTAAAAAAGCGAATCAATATCCCTGGTGGTCCAGTGGGCAGCTGTCAGCCGATCGCGGGCATTTGTAAAGAGTAAACAAATCCAATATCCTGGTGGTCAAGCGGACCACCTCCCCACCACCCACTGAGACCCACCACCGCTCCCCCAGTCAGGCGGGTGGCAGCACCACCGCCTGCCACCACCGCCGCCGACTGACACCATCGATAGGGCTGTACACCCATTGGTCACAAGCGTGAGCCAATGGGCGTGCAGCCCGTGCCATTACACATTCCAGATAAGTAGATGTATCCATTCACATATCTGGAATGTGTAATAAAAAATATGGGCTACATGCCCATTGGCTCACACTGTGGACCAATGGATGTACAACCTAGTGTCAGTCGGTGGGTAGCAGGGCAGCAGGCGGATGGGGTGCTGCCACCCGCCGCTGACTGGGGAGCGGGAGGTGGGGCCAGTGGGCAAGTGGGGAGGGGGCTCCGCTGGACCACCAGGGATATTGGATTCTTTTTTATTTTACAAATGCCCATGATTGAGCTGACAGCAGTCCACTGGACCACCAGGGATATTGGATTTGTTTTCCTTTTACAAATGCCCGCAATCAGGCTGACAGTGGTCCACTGGTCCACCAGGGAGTTTGGAGGGTCATTTTTGTACGTATGCCCGCAATCTGGCATGGGGGGGCACTGCCAGGTGCAGCCGGAGCTCGGGTGGCCACCCACAGGTGGCAGCTGCCGTGTTGCATCCTGCAATATGGCAGCTCACCTGTGGGTGGCCAGCCGTTGTTCCTTTTTTTTTGGATCAACTTTGTGCGGCGCAACTAGGGGTTGCACATGCATGGACTCAGCACATTCCGGGCTGAATATCGGGATGTGCAGAGTATGCATGGGAACCCCCCCTAACCTGCACTGCATACATTACTGATGCGGCTCAGGCGCGCCGAGATTGTCTGAGCACAATTCCTGTTTGAATCATCGGGCCAGGGCACATCAGTGGGTTGCGCATGGTGCAGCACTGTTGTGCCATGTGCAACCCTTTTGAATATCTGGGCCCAAAAAAATAAGCATGCTTCTATTAAATATCTCAGTCATATATTTTGGATTTTACCCTGTTCTACTCTGTTTTGCCTGAAGAGATCATAGTAACTCATCTCACATTTTGTTCCTTTTTACATGCTAAGCATATCTTAGAATTTTTTAGGATTTTAAATATTTTTACATAGATTATGGCTGTGCTCTTCTGAATATAAGTAAGCTTATGTAGGGGTTTTCCTTGGATGCCATTGATGTAAGTATTGGGGTAAGAGTAGTAACCCTGCACTTATTTTACACAGGGTCTCTTCTTGTGCGCTATTTCCGAAAACAGAGACTTTGAGCATCCCTGCACTAATCTTGCTTGGAACAATTTTACTTAATCACAGGATCCAGAAAACTCTCTAGGTAGCTTCTTGTGGGAAGAATAAGGCTGAAAATCAATTTACAGACTTGTGAGATTAAAATCTAATTGAGCATTTTAGACCCACAGCGTGTTATCTTACATTGCTTTAATCTGTGAATTGTGATCCAGTCTGCTAATTAATTTTTTTCTTTTTTTTTCTCTACCTACTAACACTTGGCCACAAATTTACTGTAAAGTCTTGCTACTATTGTGAGTCAATGGTTAGCACCAGACAACTAAACAAAACATAAGGGCTCACCTACTGCTTTCTCTGTTTTGTCATATGTTAAAGGCAAAAATTAAAAAAAATAAAAAAAAAACAAAGAAAGACACTGATTTTAGGGGACAACCAGTCTAAAATGACTGCCCATTTAATCATTGGTTCAAACTTAGGATCTGTAGTTTTGGAAAATAGCAGTGGCAGAACCTCCACCCATAAGATAAAGGTGGGTGCTAATTTGAAATCAAGCATATCATCACTTCCTTTACCTAATTTAGTTAATTTGGACCAATTAAATTCTTTGGAAAAGTCACCTAATCTGTAAATTAGTTTGTTTCCCACCACGTTTAGAGGAAAAAATAGATCAATACGAGGTTATTTAAAAAAAATAGCACTGGTACAGAGAACCTGCTATAAAGCAATTTTTTCCCCACTTCCAGGCACTGAAGATGCCAAAATTATATCTGACAACTTTTACTGCCAATGCAGGACAACACTACTCTAGTTTCAAAAAACAAGATAAATTAGGTTATGCAAGATTTGCAACATACAGTAGAGAGCTTAAAACAGTTTGAAAAAACTGTGGGGCAAGTCCTTGTGCCCCAGAGGTCAAAAGGACCAAATATGAGCACTGTGCCCCTGACAGATAGTGAAAGGATCTGTAATGATACCAGATACAATACTTCATCTCAACAGTATTTCTCTCCTCAGTGAGAAAATAATAGGATTACTGAAACACTATGGGCAGGATTCACAGAAGGGGTGCACCCAGCAAATCCGAGATGTGCTGGGGCATCCCCAAGATGCTCCCAAGGGTGATTCTGGCAGGGTGCCGATGTGCCAGCGCATCCCCAATGCGCCGCATACCACCAGTAATGCTATGCGGTGCATCTGGAGGGGCTGTGACTGGGGGCGTGCCCATGCATACTGGGTGCAACCCCATTCACAGCCCTATTCTGTGGCGCAACCCCGGGGCAAGTCCAGGGATGCGCCACAGAAAGATAAGTCTAGAAAACCTAGATTTAAGTAGGTGGCCACCTGCAGGCAGGCTGCCACTCTGCAGGCAGCAGCACGGCAGCCTGGCCACCCTGGCAGTCCAGTGTGCCTCCCTGTCCCAAGTCCCCATACAGTGCCACTCCTGGTGGCAGGAAATGAAATCATGACCCTCTCAGCCCCTGTACAATGCCACTCATGGCAGCAGTGGCAAATAATGACCCCAGGCCCTGGAGTGCAGCTCGGCGGCGGTGAATGAGATGAACCCCCTACCAGCCCTAAGCCCTTGGTAAGCCACCTTCTGTGGCGGTCAGCCGGTGCAGACATCCCCAAGTACCCCAACCACCTCTCTCCCCCACCCAGTAGGGTCCCATTGTTAGCGGGCAGCTCAACCCTTCTGCATACCACCATGGCCATACCGACAGAGCTGTTTGAGAATGACAGAAGTGCTACAGCCTGAAGCCAAGCCCATGCTTCAGGCTGTCCGATTGCTGTCGTTCTCAGACTTCTGTGTTGGGCGGCGTAGCGATGCAGGTGGATGAGCTGCCCGCAGTGGTGGGACCCTGCTGGAGGCAGAGGAGAGGAGTGAGGCTGAGGCTGCGGGGGATGCACTGGCTGACTGCCATAGAGATCAGCACCTGGCTGCAGGGCTGGAGAGGTTCATCTTTCATTCACCGCTGCGAAGCGACTACGTGGGCTGAGGGGTGTCATCCTCTTTCACCACTGCTGGGAGCAGCACTGTATGGGGTCTGGGGGTGTCATCCTTTCTTTCACCACTGCCGGGAGCAGCACCATATGGGGGCTGGGGGGTGTCATCCTTTCTTTTACTGCCTATCACAAGGGAGGCCCACAGGAAGGAGGCAGAGGATGCCACAAGGAAAGGAAGCAGCTCCTGGTGGGGGACTCAATTATTAGGGGGATAGAACTGGGGGGAGCAGGGAAAACTGAAGTAAAGTGCCTGCCTGGTGCCATGGCTTGTAGGGACAGGAAGCGCATCCTCAGGATCACGAGAACACCTGCACAGGAGTCTGAGCTGGATGTCATTGTCCACCTAGGGACAAATGACTTGGCTCAACATGAGCTTAGAGCAGTGCAGAAGGACTTTGTAGAACTGGGGAGAGGCCTAAGACAAGTAGCACACACAGTATCCTTCTCAGAGGTGCTGCCTGTAAATGGCATGAGTGAGGCAAGGGTACTTTACACCATGCAGTTTAATGAGTGGTTGAAAAAATGGTGTGGAGCACAGGGTTTGGCTTCATTGGGGACTGAGGGTTCCACCTGGAGGACACCAGCCTATACTGGCAGGATGGTCTGCATCTGTCCAGGAAGGAACAAGTCTTTTGAGCAATCGGTTTAAATGCTTCATTGGCAAGCTTTTAAACTAGTCAAGGGGGAGGCACTGATAAGCAGCAGAAAATCCCAGCCTCCTACAAAACAGGGTACTAAATGGGAAAAAGACCGAGGTAGAAAGGTCAGTGGGGATGCTGCAACAGAAAGTAAAGCCATCAAAAATGGAGAGCAATGAGTACCAATGCCCGTAGTCTGAGTAACAAGCTTCCTGAATTAGTGGCCTTGATGGAGGGAACATCTGGATATCGTGGCAGTCACAGAAACATGGTACACACAAAACCATGACTGGGATGTAAACATACCAGGATACACTATCTACAGGAGGGACAGGGAGGGTAAAAGAGGAGGAGGAGTAGCTCTTTACATAAGGGAAGGAATCAAAGCAACAGAACAAAAGGGTAAACAGGGAGGAGAAGAAGCACTGTGGGTAAATTTGGAGACCGGCAAAGGCACCACAATCCACACAGGGGTTGTATACAGACCCCCTTCTCAGGGGGAGGAAATGGACAAGGAAATGATAGAAAGTATACTTAGTATGGCAGAAAAAGGGGAGATATTGCTGATGGGTGATCTGAATATGCCAGATGTTAACTGGAGTGCAGTTGCAGCAGCCACCTCTAAGAGTGGGGTTATTCTAGATGCCCTACAGGGGGTATGCCTTAGACAACTAGTATTGGAGCCCACTTGAGAGGGAACAATCTTAGACCTGGTTCTCTCAAATGGAGATGAAGAGGATCATAGATGAGAAGTGGTAGCCATCTGGGAACTAGCGACGATCGAACAGTATGGTTCACAATAAACACAGCAATAGAGTCAAGCCATACAAAGACAAAGGTACTGGATTTTAGGAGGGCTGACTTTGTCAAAATGGGTGAGTGCCTAAGGAATGCACTAGCAAATGGGCAGGAAGGAGGGGTGGAAGAACAATGGGGAATAATAAAAACTGCCATAACAGAGGTAACAAGCCTTTGTGTAAAGCAAATAAACAAAATGAAACGAGGTAAGAAACCACTATGGTTCTCAAAGGAAGTGGCAGTGAAGGTTCAAGAGAAAAAGAAAGCATTCAGGAAGTACAAGGAATCACAGAAGGAACAGGACAGAGAACTGTATCAGTTAAAGCAAAGGAAGCTGGGAAGGCAGTCAGAACAGCAAAGGCCCAAATCGAGGAAAAGATAGCCAAGTCAGTTAAGAAGGGATAAAACCTTTTATAGGTACATCAGGAGCGAAGGAAGACCAAGGAGATAGTGAGGCTTAATAAAGGGGAGGAGGGTGGGCAGAGGGTGACTGTGAAAGGAAGAGATACTAAACAAATATTTTGCTCAGTATTTACAAAGGAAGAGGGAGGTACCTAAAATAAACAGTAGAAACACTCTGGATACAGAAGTTGATACCAGCCCATTTACAGAAGAAAGGGTTCTGAAAGAACTCTTAAAACTGAAGGTGGTCAAAGCAATGGGGCCTGATGGGATTCATCCAGAATTCTAAAATAACTAAGGGTAGAACTAGTGACACCACTGACTACCCTCTTTAACAAATCATGGGAGGATGGGTGGTACCGAGGACTGGAGGAGGGCAGATGTGATTCCCTTCACAAAAGTGGGAGTAAGGCAGAAGCAGGAAACTACAGACCTGTTAGTTTAACCTCAGTGGTAGGGAAATGATGGAATCACTTCTGAAGGAAAGAATTGTCGAGTATCTAGAGGCCAGAGGGCACAGGACCCAAGGCAGCATGGATTCACAGTGGGAAGGTCATGCCAGACAAATCTGATAGATTTCTTTGACTGGGTGACCAAAGTAGTTGATCAGGGAGGGGCTGTGGACATGGCCTACCTAGACTTTAGCAAGGCATTTGACACAGTCCCACAAAAGATTAATATGCAAGTTAGCCAGCCTGGGAGTGGGTCCCAAGATGACAGCCTGGGTAAAGAATTGGCTGGAGAATAGGTCACAGAAAGTAATAGTAAATGGAGTCCACTCTGAAAAGGGGTTAGTAGTGGGTACCGCAGGAGAGTTCAGTATTAGGGCAGTCCTCTTCAATGTCTTTATAAGCGACATTGCAGAGGACTGGAAGAAAAGTATGTCTCTTTGCAGATGACACAAAGATCTGCAACAGAGTTGATGCACAAGGTGGAGTGGAAAGGATGAGAAGGGACTTGGCAAGGTTAGAGGAATGGTCAAATGTATGGCAGCTTAGATTCAATGCTAAGAAGTGCAAGGTAATGCACCTGGGAAACAAAAACCCAGGGGAAGAGTACACAATGGGGGGTGAGCTACTAACAACAACAAAAATGGAAAGGGACCTGGGGGTAGTCATATCAGATGACCTAAAGGTGGGCAAGCAATGTGAGAGGGCAGCAAGGAGGGCTGGGGGATACTGGGATGCATAGGAAGAGGCATCACCAGTAGAAAACAGGAAGTTATTATCCCTCTGTACAGACAGCTAGTGAGACCCCATCTGGAGTACTGCGTGCAGTTCTGGAGACCCAATCTCCACAAAGACATAGACAGGATGGAAGCTGTCAGGGAGGCAACTAAAATGGTGCAGGGTCTGCACGGAAGACATATGAAGAGAGACTTAAGGAGCTTAATATGTATAGCCTCGAGGAAAGGAGGGAGAGGGGAGACATGATAGAAACTTTCAAGTACCTCAAGGGAATCAACAAAGTCCAAGAGGGTAGCATCTTTCAAAAAGAGGTGTGCAAGAACAAGGGGCACAATTTGAAGATAGAGGGCAGCTCAGAGGTAATTTAAGGAAGTATTTTTCACAGAGAGGTTGTGGATGTATGGAGCGGCCTTCCAGAGAGGTTGTGGAGTCAAAAACAGTGGTGGAATTCAAGCATGCATGGGACAGTCATAAGGCAATTCTAGGGAGTGGGGGTAGGAAGAAGTAGGCTGCTGGTTAACTAGGACCTGCAGCTTATCCATCAGGTAGGGAAATGGGCAGACTGGGTGGGCCAAGCGGTCCTTATCTGCCGTCAAATTCTATGTTTCTATGTTTCTATGCCACTGGGAGTGGCATTGTACAGGGGCCTGGGGGGCATCATTTCTTTTACCACCTCCAGGAGCAGCATGTCCCGGGCTGGGGTCGGGCCAGGAAGGGGGGCTGGCTACAGGTTGGTGCATTCTGCTGGGGTATCCCTGCAGGTGCAATGCAAATGGGACTATAATGGCATGCTAATAGCCTCATTGCGCCATGCATGCCTAATGGCCTCATTTGCATGCCTCTGGCTGTAAATCGTGTTTTTGGGCGCAGGGCATCCTGAGATGCCCTGCCCCAATGGGTTCACAGCCTGACATGGGGGATGTGCCAGCGCAGCCTGGGATGCTCTGGGGCATCCTGGGTGGGCGCACCTGTGCTATTCACAGAGGGGATGCGCTGGAGGCATCTCCCTGTGCCTCCTCTATGAATCGCCCAATATGCACTCAGTGCATCTTTCCCGCACCGGGGCAGCCAAGATACACTAAGCGCATCTTCTTTGTGAATCCTGCCCTATATATTATATTTCTGCAGATTAAATATTAATGGAACAGTCAGTTATAATTTGCAATGACCTATAAACGACTAGGGAAGATATTATTATTAATGAAGTCAGGTTAGACAATGTGATTAAGATCCTTAAGGATACTTGCCCCTTACTTACTGTAACAAGGGATAAAGAAGTTTGTCCCCATATTGCAGCCTAAACCTCATTTTGGTCTGAAATATCATGTGTCTGTGTAACAAATGTTGGCCTATATAATTGGATCATATAAAACTTGTGAAGCCACAAGACAAACTAAGCCTCAAGTTGCAATATTACACTGCCTTTTGACATTTGTGCTGACCATTTGGCCTACTGACTGAAAGCAGAAACACAGGATAGTGTCCAAATTACCCTTTTAACTAGTCTATAGTGTTTGTTCTTATCAGGACAGGCCAACATGCTTGTATGCACATTCCTAAGTCCAAACCTATTTCTTCCTCCTGGACTTTGGTAGCTGGTAGTGACAACTGTTACTAGCCAGATATAATAATAGAATGTACACTATCTATACTTGTGCTGACCAAGGATGAGCTCATACATATACCGAAGGAGTATTGCCTTGTAAGTTGATGTTTGTGCTTGTTTTAAACCAATCATAGAAAACCATAGGAAATGATGATGCTGTCTTCCACTATATAAGCAAGCCAGCACACACTGTTATTTTGAAGAATGTACCACTTGTAATCTCTCGCTGTGATTATTGTTATAATCATTAAATTCTTCCGCCTTCAGTCTCGTCTCCATTCGTCTCCTTTCTAAGTATCTGTAATTTTTCCACAATGCTACAATTGGTGCCTTAAAGACTCAGATCGCTGGTGCTGCATGTGAGGAGGCCGCCTAACTACTGGTCGGTTAGTCTGCAAGCCCCAATAAGAAGGTGACGACACTCGGAGACATGGTGCTGCTGGCTTAAAGCGAGTGACAAAGGTACACACAGACAGCCACAACCACTTGACAATCAGGTGATGTATGCTTTGTATACTTATACAATATATATAATTGTTTAAAATAAAAAGTAATGCTTAACTCTGTAGGAACTCATGGGGCAGAGTAGGTAAGTGAAGGTGCTGAGACTTGCAAGCCGGACCTCACAAGGGAGCCGTAAGACATAACTAGACAGACCAGGGTACCAGTGCATGGGTGAGCCCGGCTGTGGAGGCTAAGCAGGCAAGAAGATAAAAAAATGAGTATGGAAACAATAATAGGCCGTTTTCTAGGAAAACACCTAAAGGGGGAAGCATACGAACCAGTGCCTGATGATCAACAGGCACAATTGTATTTTACTCAGCAAGTGTCCTTTCGTAATGAGGGAGTAAAAAATGAAAATGAAATCTTTGCAAATGCATTGCAAGGGCTGTGGCAGTATAATCAGACTATTGTGTGTCGCCAAAATAAAGAAGCAGCTCAGTTGAGGGATGAAAGGGATCAAAATGCTAAGTTGCAACAACAACTACAAGAATTAACATCAAAGTATAAAGATAGCATCCCAATAGATACACATCAAGAGTTAGAACAACAGTGTGTTGACTTTAGAACACAGCTAATAAAAGCACAAAGGGATTTGTGTCTGTTAAACAGGGATCATGCCCTCCTACAGATTAAGTTAGACCAACAGTCACAAGAGCATGCTAGTGAGACTAGGCGCCTGTACACTGAGCTCCAGGATGCTGCAAGCAAGATCCAGGAGTTACAGGGAAAACAAGATGAGTTAGATGAGCTCCTTACTGGAAAAAGGGGTGGGACAGTAACCATTCAAATGGCACCTGTAAGCACACGGGGAATGACCGCAGCTGGGGGGGGTTATGTCAGCTGCAACCCAACATCAACAAGAGCAATATCTACTAATGTTAGACTCCAAATGGCTAAAACATAGATTAAAAAGGGAATATGCCGAAAAAAATGGGCATATGGAAGAAGCTGAGAGGTATAGGAAACAAGAATTCTGGGTACATGTTGATTAGTGTAAAAAAGTGTCAAACAAAGCTGGTTAAAAATTAAAATACTACACTTGATGTTTATAGCCATGAAGACCCAAGATATCATTATCATCGGCTTGGTGGCAGCCATAAGACTTTCTGCACATTAATGTGGAACAGACTAATGTCAAGTGTGAGTATGAACAGTCCATTACTCTGTTAGTTAGCTGGAACTGGGACCCTGTTGATACAAACACCTACACGACACGGGCATGGAAAGCCACCTGGACCAAAAATAACCGTACGTTTATATCTACAAGTTGGTGTGTGGACATACTTAACAGCTGGTCCAGCTGTGTGTCAGAGCTCAAGACTGGATCACAGCAAAGCTACATGGACTGGAAACAGAAAAATGGGTCTCTTGTTATAAACAGAGCCACACCAAAGGACAATGGTGTTTATGTGTTAACTCTGTCCTACTGTCTTTGGGGTAATAATAGTGTCTGTAACTATGCTAGTGTAAACAACTCATTACGTTTTGCAGTCTCTGATGCCATATACTTAACTGTAACACCAACCGAATGCCCAAATGTGACGTCAGGGCCAGAGAGTGGGCTTACATCAACACCTATTGATCAAATGCTTGTAAATAATGTAAAGTACAGTAGAGTGCATATAAATCTAGATTTCTCTGGTTGGAATATAAATGTTAACAGTAGTTGTGCAGACACTGGTGTGTCAAAGTTTTATGCCACTATGTTAATTGACATGTTAAGTGCCTTCCATGCTAAAACAGGGAGTATGATGGCCCCTCTTATTAGTAAAGAAAGGGTTAGTAATACTAGGAAAAAACGAGATTTGTGGAGAGACCTGGCTAGACTCTTTGGATCAGGAATGAGTATATGGAATAGGGCAGACATGTACCATTCGCAATCCAAACTTTTGTATTATTCCCAAACATAATGTATATATTGGTGACAAAGTGTTGCACCCTATTACCAACTCAGGGGATAAGAGATATAATGTGACATTCCACATCCCACACCAGGCATATGATATTAACAAGTATGCGCCATCATTTGGAGCTGTGATACCTCCCCTGTCTTAACGTGCAGTCACTTTTAAATTGAAAAGATACTCATCTGATACAAATCCAAAATACTGCCCATAAGGCACAAGCAGTTGTAAATGAATTGCTCAGTGAGAGTGATAATGAGCACTTGATTTATAGCTATGCAGGAGGGCCCTTAGGAGTCCTGTCTTTTAAAGCTTTACTTGTGTTGCAAGTGGTCTTAGTGTTCTTGGTAATTATAGGCCTGTGTCGCTTAAGACTTACTATTCGTACATGCTCCGAGGAGCTGCATTGTTGCACAAATAATAATTGGGCAATATAGGGCCAAGGGGGGCTTGTAACAAGGGATAAAGAAGTTTGTCCCCATATTGCAGCCTAAACCTCATTTTGGTCAGAAATATCATGTGTCTGTGTAACAAATGTTGGCCTATATAATTGGATCATATAAAACTTGTGAAGCCACAAGACAAACTAAGCCACAAGTTGCAATATCACAGTGCTTTTGACATTTGTGCTGACCATTTGGCCTACTGACTGAAAGCAGAAACACAGGATAGTGTCCAAATTACCCTTTTAACTAGTCTGTAGTGTTTGTTCTTATCAGGACAGGCCAACATGCTTGTATGCACATTCCTAAGTCCAAAACTATTTCTTCCTCCTGGACTTTGGAAACTGGTAGTGACAACTGTTACTAGCCATATATAATAATAGAATGTACACTATCTATACTTGTGCTGACCAAGGATGAGCTCATACATATACCAAAGGAGTATTGCCTTGTAAGTTGATGTTTGTGCCTGTTTTAAACCAATCATAGAAAACCATAGGAAATGATGATGCTGTCTTCCACTGTATAAGCAAGCCAGCACACACTGTTATTTTGAAGAATGTACCACTTGTAATCTCTCGCTGTGATTATTGTTATAATCATTAAATTCTTCCGCCTTCAGTCTCGTCTCCGTTCATCTCCTTTCTAAGTGTAACCCCTAGATGGCGCTATCCCAGGGTCTACTACCCCTGCCTGATTTGCCACTAACAGGTTGAGGGGCCTGGATCCAATGGCGGGTGCCTCCACCCAGAGGTCAGGGTTTGCAATAGTTAAACTAACTTGGTCACAGCCCTCTGGGACACTGCAACCCTTTCTTCCCACTAGTGGCCCACAATATATCAGAATTACCTTCACAGTATACACTTACCCCCAGGTCTGGTTCCACTGGGACCTCCTGTGAAATGAGATACAGTGCAACAATCACAGTACAGTACTTTAACATAGACAAATACCTCAGGCAGTATAACTTTGCTGAAACAAGCAGCTCTGATTTATTTAGGGGGATATAACAAGGACAGGGGGAAATCAGGTTAATTAGCTTATCACTCCAATAATCCACCCATGGCTCTGTGCACAGGCCTATCCCTATCAGTTACTGTCCCTGGGTACCCAAGCCCTAGTGGCTAGTCCAAACCGTGGCAGCTGGTAGGGCCCTTTCACACAGAGAAAAGGAGAATTAAACAGTCAGCAGTACAGTAATTCCATTTGGATTTAATGTGGCAATTCAACAGGGAGCGACCCTGAATTAGTACTCACGACCTCCAAATAAGATAGGGTCCTTCAATGTCAGCAGGGCTCACTTGAGGTACACAAACCTCTTCACACATCCATATAAAGAAAGCACTATACCAGGCAGGCTGCATCTGTATCCGATCGCAATTACTGCACAATACCGGAGAACACACAGCAGATTCAGTTCCTGACAGACCGAGTGCAATTTTCAGCAATTCTTCCAGTCTTCTACAGGGTGAGCCTGGTTTCTACTCTTCAGAGATCCTTTGATTCTTTTCACAGGACGTGATTCAGTCCTAACAAGCTGCAGACCGGAACTCTGGGCCCTTACACACGTTTTTGACTAAAACTGCACACTGAAAAGCACAGGGCTCCTTCCTTCTTCACTGCCAAAGCTCAACTCAAACTCCAACCCGACAAAACCGGCACTTCCTTTGAGTTCCTCCCAGTTCTTGACTGGATTGGCTGTCACTCACAATAGACTGCTGCTGTTGGTCCAAAAGGCACTGAAGTCTAAACTACATCTCCAGAGTCACTGCCCATACAATCCTCTTGTGGCTGGCTCAGATTATGAGTCCAAGTTCTGATTCGTCAAGGCACCATTTTAGAGCTAGCTTACCCCACACTGATTGGTCCAGTTCAGCAGTTCAAAACTAGAATGGGGAACTAGCAGACACAGTTCTGACTGCAAAGAAGCAGGTTAGACAAACTGTAATTTCATTATTACTCTAAATAATTTCTGGCAAACAGTTACATCTTTCAGATAGGTTCCTTTGCACTCCTAGTGACTGCAAAAATGAAGTGAATTGGCAGCAGCTCAGTGGTACTCAGAGAAGCACACAGTCCCCATACAAACTAATTATGTCTGCAAGCAGACAGCTCTAAAGAGACAGTACCAGAGGCTCTAAAAACACTCACTGATAAATGGCTTAAATGCCAAACACCATTCAGGCTTGGAGCATTCAAGCAAGCTCCTGAAGTCTTTTGGGAACCCCCATTTGCAGAGGGTTACACCCTTCCTGGCCTGGGAAAGCTTGACGTCCCAGGCAAGCAAGTACCCCATAAGTTTCAACTGCAACCATATACATTTGCATTAGGCTCGCACATGTAATCATCAGTCAATATATCATTTTACCAAGAACACATTTCTGAAACATTGCAGTACGTCACTCTTTACACAGTATTACATACACATTGTACCATAACTCAAGTTATTACCTCTTGTACATGAAACCTGAAGAGAGGGGCCCTTCCTATCAGTTACCTTGGGGCTGGATGGGGCAAGGGCACCATACTTAGAGGGCAACACAAGTAACTTGAGTTAGCACTGATGCTCAGTTTGGGCAATGAGCTCTGGGACACATACACTCCTTTATGGACAACATTGAGAGGCAAGTCCACAGGCCTCCCAAGTGAATCATAACTGAGGTGCACCACAGGCTTTACAGCTCGACCAGTCTTTCTAGGGGAACTGTTATAGTCTCTGCACTCTGAGCCTCATTTTCAGCATTGTCCTCACTTGTCAGGGAGTCTCCATGGGGGTGAGAGGCTAGAACTTGGGGCACTTTCAGCTCCAGGAGTTACAGTTTCTGAGTCCACAACATTTGGCTCGCATGGAGAGCTTTCGGACACTGGCAGTGGACTATCAGGGCACTCAAATACTCTTCTTGTTCGGGTGTATCACCAGTCTGCCCCAATCTATCATTTTCCTCCCTGAAAGCTCAAACAGTTCAACCATGCACAATGATTCCATTTCATCTGATCTGATGCTTTGCACTTCATTTTCTGGGAGCATTGGCTCCAGGGATGAACTGGGGTCAGACAGTCCAGAAGGCCCAGCTTTGTCTCCAGTATTGACTAGGGGATTGCCCGAAACAATTGACTCAGTTCGAAGAAGGATAGTATTCAAAGTCACTCTCACTTTCTTCCGATATGGACTGACAGTCATGCTCAACTGGGACTTGTGGAGGGGAACACTTTAACTTTGCTTCTGTAGGTGCAGACTTTCTTGATCTTTCTTAGCAGCAGCTCTAGTCACTGGTCAGAGGGGCATCTTCTAGGGCTCAGACTCAATTAGATTTGTCAATGGGCAGTAAATGAGTTTATGCATTGTTTTACATCTTTGAATTATTCTCAGGCCTTACTTTGTACACTGGCAGATCATCTAGTTTGCCCACTACAATGTGAGGGAGATGGTGCCATCTGTCAGCAATCTTGTGCTTGCCATGCAGTCCCAGATTTCTTAGCAATACCCGATCTCCTCCTGGAGTTCCTGTGCTTTCACCTTTTATCATACCTTCTTTGTTGGCCAGATTTCTTTTGGCAGCCATGGTTTGAGCCAGTTGGTACGCATGAGTTAGCTGGCCTTTAACTTTTGCACATACTGTAAATAGTTGTCAGCTTGAACCCCATCAGAGAGACCCCAAAACACACATCTACTGGTAGTCGAGCTTCTCTTCCAAACATCAGGCGGTAGGGGAGAATCCAGTGGCATCACTTTTGGTGCAGTTATAAGCATGTACCAGGGTGCTAATTTGTTGGCTCCATCTGAAGCGTCCTTTGGGTGCAGGGTGCCTAGCATATCTAGCAAAGTGCGGTTGAAACGTTCAGGCTGTGGGTCCCCTGGGGTGGTAAGGAGTGGTTCTGGACTTTCGCACTCCCCACAGAGAAAGCATCTCTTTGATCAGACGACTCTCAAAGTCTCTCCCTTGATCAGAATGGATTCTTTGTAGCCCCATAGTGAACAAAAAAGTTTTCTACAAGTACTTTGGCCACAGTGGATGCTTTCTGGTCTTTGGTGGGGAAAGCTTGGGCATATCTCGTGAAATGGTCAGTGACCACCAGCACATTACTGATATTTCTTTGATCTGACTCCAAACTCAGAAAATCAATACAGACCAACTCCATGGGTGCACTGGTGGTGATGTTAACAAGGGGGGCAGCCCTCTGGGCAGAACTTTCATCTGTAGCTTGCGACTCATAAGTTCGAAATGTGTTGCCCACATCAGCCCCTCATCTTAGGCCAATAGAATCTGGATCTCACCAAGTCAAGTGTTCTGTCTATACAGGTGCCCCATGTGGTTGTGCAAGGACCCTCAGTACTGAGTCTCGAAAGGCAGTGGGCAGCACTAGTTGTTGTTTGTCTACTTGTCCCCTCTGTCTACTGTTTCTCTGTATAACAGTTTATTGATCAGTTTCAACTTAGGACCTTCTTTGTATAACAGTGCAGTTCTCAAATCAGTGGAGGTAATTTGGACACATCTTTTCCTGCATAGAGGGCTTCAAAGCTGCTTTGATCGTGGGATCGGCGGATTGAGCCCATGAATACTGTCATTGTCCAGCGAGGCGAGTACCAATGTCTATTGCAAAAAAGTGGCAATAAGCAGCAGGTATGCAATTCTCAGAGCTCCAAGCAATCCACCATGCAGTCCACTGCGTCCGTGGACATTGTTCCTCCCTGTCAAACTTCCGGCAGAGTGCCGAATGTCAGGTTCTGCCAATCGGACCCAATCATTCTGGGGAACAGGCCTCCGGGAGAGAGCATCAGCATCTATGTGGTTCAGACCTGCTCGGTATTCGAGAGCATAGTCATATGTAGATAATGCAGAAAGCCACCTATGGCCAGTGGCATCCAACTTAGCTGAGGTCTGCACATAGGTCAAAGGATTATTGTCAGTTTTTACTAGTATTTTAGCCCCATACAAGTACTCATGGAATTGGTCAACAATAGCCCACTTCAAAGCTAGGAACTCTAACTTATGTACAGGATAGTTCTTTTCGGATGGGGTCAGGCTTCTACTGGCAAAGGCCACTGGTCTCAGGCCATTCTCGTGCTCTTGGTACACACAGCCCCAACCCTTGCAAAGCTAGCATCAGTGTGCAGGACGTAAGGTTTTCTTGGATCGGCATAGGCCAGCACTGGAGCATGGGTAAGTTGATATTGATCTCATGAAAGCAGTCTCACAATCAGAGTCAGCGGGCCCCAAATACTTCACTGGATGAAAATACACTCTTTCAGTCTTGAGGGCGCTGACTTTTAGTATTTTTTGTGGGTTGGGATACCCTTGAGTAAGGTTAAGTAAAGGCGGATCACTCTTGAATAGTCCTTGATGAGCGCCGATAATAACCACAAAATCCAGGAATCTTTGCAGTTCTTTTAGATTTTTGGGCTGTGGCCAGGTGGTCAAGGCCTCAACTTTACTTGGGTGGTCTCTATTCCTCGGTGGATACTATGTGTCCCACATACTTTACTGATGTTTGAAAGAATTGACACTTATCAATGGACAGTTTAAGCCAAAGTCCTCCAGTCGGTCCAATACCTTAAATAATCTGCTCTCATGTTCCTCCAGTGAGCTGCCAAACACAATAACATCATCTAGGTATACCAGGCACTCTAGTAAGTTCATGTCCCCACTGCACGCTCCATCAATCGTTGAAAGTGGCTGGGGCACCTGAAATCCTTGAGGCATCCTCATGAATTCACATAGAAATAGCGGACAGATAAAGGCCGTCTTCTCCACACGGTCCTCTGGGGCCATCGGGATCTGGTAGTACCCTGCGGAGATCCAGCACAGAGAACCACTTGCTCCCGTTTAGGCAGTCAAAGCATCCTGAATACGAGGGCATTGTGTACTGATCGGGATAGTCCGCCGGTTTAGGGTCGCGATAATCCACACACATCCTTACTGTTCCATTCTTTTTCCTCACTACCACAATGGGGAAGCATAAGGCTTCTGGATTCTTGTATTACACCAGCAGCTAACATCTCTGCAGATGCCGTCTCACATCATCTATGTCAGCAGGTGCCAGGCGTCGAGACCTCTCACGAAATGGTCTTTCGTCATGCAGCGGATATTGTGCTCAGCTCCTTGCACGCATCCTACATCCCATTCCTTTAAAGAAAACACCTGGTCTCTCTGGGCAAGCTTCTCACTGATCCTCACTTTCCATTCAGCTGGCAGCGGAGTCGCCGAAATCAAACAAGTCAGGCGTTACTCTGTCATTCTTCCTTGAACTCTTGCTGCTGGGTAGCACTGCAGTGTCTGCACAATGCACATTAGCCAGGATGCAACCTCTGTTTACTCGAATGTCTCTTTCAGACACATTATGAACTTGGACCATTACCCTTCTGGCATAAGCATGGGCTCTAGCGGGCAAAATACTAAGCTTGACCAGCAGTCCCTCTGGCAATTTTCCATCGCCTGGTGCATCCAACATTAATATTTTATTCTTAACATCCTTTCTGATACGGACCTCTCCTGTAAGGTACACTGGGCATTTGGCGCCAGGATCAGAGACTCAGGATCCTTCTTCCATACAATTCCGACCGGTTCCTCTGGTTCTGTTTTTCAGCATCTCTCTGTGCCTCATAGGCCTTCTTAATTAAAGCCGAACTCTTAAAGCTCTACTAGTCTTTGACCCCTGTTTTCATAACACAACTGTGCTAGCCTTCCGAACATATGAGCATTTGTTCCAATTAACAAAGGGACACCATCATACAGTCCAGTGGGGACACACTAAGGCTAGGGTCTCTACTTGTTCGGCCACTCCAACACGGAGGTGGGAAGACAGCCAAATCGGATATACCGGAATAGGGTAGGCCTTTTCACTAACCTCTCATACATGCAGTCCTTCTAATGGTTGTAAGGGTACGTCTGGCAAATGCTTCTGATACCAATCCTGGAACATAATTGTCACTTAGGAGCCACTGTCTAATACAGCTCTTGTAGACACTCCATTCACCTTTACAGTGGTCTCCATGGAGGGACCCACTATTCTGGACAGTCTGGAGAGGCGGTAGTGGGGGCCTGGGCAACTGCAGCCTTGCCACAAAGGGCGTGAATTAGCATTTTGGTGCCCTCACTGGGATCATCTCGTGCACCTCTTAACCACTGATTTCTTCTCGAAGCTCTCCTTGTAGCCTATATGCAACTTTGTCAGTGTCTTTTGGGGACTGGCATTCCCTTTTCATGTGCCCATCTTTCCCTAATTATAGCAAAACATACTTTCTGGAGTTTGAGCTGGCCGAGGCGCCACACTGGGAGCCAGGGCGGGGTATACTAACTGAAACCTGGGTGCCATCTCTGTCTCGGCGTGATAAGCATTTGGAGACATCTAGTCAGTTTCTCCACTTCCATGGTCAAGGATTTGAGTTTGGAGCTGTTATCAACAGGAGATACATGGGTGGGTACCCCCACCCCCATAGCAGATGCAGTCGGATATAGGTCAGGGCCCGTGCTGCAGGCGTGGCCTTCATAAAGGGACTGTTTTGAATTCCCGGATCTCTCTCAACAGTTACGCCCCATTGTGGCATATCTTTTCCTTGTCAGAGCACTCATTGACTGTCAACCTCTGCCCTGAACTTCACTTGATGGGTCACCCTCAGTCACTCGGTCGTAGCCACAGCTGTTGGTGCAGGTACCTCCGAGTCGCCTTTCTCAACTCCTCAATTTCTCTCATTAACTCATCATAGGAGGTGGGGATTCCAGTCGATTTGCCAGGCGTAACTGAAGCAACAGCAGTTCTGAGAAGGGGCAGACTTAAGATTCTGTCCAGTCTGGTTCGGGTCCAGTTCAATCGCTGGCAAACTACCCTTTCTGAGGCATTCTTGCAACAATTTTTCCAGCCGAGAGACATACATGACAACAACTCCTTGGTACTGTTGTGCATTTCTTACTCTCCACCATAGGTCCTCATCAGAATCTGGGCTCCCATACACATTCTCCAAGGCCTCAAGATAGGCCTGTGCAGTCGCTTCAGGGTTACTGGCCCGTTTAGCACGGATGGTAGCCAGGGCAGGACCTCGGAGGCTCTCACTAACCCTCTTTCGCTTTCGCCTTCGAGCATTGCCATTCTAGCACTTGGGGGCAACATAGTCTATCCAGGTCTCCCAGTCATCCTCCCTTGGGGGTGGGAGGTGCCAGAGAAGATCCTCAACCTTCGTGAGAGTCGTGACTAATGGCAGGTGCAGAAATAGGAGTCTGCATTGGTTCAGCCACCATTACGGGCACTGGAGCAGGAGAGGGTGTTGGGGGAGGAACACCCCCAGGTGGCAAGAATAGTTTCTTCAAGTCCTCCACAGTTTTCCCCTCTCCCAGCAACCATTCAGCAAATTTCTCCTCAAAAGTTTCAGATAGTGGTGGGGGCTGATTCCCCCCCGGGTCTTTACTGTCCTTAGTTATCACTCTCCAAGCAGTGAGGGCTCCCTCTGGGGTAATGGTCTGTGGCACTTTGGAGCTATCTATGGGATCCTTAAACTCTACTAGGGCCAGGAAAGTGTGGGTGAGCAGATTAGCATGCCGACCACCACCACAGGGTTTGTAAACCTTCCACCTTGGAAAGTACTCCCTGCACAGTGTCCGTATTGATACCCAGGGGATGTCCAGGATAAGCATAGCATTTTGGGGTCGATCTCCTCCCAGTACACCACTCCACCAGCCGGTGCAGCCACTTCTGTCGGGTACCCATTTTTCTTAACAGTGGTTCGTAAATATGGCCACTAGAGACACACAATCCCAGCGGTGAGCCTCCAAGATGTAACCCCTAGATGGCGCTATCCCAGGGTCTACTACCCCTGCCTGATTTGCCACTAACAGGTTGAGGGGCCTGGATCCAATGGCGGGTGCCTCCACCCAGAGGTCAGGGTTTGCAATAGTTAAACTAACTTGGTCACAGCCCTCTGGGACACTGCAACCCTTTCTTCCCACTAGTGGCCCACACAATATATCAGAATTACCTTCACAGTATACACTTACCCCAGGTCTGGTTCCGGCACTGGGACCTCCTGTGAAATGAGATACAGTGCAACAATCACAGTACAGTACTTTAACATAGACAAATACCTCAGGCAGTATAACTTTGCTGAAACAAGCAGCTCTGATTTATTAGGGGATATAACAAGGACAGGGGAAATCAGGTTAATTAGCTTATCACTCTAATAATCCACCTATGGCTCTGTGCACAGGCCTATCCCTATCAGTTACTGTCCCTGGGTACCCAAGCCCTAGTGGCTAGTCCAAACCGTGGCAGCTGGTGAGGGCCCTTTCACACAGAAAAGGAGAATTAAACAGTCAGCAGTACAGTAATTCCATTTGGATTTAATGTGGCAATTCAACAGGGCGACCCTGAATTAGTACTCACGACCTCCAAATAAGATAGGGTCCTTCAATGTCAGCAGGGCTCACTTGAGGTACACAAACCTCTTCCACATCCATATAAAAGAAAGCACTATACCAGGCAGGCTGCATCTGTATCCCGATCGCAATTACTGCACAATACCGGGAGAACACACAGCAGATTCAGTTCCTGACAGACCGAGTGCAATTTTCAGCAATTCTTCCAGTCTTCTACAGGGTGAGCCTGGTTTCTACTCTTCAGAGATCCTTTGATTCTTTTCACAGGACAGTTCAGTCTAACAAGCTGCAGACGGAACTCTGGGCCTTAACACGTTTTTGACTAAAACTGCACACTGAAAAGCACAGGGCTCCTTCCTTCTTCACTGCCAAAGCTCAACTCAAACTCCAACCGACAAAACCGGCACTTCCTTTGAGTTCCTCCCAGTTCTTGACTGGATTGGCTGTCACTCACAATAGACTGCTGCTGTTGGTCCAAAAGGCACTGAAGTCTAAACTACATCTCCCAGAGTCACTGCCCATACAATCCTCTTGTGGCTGGCTCAGATTATGAGTCAAGTTCTGATTCGTCCAAGGCACCATTTTAGAGCTAGCTTACCCACACTGATTGGTCCAGTTCAGCAGTTCAAAACTAGAATGGGGAACTAGCAGACACAGTTCTGACTGCAAAGAAAGCAGGTTAGACAAACTGTAATTTCATTATTACTCTAAATAATTTCTGGCAAACAGTTACATCTTTCAGATAGGTTCCTTTGCACTCTAGTGACTGCAAAAATGAAGTGAATTGGCAGCAGCTCGAGTGGTACTCAGAGAAGCACACAGTCCCCCATACAAACTAATTATGTCTGCAAGCAGACAGCTCTTAAAGAGACAGTACCAGAGGCTCTAAAAACACTCACTGATAAATGGCTTAAATGCCAAACACCATTCAGGCTTGGAGCATTCAAGCAAGCTCCTGGAAGTCTTTTGGGAACCCCCATTTGCAGGGGGGTTACATAAGTATCTGTAATTGATAATTTACTAACTGTAATTTTTCCACAATGCTACACTTACTAGATTGATATCAACAATCAGGCGCAGTTGGAGCTAAACAAAGGACCAGATTTTAGCATCATTTACATACCCACAACCCCTGAGGAAATGCTGTAAGAAAGTCCTCCCGCAAAAAAAAAAAAAAAAAAACTGGTGAGCATCAGTATTAAGGATACTGAGAAGGTGGCTAACAGTAAACATTCAAAACAGAGAAACAAGAATTTTTGGACTGGCAGTACAGCAGCTTAACAGCAATAATGGCAATACTCAGCTACAAGATGAAGGGTTGGAGAACAGACACAAGGGTGGGGATACAAATGAGAAGCAGCAAGTGCAGGATAGTGATCTGTTGTCTCAGTTACAAACAAGCATTTGTCAATGCCGAATGTTGATTGCGTTGGTCTGTTGAGCACACTCACTGGCCCTCTGTCAGTCGCACAGTCTGTGTCTTCCGGTGCTGCAGGCTACTCTTTTGTACTGGGCTCCTGCCTGCACTGGCACCTTGTTCTGCCCACTAAGAAATCTGCAGCTGTCCCGACAGAGCTCCGTTGAGGTGGCTCACTCCCCCTCTCTCACTCACTCATTCTGTTTCTCCTAGCACTGCAGGCTGCCCTTTTGTACTGGGCTCCTGCCTCTGTTGGTGGCTTTTTCTGCCCACAGAGAAATCTGCAGCAGTCCTGACACAGGTCTGTTGAGCTTGCTGACTCCCCCTGTCTCACTCACTTGTTCCATTTCTGCCGGCGCTGCAGGCTGGCCTTTTGTACTGGGCTCCTGCCTGCATTGCTGCCTTTTTCTGCCAACAAAGAAATCCACAGCAGTCACGAAAGAGTTCCATTGAGCTCGCTCAATCCCCTTCTCTCTCTCTCACTCGTTGTGTTTCTCCTAGCGCTGCAAGCTGCACTTTTGTACTGGGCTTCTACCTGGGTTGGCACCTTTTTCTACCCACAAAGAAATCCACAGCTGTCCCAACAGAGCTCCGTTGAGGTCGCTCACTCCCCCTGTGTCACTCACTCATTCTGTTTCTCCTGGCGCTGCAGGCTACCCTTTTATACTGGGCTCCTGCCTCTGTTGGCGCCTTTGTCTGCCCACAAAGAAATCTGCAGCAGTCCCGACAAAGCTCCATTGAGCTCAATCACTCCCCTTCTCTCACTCGCTCATTCCGTTTCTGCCGGCGCTGCAGGCTGCCCTTTTCCATTGGGCTCCTGCCTGCGTTGCCGCCTTCTCCTGCCCACAAAGAAATTTGCAGCAGTTACAATAGAGCTCCATTGAGCTCGCTCACTCCCCTTCTCTCACTTGCTCATTCTGGTTTCCCTGCCACTGCAGGCTGCCCATTTGTACTGGGCCCCTGCGTGCATTGCTGACTTTTTCTGCCCACAAACAAATCTGCAGCAGTCCCAACAGAGCTCCATTGAGCTCACTCACTCCCCCTCCCTCACTCGCTTGTTCTGTGTCTCCTGCTGCTGCAGGCTGCCCTTTTGTACTGGGCTCCTGCCTGCATTGGCAGCTTGTTCTGGCCAGAAAGAAATCTGAAGCAGTCCCGACACAGCTCTCTCACTCACTCATTCTGTTTCGGCCAGCACTGCAAGCTGGCCTTTTGTACTGGGCTTCTACCTGCGTTGCTGCATTTTCTGCCCACAAAGAAATCTGCAGCAGTCACAATAGAGCTCCATTGAGCTCACTCAGTACCGCTCTGTCACTCGATCGTTTTGTTTCTCTTGGCACTGCAGGCTGTGCTTGTGTACGGGGCTCCTGGCTGCGTTGGCACCTTTGTCTGTCCACAAAGAAATCTGCAGCTGTCCCAACAGAGCTCCTTTGAGGTCGCTCAGTCTCCCTCTCTCATGCGCTCATTCTTTTTGTCCTGGCACTGCAAGCGGCCCTTTTGTATGGGGCTCCTGCCTGCATTGGCGCCTTTTTCTGCCCACATAGAAATCCACAGCAGTCCTGATAGAGCTTCGTTGAGCTCACTCAGTCCCCATGTCTCACTCACTCGTATTGTGTCTCCCACCGCTGCAGGCTGGCCTTTTGTACTGGGCCCCTGCCTGCATTGACACCTTGTTCTGCCCACAAAGAAATCTGCAGCAGTCCTGACAGCGCTCCGGTGAGTTCGCTCACTCCCCCTCTGTCACTTGCTCTCTCATTCTGTTTCTCCCAGTGCTGCAGGTGGCCCTTTTGAACTGGGCTCTTGTGTTGGGGCCTTTTTATGCCCACAAACAAATCTGCAGCAGTCCCTCTCAGTTGTTCGATCTAAATCTGTCCCAAACAGTGATTTCCCACAGTGACCATGCTATTCTCCGGCAGGAGTGCAAAAACATATTTTAGCCAGGATCTGAAAAATGGCAGCTGTACTGTTCATAAGGAGGTGTGGAAAAATGCCACTGTTGAAAATGTAGCGTGAAAAAATTACAAAATTGTGAAGTTACAAGGGTGCGTGGAAACAGTTCAATGCACGCTTGTAACACAGTCATGTTATGGAGTTTCATCACCAAATTTTCAACGTAGGCATTTTAGGACCTCTGCTCATGACCAGTGCCACTGTCATTTTCTTAATCTGTCCCGAACAGTGATTTCCCACAGCGACCGCGTTATTCTGCACCAAAACTGTGAAAACACATTTCGGTCAGTATGTGAAAATGGCAGCTGTACTGTTCATAAGGAGGTGTGAAAAATGCCACTGTTGAAACGTGGCGTGACAATATTACAAATTTGTGAAGTTACAAGAGTGCATGGAAAATGCAACGCACACTTGTAACACAGTCATTTGATGGGCTATCATCACCAAATTTTCAACATAGGCATTTTAGGACCTCTGCTCATGAACCATATCACTCTCATTTTTTTAGTCTGTCCCGGACAGTGATTTCCCACAGCGACCACTCTATTCTGCGCCAGAAGTGCGAAAACACATTTCGGCCAGGATGGGAAAAATGACAGCTGTACTGTTCATAAACAGGTGTGGGAAAATGGCAATGTTGAAAATCTGGAGTGAAAATATTATGAAGTCGTGAAGTTATAAACGTGCGTGCAAATTGCGCAATGCACGCTCGTAACACAGTCATTTTATGGAGTATCGTTACCAAATTTTCAACATAGGCATCTTAGGATCTCTACTCATTAACAGTGTCACTGTCATTTTCTTAATCTTCCCGAACACTGATTTTCCACAGCGAACGTGCTATTCTGCGCCAGAAGTGCAAAAACACATTTCTGCCAGGATGTGAACAATGACAGCTGTACTGTTCACAAGGAGGTGTGAAAAAATGTAAATGCTGAAAATCTGGCATGAAAATATTGCAAATTTGCAAATTTACGAGCATGCGTAGCAATTGCGCAACACACGCTCGTAAAAGTCATTTTTTGGATTTTTTCCACCAAGTTTGCAACATAGTCTTTTTGAGAGCCCACCTCATGAACACTGGCACTGTTGTTTCATTAATCTGCACCAAAGTTGATTCCGCGGTGACGAGAAATCATCTTTTGAGACAGTGCTGCTCATGACAGTTAGAATTCATGAGGAGGGTCCCAATAATCCATATTGAAAATTTGATGTCAAAATTCCAAAAAATGACTGTGCTATGCATTAACATTGAAAAAACCTATTTCTACCATTATACAGCTTACTGGCATTTCCTCAGTTGGTCGGCTTTGAAGAGTGCTGGCGTGTTCCCGGTCCACCGAGATCATCGCACCAGACTCTGGAGGTAGTATATGGGGTGAGGGGGTGTGGGGAGGCAGGGTGCTGATGGGTGGGTGCAGGTGGTGGGAGGGGCCAGAGAAGACCCCATGAGGACAGTTTACTGATTTCACAGGTTTAAAAAAAAAAACATCGGCGGGACGGTTTTTCTTCACAGGGGCGATATAGGCATGCTGAGATGGGCTCCCAGCGTACCACCCGACCAGCTTCTTTTTGGGGGCCCAGTAGCCAATGGGGATTGCACTCCCGTCAGCACCACAACTAAGGGGGTTCACATTATGCAGGCGGGGTGGGATCCCCATCAACAAATCAACATTGGGCCACTGAAGCTGACGAGGATCGGGGCCCCTGTCGGCAACTAAACATGGTGGAAGGGGGTTACATTGTTTGTGAGCACGGCAGTAAGCCGCCACCATTTTCACAAACAATATCAGGGTTTTTTACATCCCACCCTGCAATGACAGGTCACTTCCTCATTGCAGCGGATGGCTGATGCTGCAATGACGAGGTGGCCCCTGATTGCAGAGGCTACCTTCTTAGAAGATTGTGGCACGCTGGCTGAACTAGTGTCAGCGACAGCATGCCACGGCATTGGAGGAAGCGGGACAAGCCTTTGCAGGCTTTGGGGGCATTGGCCACAACAGTGCCGTGCCTCCACAACTTGCTTGTGGAGAAAGCTGCTGCAACATGTTTCTTGTGCATGTGCACAATCAACATAAAAATTAATGATGAGCTAATGTCATTGAAAAAACAATGTAATTAATTCATAAGCACTATACATGCAGGGGGCATCCCCACAGAAATGTTGCTAGAGCTTCCTCCTTCATGAGATAATAGCATCCTTATAAGTCCCATTGAAGCCTCAAAGGATAGAGTTGACCCTGATAGAAAACATGGGAATCAAAATTTAATAACTGTGAACCAGCAAGAGGGTGATGTATGCCCACAAGTACAACAGACAAATTACAGCTTGGCTCCTAGGCCATTTTTGAAGTTTAGTGGTTCAGACAAATGAATGAATCTGTCTAACTTGGCTCTGAGATCTCAGATTGTGCACTTAAGCAGGGCAGATATGGGGCTGGAAATCATGGATGATGAAGTTCAAGAGTTTAAACTTGTTACTTGTGAAGATTTCAAAAATGATGTGGATGTCTATCAAGATTCTTCTAGAGGGGCTAACACTGTGTGGATAAATGCATTAACTGCAAAATAAGGGGATCAAAAAAGCATTCCCCAATAAGTCACATTTTAACAAGTTAGAGGCGTTCATTAGAGAAGATCTTAATAGACGTGTTACATTTAGCATATTTGGTATGGCTAGCTTAGAGAAGGAAAAACAATAGCAAGTTAACTAACTTCCTCTGTAACGTTTTTAGAAATTACCTTCAAATTCATCCGGGAAAGATTAATATCATAGGGGTAGTGTGCAGAGAAGCCTGCTTTGAGGTAAGAAAGATAGATATCTTAGTAAACAATAAATTGGTAGCAGAGAGACTATTACAAAAAAGTGAATAAGATGGACATGCTGATTTTCTACCTGTTGAATAATGAAGTGTATGAAATCAAAGTACCAGACAAGAATCCTAACACAATAGACATAACAGATTCTAATAAAAGATACATAAAAGAAGTATTTTCAATTCTCATCGCAAACAGATTTTTAGCATGAGCAGAATATGAGCAGCAACTACATAATAGTAACCAGAGTGCTTCTCTCACTGGTGTTTTACAAAATTTTAGCATTGATTTGATAACAGAAGGATCTGAGGGAAGCTACATTATGTCATGCAACATCACGGGGTGTGACCACAAATTGTTAGAAAACGACTGAGTCATGTACATAACCTACTGTTATGTTATTTGTCTTCAGGAAACCTGTCATAACAAAGAAAGGGAGATTACATTAAAGGGATATGAACTTTCCCGTCAACCAGGGGGCTGGCAGAATAGACTAGTGGTTAGAGTAATGAGCAGCGAATGAGCTTGGTACATCCAGCAAATCTGGGTTTGATTCCCACAACCTCCACTTGCATCATGTGTGACTCTGAGCAAGTCATTTAACCACCCAGTGCTCCAAGGTAACCCTTGAAAATAGGCACTTGTACCTAGAGGGCCTTACCTGGTTACCAAAAGAATAAAAAAAGACTAAAATTTATCAGGTGCTCATGGGGACTTGCTACCTACAATAAGTTAGGCTCTTACATGTTTGTAACATTTCTGAACAATACTGAGAACTTTATAGCCCTATTGTTGGATAGATTGGATGTTAAAAGAATATTGGTAAACACGTATGTCCCACTAACAGGTTCAAGATATTACAGTGAGTCTATATGGACTTCTATTAAAGCAATGCTACAAGACAAAAGGCTTATTTTAACATTTCTGATGGAAATATATTAATAGTGGGAGATGTAAACGCAAAGATGAGAACATTTGATGGCCTAGTAGACAACATAGATTTAAACTAGATAAATACTCTTCCCACTATTCCCACTAGACATGCTAAAGATACGAAGGTAAATAAAGCAGGCTTAATTTTGACTGAGAGTTTAAAAGAATGTGATCCATTTCCACTGAACGGTAGATTAAAAGGTGATCTAGAGGGGAATGTAACATTCATGTCTCAACTGGGCAGCTAAGTTATAGACCTGGTATTATGGTCTGGACAATTACAATTTTGACAAAGCAGACATTTCCCTGTAAGATCAGAGAGTGACTATTTTCCTGCCATAATGAAAAGGCCTGGTATTGCCCAATGGGCAGAGCCCAGTGCGATGATTCTGTCCCAGAATTAAGAAACAATAAGAGAGTTATTTGGGATGGTCCCCTGGAAGAGGTGATTAGAAAGATTATTTGGAACCATTTAGAGAACAGGAACTAGGAAGTGCTGGAGGAAATGAGGGCAGGGCACATATACAGTAGATGGATATGTGTTCTCTCTTTTTGGAAATCAGTAGATTACTACACAAGGTGACTCCATTTAAATGTAATCAAAGCCACCAAACTGGTTGGTTTGATCCGGAATGCAAAAAACAAAAAGCTGCCCTTAGGAGGATGATTAAAAGTACCAACAATAGTAATGACAAAAAGCTATTTAATTTCCTGAATGAGGAAAGGAAAAAGTGCATTTTATTGAAGTGTAGAAAGAAAGATTATTTTGCAAGCTGTGGGAGAGGATGTTCAATGTACAGTAATACAAAAGAATGATGTAAAATGGTTCTGGAACCAAATTGCCAACTGCATTATTAATTATAAAGCAAACCTGGATGCCTTTATAACAGAGATAAATGATTACAACATTATTCCAACATTTTATACGATCCTAAGGCTGATAATTCTCTCCCCCAATAATTCCAAGTAATGGATATAATATTTTCTTCCCAATTATTAGGAAAGAAATATATGTAGCTATAAATTCACTTAAAATAAATAAAGCTCCTGGGCCAGGCAAAATACCTACAACGGTTTATTCAAGTAATGTTTCCCTCAGGTGTAACAGCTTGGTTATTTTTTATAGTAAGTGCATTCAAGAAGACTTTATACCCAAGTCTTAGAGAGGCTCAGAAATTGTTCCTATACATAAGAAAGGAGACAAAATTAATCCAGCAAAGTATAGACAAACAAATCTATTAGATATTAATCTAAAGATCTTCAAGATTATTTTGGAAGGATTGAACCAACAAACAATTTCCTTAGGGGATTTGTGTGAACTACATACAGGATTCCATCATGAATATTCTACTAGATAACTGTATAACTCTCTGACATATTATAGAGAAATAGGTGTATATTAGAATACAGAAATTATATGCCGCCTTCATAGACTTCTCAGCAGCTTTTGACTCTGTCTTGAGAGGTATATTACATAGAAACATAGAAGTTGATGGCAGATAAGGACCACAAGGCCCATCCAGTCTGCCCATTTCTTTTTCTACCTTATGAATGTGCCATTGGCCTTTGCTCTGTCAATGACCTATCTAGTCATACTCATCTGTATTGCTCCCTTATGCCTATCCCATGCCTGTTTGAAGCCCTGCACTGTATTCATATCTACCAGTTCCTGAGGTAGGCCATTCCATGCATCAACCACCCTTTCTGTGAAAAAGAACTTCCTCAAATTACCCCTTATTCGGCCTCCCTCTAATTTCATGCTGTGTCCTCTTGTCCTGCTACTTTTCTTATATTGAAACATGAAGACTCTTTCACCCCGTTAATGCCCTTAAGGTGCTTGAATGTTTCGATCATATCACCTCTCCCTCCTTTGCTCTAGGGTATACATATTGAGCTCTGGTTATCTGTCCTCATATGTTTTCTGATGCAGTCCCTGCACCATTTTGGTTGCCCTTCACTGGACTGCCTCAGTTTGGTAAATATCCTTGTGAAGATGTGGCCTCCAGTACTTCACGCAGTACTCCAGATGGGGCCTAACCAATGTCTTGTAAAGAGAGATTATTGCCTCCCTCTTACGACTTGTGATACTCCTACTAATACACCCCAACATTCCCCTAGCCTTGCCTACTGCTTTAGTGGTCTGCTTGGATGATTTCAGGTCATCTGTGATGATGATGCCCAAGTCTCTTTCTTCCCTTGTGACTGCCCGCAATTCCCCTTCCAGCCTATAGGTGGCATCAGGTTTCTCTTCCCTATGTGCATCATCTCGCACTTCTTTGCATTAAACCCCAGCTGCCACTCTTCTGACCATTTTGCCAGTTTATCTAGATCTCTTCTCATTCTGCCCACCCCATCTGGATCATCTACTCTGTTGCAGATCTTGGTGTCATCTGCAAGGAGACAAACCTTACCCTCCAGTCCATCTGCAATGTCACTGATGAAGACATTGAAGAGGACTGGCCCCAGGACTGATCCCTGAGGTACCCCACTTGTGACTTGCATCTCTTCTGACTGTATACTGTTTACAACCACTCTCTGTTTTCTGCACGTCAACCAGTTTGCCACCCAGTTGACCAAAATCTGACCAACCCGAGCCTACCCAGATAGCACAGAGGTTCTTTGTCTTTTAAATAGTTTTTTATTTTAATGGGTTCACCACAACATAACCCAGACAGACCGTTTTAGGTTAACTGGTTCATTCCACTGGGGTGTCAAACAGACAAGGCATACTGATAAGTCCTGGTAGGACGAAACATGTGTCTATGTCATCTGTTAGCACCCTTTGCAAACTGTATGAGAGGTCTTTTGGCACCATGCAATTCTGCTTAAAGTTGAACCAGCATAACATTCTGTGGTGATTTGCATATGCAGCCCATGATGCTTCGCATTGTGTGGGCATGTGTGATTTTGTATTTTCTTGAAACTTGGCTTCCCAGCCAAATGCCCTTTGGGGTAACCCTTGCCTCAGTGTTTGCGCACAGAGGTTCTTTGTCAGAAACAAATGTACTACTTTCCTTCCAGCAAGTACAGGACAGATATGGGATTCTTCTCTCTCTATTTTGGTATTAAAAATTAAAAAAATGCCCTAAGGCATTTCCTGAAGGCAGGCTACAAATACCTAGAGGGGAATAAATGGCCATTCCTGCTCCTAGCAATCAGTGCAGAAGGGGCATCTGCATGGGCATTCTGTTTAATAAGAGAGGTGTGGATGCTATACTTCAATAAGGCAGAACAAGAGTAGGCATGAGAATTGGGTACTCAATAAGGTCCTCTAACCAACAACTCCTCCATGTTTACTTGGTTACTTGGTTAATGGACCAAAGAAGGCCTAAGCCCATCGAGATTGTCCTCCACACCTTGTGGATCATTATGCCCTTCAAGCTGTTTTTAGGAGCCATTTGTCAAGTTTAATTTTAAAGTTGTTTATATTCTCACAGTCTATGATGTCTTGTGGCAAAGAATTCCAGATTCTAGGAGCTCTAACTGTATTTTATTTGTTTTTGTTCGATCAATTCCTATTTGTTTATTGTGATTTCTTGCTATAATTTTCCTTGATGTAAAAGACAGTCCACATAAATCCATTAGGGTAGCAGAATGGACGATCTTGAAGAGCTGAAGAAGATCACCTCTTGTTCTTCTAAGACTAAGTGAATTCAGTTCTGTTTTTTGGAGTGTAGTTCCATAGTCTAGCTAAGAGAGATGTGGTGCAAGTTTTGTTGCTCTTCTCTGCACTTGTTCTATTCTAGTAATATCTGCAATCAAATATGGACTCCAGAAGGGTGATCTATAATCCGTGTAAGGTCTGATGTGTGATTTATAAAGAGACATAATGCATTCCTCTGATTTAGCAACAAATGTGTTATTTATTCTACAAAGAAGCGCATTAGCTTGGTTGGCCAATTTATTACAGTGATCAGTAGATGACAATTTATTATTTACTAATATTCCCAGATCCTTTTCCACAGATGATTCCCTGATAGTGATATTGTTAAGGAGATATGTTTGTTTGGGATTTTTACTACCCGTGTGCAAAACTGCGCATTTTGAGACATTGAAAAACATTCGGTTGACATTTGCCCAGCATTCAATCCTTGCAAGATCGCTTTTTAAGATATTTCTATTAGTGTCACTATCAACACATCCACCCAACTTAGTGTCATCTGCAAATTTTGAAATTATATTGTTTGATGATATAATTAGATCACTAATAAAGATACTGAACAGTATAGGTCCCTAAACAGAGCCCTGGGGAACACCTCTCGATACCTTTCTTCTTTCCGAAAGTTCCCCATTCACCTAACACTCTGTGTTCTATCATTCAACCAACTATGAACCCATGACACAATACGATGTGAAAAACCCAGTTTAATTAGTTTGTCTATCAGTATAGAATGTGATACCTTATCAAAGGCCTTGCTTTAATCGAGCAAGATGACATCAACTGGGATATTTAGGTACAGGTTTTTACTAATCTTATTGTAAAAGGAGAGCAAGTTGGTTGTGCATGAGTAACCTGATTTAAATCCATGCTGTGTTGTATCACCTATGTTTAAGAACTGCATTTCTTTTTCGATTAGTAATTTAATCTTTTTTTCCAATAGTATAGTATAGTATAGGGTATAGACGTAAGACTAATGGGCCTGTAATTTTCTGCTTTACAATGTAATCCTTTTTTAAAGATAGGAGTAACAGTGGCTATTTTCTAATCCGAGGGGACCCTAGATTCCTTAAATGATGTATTAAAAATGATGGTGAGTGGTATAACAATAAAGTTAGATGTTCCTATAAGAAATTTAGAGGTGATATTATCTGGACCAGGGCTTGTTTTTTTTTTTTAACGTTTCTAAAAGTTTACTTGTTTCATGAAATGTAATGGTATAATCAAGATTTTTACCTGAATGGACTAGTGATGTGAACTCTATATCTTGCTCAAAAACCGAACAGAAGTACTTATTGAATTTGATAGCAGTAACCTTATCTGAAGTGATAGTGGTATTATCTATAATTAATGGGCCTACCCTTCTGGTATCTCCCTTTTTCCATTTAGATGAATATAAACTTTTGTGAGAGTCTTTGGTGTGAGCAATTTTAAATTCCAAATTCCGTTTAGCTAGTAAGATGGACTTCTTAAGGTCCTTAACTACCTTTCTGTATTTTAATAATATTCCCTCTTTCTGATCTAACTGACACTGTTTTAATTGTGTAAATAACTTCTGCTTGTGTATACTCAGTTTCTTGATGGAACAGTTGTACCATGCAGGAATTTTACCTTTATTATTATATTTTTTTTCTTTCTGGAACATATTGTTTTTCTAGATCATAAATGATATCTTTGAAAATGTTCCATGCATCTTCT
Organism: Neoceratodus forsteri; assembly: GCA_016271365.2. Taxonomy (NCBI): domain Eukaryota; kingdom Metazoa; phylum Chordata; order Ceratodontiformes; family Ceratodontidae; genus Neoceratodus; species Neoceratodus forsteri. The sequence goes on along the minus strand of CM057451.1, from coordinate 254,992,610 downwards.
ATATTTAGTGGAGAAAGTATTAAATCCCATGGTATAACCTTAAGCTGCTCATTGATTTTAAGAAAATCTGCTTTATCATAGTGTTTTATGATAAGTTTATTTGTAGATGTTTTATGTATCAGAGGAATGGTAAAGAGGATTGACATATGGTCACTGTTACCTATTGGGTCACTAACACGTAAATTAGTTAGAGATGCTTCCATATTAGATATAACTAAATCCAGTATATTTGTCCCTCGAGTGGGTTCTCTAATTGGGTAAAACCTAAATCTATGACTGTTGAAATTAACTGTGTATCATATTGGTTAACGCCTGTTAAACTGTCCCAATTAATAGATGGGAGGTTAAAGTTGCCCAAAATAATTACTGTTCCCTTATCTGCTAATTGGGTAATTTCCTTAGTTAGTAGTTTAATATAGCAAATATCTGAGGAAGGCGAACGATAACAAGTACCAACCAGAATCTGAGGGTGACCATTGGGTTGTAAGTATACCCAAATACTTTCTGTCTGAGTTTTTAATGGAGATTCAAAAGACGGAATATAATTTGTAACATATAAACTCACACCTCCTCCTTTTTTGTCTACTCTGTTTTTACAGTAATGTTTAAATCCAGGAATTTCCATAATCCATTGTTTATCAGAATTTCCCCATGTTTCTGTTATGGCTATTAATCCTATTTTGAATTCCTGGATTTTGAGTTCTAGTTCAGCCATTTTTGTAATATTAAGTGACCGTGCATTAAACAATAGGACGTTCAGTTTATTAGTATGTAGTGAGTGGGTCTTTAGAGATGTCGGTAATAGCCTTATCTCCCCCTTGTCATTAGTTTAAATGATTTTTAATAAATGTTGACAACTGGCGTCCCAAAAGAGAACTTCCCCTTCTGCTGAGATGTAAACCATCCCAGCATGTCCCTAGAGTGTTTTAACTGAGTATCTTTATTTTTTCTTTTAGTTGTTTTGGTTGTTTATTGTGTATTCTTTTACTACCTCTGTATGTATGTTGACCCTCATCCTTTGACGTGGAACCTTTGTAAACGAGCAGTTTCTGCTTAAAGGTATTTGTAATCTGAGAATTTAATAAATAAATAAATAAATAGAGTCCGGACATGTCAAGGTCTTCGGTCTTTGGTCTTTCACGGCCTACACTCCATCCCTCTGGAATGGCCTTCCTAGTAATCTCCAAGACTGCAGCTCCCTTGGTGGCTTTAAAAAAGGCCTCAAGACCTACCTGTTGGGGCTAAGCCTCTGTGCATGCTACTGCTGAGGATCAATACATTACATTGGACTACTCCCGTAACTACTGTCAGCCACCTGGCATGCCTTTCTTTTTTTTTTTTCTCCCATATTGGGACCTTTACCGCCTAATGAGACATTTGTAACTGTAATTTTTGTGAAACTGTTCCATTTCAATGATCAGTGTGTAACTATCATTCATGTGAAACTGTTTTACTTATCGTGATATTCCTTAAATGTACCTAACCTGCCTATGAATTGTACATCATGTCCTGATTGTAATGTCTGTATTACTTAATTTCCTTTGAGCTGTTCCTACTGTTTATTCTCCTGTAGCCTGTAATTAATCCCGGGTCACCCCTGAAAAAGGGACCATTATGGTCTCAGTGGGCCTACCTGGTCACCAAAATTTTAAATAAATAAATAAAATAGAGAAGTGTGGTGGTCAGGGCACCCAGCAGTCTCAAGTGGGCCTTTTTCTCTCAGGCTTTTGCCACTGAGAGTGCCTGGACCAGGGTCACTGTCACCAAGGTCCCCTCTCTATCAACAGCACAGACCTTGGTGCTGTGATAACCCTTTTGTGCCACCTTCTGCCTTTTGACTCCCCAGAGTGAGGGTCTCTGCTCTGGGCAGGAGATACTCTAATCTCTCTCAGAGACTTTTTGCTACCCCTTTATCCTGGCACCCTTTCCTCAGAGACGCAGTCACAAACAGTTACTCCAGTCTTGGAAAAATAATTAATTTATTATTTAACCAAGATTGTCCAAATACACAGGAATATTCGGCTCTTTACACTAGTTACACATAGTTAAACAACAATACACATGCAGTATTACAAAAGCAAGCTTGCATATTTGTGCAGGTCGTAGCAGTAGCAGTAGTAACATTTTGTTATTCAGTGTAACTTGTACATGAATGTGGTTATAGCCCATTGAGCCAAGGCTAATTTTCAATGGGTACCAATACAGCAAGTATTAGTTACACTAGAACATCTTTAAAATACCATCATATTTGCATACACAGAAAAAAAGAAAACAAACTCAATCAAATTTAGTTACCTACATTTGATCATATGAAATTACATAAGTACATATGCAAGTATGCAGTCATATATATATATATATATATATATATATATATATATATATATATACACATTTCAAAAACATGACTATTTCAGGAGCACCTTGTAAATATGACTTTGTCCAAATGGTGTTATGTCATACTTTCCTGACTAAAAATAAAGATTTTACTTCTACAAGTACCAGTAATAAAAAAATGTTCGATACACAATGCACAATTAACCTAGTGAAAAAAGTTATGTTAAGTTGTTTCAACACAATAATGGTTCACTGGCTTGTTTTGCTAACCAACTTTGTATTACTCCAAAATGTAACGGTTCTTTTATTAGCCTTAATCTTATTGGAATCGATAGACCAGGTAAACACTATCTTCCTTACCAGTTACAAAGTCTTCTTAGTTTACTGTCCACATCTCTCTCTCTCTCTCAATATATATATATATATATGTATATATATATATATATATATATATATACACACACACACAGTATGGCTCACTCCTTTGGAACCAACTCACATAGAAACCCCCAGTAAAAAGAGAGCGAGCAAAGCCAGGGTGGGGAATTTATGCCAGCTTTCTTCCCACTGCCTTGGTCGAGTGAGGCTGTGACAGTACTTCCCTCTACCCAAATTCATCTGATTAGTGGAATCTGATTCAGACCAGGCATTAGGTTGACTCCTACCTTGCGATATCTGTCATCCTGGGTCTCAGGAACCAACTTCCTCATTAAGATTATTTAGCATCTGAAAGACTGTGGCTGGGTTCGGTCAAGGTAGGATGTCTTTGAGCAATTGTTCATTAATGACCCCATCTCCACTTCAGGAGGCCTCCACAATAAAGGTTTAAGCATCTGTTGAGATTATAGGGCTGCTGAAATATTCAAAATATGCCAGTTTTTTTTTTATCAAAGTTGAGTAATGCATTCTGGCCCCAACACTTGTACAGAGAATAACTCTTTAGTTAAAAGTGAGCGAACAGTCAGCACTAAGAGCCCCTCACGCTGGTCCCAATTTGCACTTTGTGAGCAAAGAAAAAATTACTCACCTTAGTAATGTTGTTTCTTCTAATGGAGTCTTGCTGTATTCTGACTATTGCAGTGACTGCCAACCTTTGAACTGCCGCAGAGAACAAAGAGTTAACTTTCCATGCAGGGCATGGAACGCTGAGCTCGAGCTCGGCTAAAGCCTCTGTCTGCTGTTGTTTAAACTCCAACCGTCAGATCTTTACGAGCAATACTCACTAGAAGTTCTGTGTGGAAACTATAAGACTAACACTAGCCAACTGGCAACTACATTTATTAAAAAGGTTTTTTTTTGGTTTCAAAGCAAAGACTCAAGTCAGGAAACCCAAAAAACAAAATACAACAAACACCTAGAATAAAAGAGAGTGAGAAAGGGGCACCTCTAGGGTGCCAACACTGCTCCTGCCCACCCACATCCCAAAAAACAGGTTCTGAGAGGGGAGGCGGGGGAGGTCAGAATACAGCAAGACTCCATTAGAAGAAACAACATTACTAAGGTGAGTAATTTTTTTTCTTCAAACAACATGAAGTCTTGCTGTATTCTGACTATTGCAGACTACCAAGCAGTACCTCCATGGAGGAGGGACAGAACCTACTTTGAGAATAGGCTCTGAAGTACTGCTGTGCTAAACCGAGCATCACTCCTAGCCTGGATATCCAGAGAGTAATGCTTGGTGAATGTATGGACTGTTTTCCAGGTGGCTGCTTGACAAATTTCTAAGATAGGAATATCCCTGGCAGCAGCTAGGGAAGCAGCTGTACCTCTGGTGAAGTGAGCCCTCAGGCCTGAGGTGGGGAGTTCTACCAGTTTTTCATAGCAGGGTGTATACAAGAGACAGTCCACCTGGCAATAGATCTTTTAGTGGCAGGTTTGCCCTTACCGACCTCTTCATAAGTGAGGAACAACTGGAGGGACTCAAACCTGTGACCCTAGGTGCACTCTATGTAGTAGCTAAGGGCCCTTTTTACATCCAGGCTGTGCAACCTCCTCTCTCCAGAGGAGGAAAGGTCAGTGAAGAAAACAGGGAGAGACATAGACTGATTAAGGTGGAAATCTGAAACCACCTTAGGCAAAAACTTCCTGTTAGTTCTTAGGACCACTTTATCTCTATGGAAAGAGATGAAATCAGGCTCCACTGACAGAGCTTGCAATTCACTGATACGCCTGGCAGAGGTAATGGCTACCAAAAACACAGTTTTCCAAGTCAAGTACTTAAGCTCTGCAAAGGACAAAGGCTCAAAGGGTGGTTGCATAACCTGAGCAATGCAAACATTAAGGTCCCAAGCAGGAGCAGGGTCCCTAAAGGGGGGATTGGTGTGCAGCAATCCCTTGAAGACCTTATAAAAAACAGGATGGGCTGACAGAGGAGAGGGCTTGCCTACTGACAAGAAGGCAGAAACAGCCACCAGATGCACTTTAAGTGTAGCTGGTCTAAGTCCCAAGCCATTAAGATGAACCATATAGTCCAGGACTGTAGGCAACCTAGCAGATTCTGGAGAAATATGCTTATTAGAGCACCAAATAGTGAACCTTTTCCATTTGGAGTTGTAAGTCTTTCTAGTGGAAGGCTTTTGAGAAGCCTTTAGGATATCCAGAACCCCTTGAGAGAGGTGCAGATCAGCAAACTCTAACTCTTCAAGAGCCAGGCCTTGAGATTGAGAGATTTGAGGTTCGAATACCAAATCCTTCCCTGAGAGGATGTCAACAGGTTGCAATTCTTGGGAAGAGACAGGGGAAGATGGACTGCTAAGGACAGCAACAGTGGGTACCTGGGCTGTCTGGCCCAGTCTGGAGCGATAAGAATCACTTTGCATGGTTGAGACCTGATCTTGACTAGCACTTTGAACAGGAGAGGAAAGGGGGGAAAAGCATACAGGAACTTCCCTTCCCAATCCAGTATCAGAGCATCCAGGGAGACTGAGCCCAAGACTGGGGGTCTGCAACAAAAGAGAGGAAGCTGGTGATTGTCTGGGGCTGCAAAAGATCTATCTGTGGAGTGCCCCATCTGGAGAAAATCACTTCCAAAACTAGGGATCTAGGGTCCATTCGTGATGTCCCTGAGATATCCTGCTGAGAGCATCTGCTAGGACATTGTCCTTCCCTGGGAGGTGAACTGCTATCAGAGAGGTTTGCAGGGAATAGGCCAGAGACCAGGACTTCACTGCTTCAGTGCACAAGGCCGTAGACCAAGTGCCTCCTTGCTTGTTGATGTACCACATTGTGGTGGTTTTGTCTGTTCTGATCTGGACCACCTTGTTCTGTGCAGATTTGGAAAAGGCTTGTAGTGCCAGAAACACTGCTCTGAGTTCCAAGAGATTGATGTGAAGCAGAGATTCTTGAGATGACCACAGCCCTTGGGTGGTAAGATCCCCCAAGTGGGCTCCCCAGCCCAGCAGGGAGGCATCTGTGGTGAGTATTACTGAATTAGACTGAGTGACAAAAGGAGCTCCCTGTCTTAAATTGTCCTGATCCCGCCACCATTGCAAAGTCTGGATCAGGGTTCGAGTCACTGGGGCTAGTTTGGTAAGGGAATCCTTTCTTTGGGACCAGAAGGCTCTTAAGTGGAACTGAATGTCCTTTTATTTGGAATCTTGCCCCCTGGACCACTGCTGTAGAGGCTGCCATGTGGCCCAGGAGCTGCAGGAAGTAAGTGCCTTGCTGGTCGAGACACCTGAAGGGTGAATGAAGAGGCCAGTTATATAAGGGTCCTTGCCCTGTCCAGGGGAAGGAAGGCTTTGCTCTTATTGTATCCAGCTCTGCCCCATAAAGGTGAGGAGCTGTACTGGCTCGAGAACTGACTTTGGAAGGTTGAGGAAGAATCCTAAGGAAGTGAGCACTTGCTGAGTTATTTGAAGATGTGACTTGACTAGGTCTGGAGACTGACCCACTATGAGCCAGTCATCCAAGTAAGGAAAGATGGAGATCTTTTTTCTCCTTATGAAAGCAACTACTACTGCGAGGCACTTTGTGAACACCCTTGGGGCTGATGTTAGGCCAAAGGGCATTGCTCTGAATTGATAGTGGCAACTCGAACCTGAGGTACTTTCTGTGGGAGCACCTGATGGGAATGTGAAAATAGGCATCTTTGAGGTTCAGGGAGGCTAGCCAGTCCCCTGGCCTTAGAGAGGGCAGAATTATTCCAGAGTCACCATTTTGAATTTCGGTTTTAAAAGGTGCTTGTTCAGATATCTTAGATCCAGGATGGGACACCATTCTCCTGTCTTTTGGGGGGTTAGGAAGTACCTGGAGTACAATCCTTTGCCTCTGTGTAGGGTAGGAACCCTTTCTATGGTTCTGAGAGCCAGGAGGGAAGAAACATCTGCCTCTAGGGCAAGGGTCTCTGATGGATTTGCAGGTGGAAAGGATCTGGTTCTCATCTTGGGAAATGTTTTGAAGCTGAGAACCAGTCCCTGGCTTACTACTTCCAGGACCCACTTGTCTGATGTTAAAGACTTCCAGTCCTGGACAAAGTAAGTCAGCCTCCCCACTACAGGTATTGGAGAATCGGCTCAGGCAGACCCATCAGGGTGTCTGCTTGGCAGGGGCTTTAGGCTGAGGGGTGGAAGCAGGCCTGCTCATTCTCCGTCTGCCTCTCCCTCTGAAGAACCCCCTCTGAGCATAAGCAGAAGAGGAGGCCTGGGCTTGGTAAAAGGGCTTTTGAAAGGGCCTGCTCCTGCCCCTGGAATGCTGTCTCTGAGGAGTGGCTTGCCTTTCTTTGGCCTGAGCACTCCTGTAGGTGGTCCTGTACTCGTCCATCTTCTTCATGTAGTTCTCTGTCTTCTTCCCAAACAGAGAATTACCAATGACAGGGAAATCCATGGCCTTAGCCTGGGTATCCTGTGATAGGCTAGTACATCTAAGCCAAGCCATCCTCCAAAGGGCCACAGATGTAGCCATGACTCTAGATGAAACATCATTGGAGTCCACAGCAGCATGAAACTGCACCTTGGATGCCTCAATCCCATCTGCAGCCACCTGCTCCAGCTCCTTGGCAAGCTGGTCAGGGGCCTGTTTAGCTAGAGCCAGCACAGTGTCCCACCTGGACTTCTGGTATCTAGCTGTGTAGGCCATGTAGTTAGCCTGCCTGAGTCCCAAAGATGCTCCCATGTACTGCTTCTTTGCCATGGCATCAATCCTCCTGGAGTCCTTATCTGGGGGGTGTGAAGCCAAGGGAATATTTGCCTTATCACAGGCAGCAGCCTGCACTACCCCAACATGGCTGCATTGCTGGGAAAGAAACTCTGCGTCCGAGCCTGAAAGGGTATACCTCTTGTCCATTCTTCTGTCCACAGGAGGTATGGAATTAAAAGTTTTTAAAATTTTAAATGTCTGTTTCCCAAAAGATTTATGGAGGGGAATAGACAATCTCCTGGACTCTGGGATGTCCATCATCTCTACAAAATCAGGCTCCTCCTGATCCTCTACTGCTTCTTCCATTGGAAGCTGGAGGGTTTCAGCCACTTTCTTGTAAAACGTAAAGTGGGAAGGGGACTCAGAAAGCCTAGGAGGAGAAACACCTGAAGGTCTGTCTGGGGAGATGTCCTGGTAAATAGGCACATCCAGATTTTCATAATCACCATCATCATCATTATCCTCATACTCTCCCTCCTCCTCCTCCTCCGGTTCATAAAATTCTTCTAAAGTATAATCCGGAACCGGGGGAAGCGACCGAACCAAGCTCCTGACAGATGGTGCCAGTTCGGCCGGAACTGAAGTTAGCGATTGAACTATCCTTATCGCTTTGGCTATTTCATCAGCGGTCGGAGAAAGAACTTGTGGATCCGAACCAAATGATTTTTCCCTTCTCTTTCTTTTAACTGGAACCAACTCCTCAGAATCGGTTCTCCTTTTGTCCAAAGAAGTTTCGCCCTGGCCAGAGGGCACTCCTTCTGGTTCGGCCGGAACCGAACCAGGCTGGCCATCCGGGTCAGTGTACTTCTCAGCCTCCCTTTCCCTCAGTCTACCTACTCTCTTATCTAGGGTAGCTTTGGGAAAACTTTTAAATTTGGCAGTCTGAATTGAGGTGGTCAAACCCCAGACAATAAACACAGGTGGTGTGGGGATCAGCCTTAGCAAAGGCTTCCACACACACACTACAATGTTGAAACCCAGTGGGCCCGTTTTTTTTCTTGGGTTTCTCAGACATGGCCAATCCTATCCACAACTTACCCTTTTTCCGGCAATCCGCTAGGCAAGACACCCCTATCGGTTCCTGACCGTGTTACGGGTCTTGGAAAAAAACGTAATTAAATCCAGTTTTTTTAGAACCGATACGGACCGGTTACCACACTCTAATAAATTCAGAAGGTTTTTAAAATCAAACTGATCGGTTTTACAAGTTCCACACAGAAACTAAATGCAAAACCTATCTAGTACTCATGGTGCCACAGACAGAGACTTAAACCAACAAGTTCAGTAGCAGACATTCAGTAGAAATCAAGTGAAAAACGACACTTTAACCGAGTTTTTTGAACCAAGCAAAGGAGAAATCTCCGGAGCGACTGTTCAGTGAGGCAGAGTAAAGAATCTGATGGTTGGAGTTTAAACAGCAGCAGACAGAGGCTTCAACCAAGCTTGAGCTCAGCGTTCCATGCCCTACATGGAAAGTTAACTCTTTGTTCTCCAGGGCAGTTCAAAGGTTGGCAATCGCTGCAATAGTCAGAATACAGCAAGACTTCATGTTGTTTGAAATCATTTTTTTTACTCACTGTTTACTGCAGCATAACAAATTGTACCAGACTTTTTCTGCTGGCTTCTAAGCTGACATTTTTTTGTAGCAACATATCCCAGAATTCACTGCGGCTGACATCAGAGGATGGCTGCAGCAGTGGAAGATGCAACAGCCTGTAATGCATGCTGAATCTATTTTTTTTTTACTAGTCCCACTGTCCTCTCGGGGGCAAAGTACAGTCACAGAGGACTGTACCTAGCTCTGGGAGAACAGCAGGAATGGCAAACATCTGATCTGAGATTATAAAATCTCTAAAATACACTGCAAGCTATTGACTCCCGCACTGCTGCAGCTCTCCCCTGATGTCAGTTGCAGCCGGGGATTCTGGGATTTGTTGTTACAGAAAATGTCAGCTTAGAAATCAGCAGAAAAAGTCTGATAACTGACGAAGTGAGTTTGTTCACAGAGTGCTGGCTTGATCAGTCCACTGCCTCTGTGCTTTGATTTATACTTGTTCAGCCATTTTTTTCTAAGTTAGAGGACAGTGTCACAGGATTGAATGGACAGCACATTTTGTAAACCTGATGTGGAATACTGTGAGTCCCTGATGCCGTTGCTGTATTGCTAGAAATTTTAAGTAAATATTTTTCTGGCTACATATGTAAGTATGCAGTGTTTTACTGGCTGTAAGTGTTGGAGTTTGTTATATTGGTTTAGCACCACCCTTTTGGAGTGCTCTAGAGAAATCGTTGTGGTCGTCTGATTCTGGGATTTGTATTTACAGAAAATGTCAACTTAAAAGTCAGCAAAATGTGCATGGCACACTGCCAATACGCCGATGCAGTCCCCAGACAGGGAGGACTGAGAATGCTCCAGCGCAACTGTAGTTGCGCTGGGTGCAGCACCCGCGATATTCAGACCTGGGCATGCAAATGGTGCCAGTTGCAGGTTATTATGGCCCGGTTTGCATGAACTGTGCAGGGCAACTGGGTGAAATGTACCTGGCACCCTGCACAGAATGACATGTGCACAGAGGAGGTCCTGGGGTACCCCCCGCACTGTAACCATGATTGTGGTAAACATTAACAACATACATGCCCTGGTGATCCAGTGGTACCCCCCTCCTTCCCATTAGCCTGATCGTGGGTATGATGCCTAAACGAAAAGCCCTGGTAGTCTAGTGGAACCCCCTCCTGCCCTTAACTGCAATCATGAGTACAGTGAAGTAAATAGACCCCCTGGCAGTGTAGTGGTCCCCCCCACCCCTCCTGTAGCACTGATCCTGAAGATGTCAATGCAACAGCTGCCCTGGTAGTCTAGTGATACCCCCTCCCTATCCCGACTCCCTGATCACCGTCATCCATGTTGATGAAATATCCCTGGTGGACCAGTGGATCTCCCCTCCCCATCTGACACTCCGAACACCAGTGAGGTGGACCCTACAAATCTTTGGTGGTCCTGTGATAACCCTGATCCCCCCAGCCTTCCAAGCACCCCCCCCCGTCATTGCTGGGCAGCTGCAACCTGACCGCATACTGCCCGGCCGCCCACTAAATGACAGCTTACAGTTTGTGCTGTAAGCCTATTGGTCCGCACTGTGGACAAATGGGCTTGCAGGCCGTACTGTGCAGGACAGGCACATTCACATAATTGCACCTGTCCTGTACAGTATGCCCTGCAAGTCCATTGGTCAACAGTGTAGACCAATAGGCTTACAGCGCACACTGTAAGCTGTCATTCAACAGGCAGCCAGGTGGTATGTGGGCAGGTTGCAGCCGCCCACCAATGACGGAGGGGTGCTGAGTGGGCTGGGGGGATCGGGGTTACCTGGACCACCAGAGAATGTAGGGTCTACCTTGCCGGCGTTCAGGGTGTCAGGTGGGCAAAGGGGATCTACTGGTCCACCAGGGATATTTCATCACCATGGATGATGGCAATCAGGGGGTCAGGATAGGGAGGGGGTACCACTAGACTACCAGGGCAGCTGTTGCATTGACATCTTCGGGATCAGTGCTATGGGAGGGGTGAGGGGACCACTGCACTACTAGGGGTCTATTTACCACTGCACCTGCAACGCAGCCACGGGTGGGGGTTCTACTAGAATGCCAGGACTTTTCATTTAGCATCATACCTGTGATCGGCTAACGGGAGGGGGGGGTTCCACTTGACTACCAGGGACATGTTGGGTGCTTGTGGATGGTGTTCCTGCCTGGCGGGTGGCCACCCACGGCTGGTGGCTGCTGTGTTGTGCCCTGCAATACAGCAGTCCACCTGTGGGTGGCCAGCATTTGAGCCAGAATACTCTGGCTCAACTTTGTGCCCTGGTATGCGGTGCATCTGGGGGTTGTGCCAGCAGGTGCGCTGCACATCCTGGGCTGAAGATCGGGATGTGCCACATATGCATGGGCATGCCCCCTTCAGATGCACCGCATACATTACCAATGCACCCCGGTGCATGGGAACTTGCACTGCGCAAGTCACCCTTTTGAATATCGCGCTGGGGTGCAATGCAGGCTTGCACCAGTGCAACCCTTTTGAATATCCAACCCCATATGTAATACAACACATTTGTTATGGTTAAGGGACATTTTGTTATTATTAGACCAGTTTTCAATTACTTGCAGGTCTCTTTTCATTGAATATTGTTGATCGATTGTATCCACTTCACCTCCTATTTTTGTGTCATCTGCAGATTTTTCAATGACATTAGCAATGTTAATATTAATTTCATTGATAAATAAATTGAAAAGTATAGGGCCCAATACGGACCCTTGAGGTACACCACTGGTGACAGCTTTGCTGCTTGAAACATACTGGCCCATTCTTACTCTTTGGGTTCTTCCTGTTTGCCAATTATCTATCCATCGAATTAGGGGCATGCTTAGGCCTATGCTAATCAATTTATCTACCAATTCCTTGTGCGGAACTTTATCGAACACTTTCTCGAAATCCAGTAACAATACATCTACCAACTTATTGTTATCCAAGCTGGTTGCTAAGGTGTTATAGAAGGAGATTAAGTTAGTGACACACAAATGTCCCGTGGTAAATCCATGTTGATTACTATCATGGAAGCTTAAGTCCTTTAATTTTTTTTCTATTTTGTCTTTTATTATTTATTTGTTCCATAGTTTTACATAAAACTAAAGTTAAACTTATGGGACAACAGTTTTGTATGTTGTCTTTGTCCCCCTTTTTAAATATTGGTACTGCAGTCGATGTTCTCCAGTCACTTGGTGCCTCTCCTGATTTTAAGGAACTATTAAATATTTTTGAAATGGGTTCCACTATAGTATCCAGAGTTTCCAATGTTAGTGTGGGGCCGATGTTATCTGGTCCTCCTGATGTATTGGGTCTCAGTTTCTTAAGTGCTTTTTTACATTCCTCTTTAGTTATAGGGATAATAGGAGTGGTCGCATAACTGTTTAAGGTTGCATCATCGGGATTAAATACATTACAGAAATAGTTATTGAATTCTTTAGGATTTATTTGTTTATCAGTTATATTGCTATTTCCAACACTGAAGGAAGATGTGTTTTGTATTGGATTTTCTTTAAATAAGCAAAGAATGCTTTACTATTGTCCTTTGTATGAGCTAGTTTAAGTTCTGTTTTATATTTCTCATTCTTGATTATACCCTTTAACTTCCTCACCTCTTTCCTGTATTTGGCATAATTTTCCATTGACTTATGTTTTCATTTTCAATATGCCTTTTCCTTAACTTTAATTTGTTCTCAAATCTGCTTTGTTAACCAAGGTGGTATTCTACCTTTTTTGTTATGCTTGGGAATTATAGGTATTATCTTATTTTCGATATCCAGAATTGTGTTTTTTTCCAGGATTCCTCTGTTGTTACATTATTAAGGTTTGGTTTCCAATCAATGTTTTTGAGAAAATTGTTTAAAATCACAAAGTCTGTTGCATTGTAATTTTTAATTTCTTGTGTAGTCTTGCTTTTATGAAGTTTGATAGGGACCTTACATTTTACTACCCTATGGTCACTACCTCCTATTGGACAGTCTGTTTGTATTCCATATATTAGGTTGGTATTATTTGTCAAAATTATGTCTAATATATTATCCATTCTTGTAGGTTGGGTTACTACCTGGGATAATCGGCACTGTTCATTGCACCAACTTCAACCCTTTCCCACCTTTTCTTGTTACTCTTCCTCCTGATACATTCATAGGTGTGCCTTAACCATTCTGTTCAGCAGCCAGCTGGGTCCCTGCTCCTCCCTTGGGTTAACTTCCACACCACTACTGTTTCTCTCTCCTTTACGAGGTTGTGCAATAACTCACCCCTCAAGTCAATTGCCAGTAATCAGTATTGTTCTTATTCAACAAGGTTTGCTACCGCTTCTGAATATGCACTTGCTAGGCATTCTTATTGAGCTGTACTGCGCTTTATTCTCTGCACATGCAACTTTTTGAATTTTATTCTAATTTTGTAATCATTTTTTTATTGAATGTTGTTCATTGTTTTGCTACTGTGTACTGTGCTTCTGTCCTCCCACTGTTCTTCTCCCCTGGGTCACACCTGGAAATGAGCCTTGGCTCAGTGCACCTTTCCCGGTTACTGGTTTTCAAATAAATCAATGTGAGTGGTACCCATATTGGAAACTGTACAAAAATATGAACTGTTGTAATCATATGAATTGCATGTTGTATATGTTAGTTGTACGTTGTGTTTTAACAAAAATTTATTATAAAATAGAATGATATAAAAATGAATCAAGGAGGCCATACAATTACACTTCTATGGCCCCTCCGCTGCTTAAGCAGCAATACTTGGATGGGAATCTTTGGGGGGGGGCACATGCCCCCAGTCTCTATGGGCACGACAGCCCTGTTTCCTGGATACCCATATTCATACAAATGAAATAGCCAGCAGAAGAAGGCCATACAGTCTATTGAGTCTGCATGATTGCAGTGCATCTGATCCAGAAATTACAGTGGGCCCCACCAATCCTGATCCTCCCCATTCACCCTGCCCCAACCTCTCGTCATCCCCCCACCATCTTTTGAGTGACAACCTCAGATGGGAATTCATGCAACCCTGATACCATCTGTTCTATAAAGAAGTATCTCCTGACCTCCTTCTTGAACCTCCCCCCCTACCAGCTTATAATTGTGCCCCCTTGTGGTCTTGCTTTCACTGAGATAGAAAAGTTCCCTGATATCCACCTTGTTTATACCTTTCGGGCACCTGAAGGTTTCAGTTATGTCTCCTCTAACCCTACTGTCCTTGAGTGAGTATATGGTGAGTTCTGTCAACCTGTCCTCATATGCCCTAGTGTCCCTGAATCATTTTTGTCACCCTCCTTGGAACTCCTGCAAGCTGGCTAATACCCTTTTTCAGGTAGCAGTTCCAACATTGCTTACGATGCTCCAGGAACAGTCGCAACAAGGACCTGTACAGCTGCAATATACAGTAACCTCCTCCCTTCTCATGAATCCTCAAACAATATAGCCTAGCATTCTGTTTACCTTGGTGACTGCCTTCCTACACTGCATTGCCTGTTTAGGGTTGCTGCTTATGGCTATCCCCAAGTCCTTTTCCTTATCTGATTCAGTGACCTTCACCCCCTTTAGAATGTACTCAGCCCTCAGGTTCTTCCTTCTTTCATGCATGACCTTGCCCTTCTTTGCATTGAACCCCAGCTGCCAGATACCTGACCACCTCTCCAACTTCTCCAAATCCTCCTTTAAGTTTTTCGCCCCTTCAACTGTGCCCACCCTCCCACAGAGCTTGGTGTCATTTTCAAAGCAGCATATTTTGCCTCTAATTCCTTCCCCAAAGAACATGTTGAACAATATTGGGCTGAGCACTGGGCAGGACACCACTTGTAACTTCCCTTATTCCTGAGAGCCTCTCTACCCTCTGGGTCCTACCGCTGAACCAATTTGCCACCCACCTGGTGAATATGCTCCCTGCCCCTGGGTATACCAACTTCCTGATCAACCTCTTGTAGGGCACCAAGTCAAAGGTCTTGCTGAAATCCAAATAAAGAGTGTCACCTTCTTGACCCATGTCCACTGTCTTCACTACCCAGTCAAAGAAGTTGATCAGATTGGTTTGACAAGACCTCCCTGACATGAATCCATGCTGTCTCTTGTTTTGTAGCTAACTGGCTTCAAGAAACTCATCTAGTCTCTACTTCAGAACTGTCTCCATCAGTTTACCCACAATGGAGGTCAGACTGATCAACCTGTAGTTCCCAGGGTCTACCATGGGACAACTCTTATGCACTGGTACCAAATGCGTGGTTCTCCTCTCCTGTGGAACCACCACCCGTATCTACAGAGCTATTGAACAAGCCCACCAGCAGATATGCCAGCTTCACCGCCAGTTCCCTCAACATTCTAGGGTGCATGCCATTTGGGCTCGGGGACTTGTTGACCTTTAGGTACACAGAAAGAAGGGCCCTTTCCTAACCCTGTCTTCCATTATCCCGTTTTCAGCCATGTTCCCCCTCCCCATCCTCCCTTGTGGCACTGGTCCATCCTTTTCTGTAGTAAAGACAGTCATTGGATCACCAAAAACATCCTATCATTAATGAAGAATAGGGACAGTCTATGGGCTGCCTATAAAGCCTCACCCTCCCCAACTGCCTGGAATGAGTACAGGAGGCTGAAAAATAAATCTAAACAGCAAATTAAAACCAGCAAGGTAAGCTACTACCAAAAACTGCAATCTGAAAATCTTGGCCACCCTCATAGATTTTGGTCAACAATTAGCTCCATGATGGTGCCTAAAACTTGTCCTCCTACTCTTCATCTCCAAACCACTGCAGGTCTCCTCACTGACCCCGTTGAAGTTGCAAATGCCCTAAATGACAAATTCACAAACCTAACAGCCTACCTAAACAAACTACCCTCTTCCATAGCCTCAACTAAATCCCAACCTGATGCACGAGCACCTAAGTCAGGCTCCCCAAACCTTCTTTTTGCTTCAAGGCCATTGCTTACAAAGATACTCTAAAGCTGCTGAGGAGCCTTCCAAGTCAAGGTAGCCCGTGTAGCGATGGGCTTTGCCCCGTTCTCTGAAGCTCATTGCCCCTCACCTTACCAAACCTCTTACCATCATATTTAACCTAGCTCTAACCACCTCATCGGTGCCATATATATGGAAATTGGTTAGAGTAGTACCCATTTTTAAAGCAGGAGACCCTCATTCCCTGGAAAATTATAGACCCATCTCGATCCTACTGCATCTGAGTAAGCTGCTGGAAAAAATCATCCATCACCAACTCACAGAGCACATAAACAAATATAAATATAAGACAAAAATGAAGAGCATTCAAATCCTATAATAAGACTCACATCCCCTACTGTTGGAACAAATACAAAGAACTTGAAAAAGAAATGCAAAACAGCAATAAGAAACTCAGAAAGGGTGATTGAAATTAACCTTGCCAAAAATGCAACAAAAAACAATAGTAAAAGTTTCTATAGTTATATAAACACATTAAAAACACAAACATGTAAAGTGGGGCCACTTCAACATAATGACAGCGTGATACACAAAGTGGGGAATATGGCAGACATTTTAAATACCAACTTCTGCAGTGTATATAACACTAAACAAAATACCTCCCGATCAGAATATATCCCTAGGTAATCATATCACAATCAGTAAGGAGGAAATGAGAAAAAGGATTAGAAACATCAAGGAGGACTGTTCACCAGGCCCAGATAACATCATGGATAAAATGATCAAAATAATGTCTGAACAGCTACTCTATACACTGAAAAAACTCTTTGAAGATAGCATTAATACAGGTTATGTACACCTGGACTGGAGGACGGCAAACATCTTACCACTCTTTAAAAAAGGAGATAAATCAAAAGCTGAAAACTACAGGCCTATTAGCTTGACATCATTGATTGGGAAAGTACTGAAAGGTATCATAAGAGACTGGATTGACCAACAGATAGGGAGCATTGACAGTTCCGAACATGGTTTTGTTAAAAAATTGATCATGTGTGACTAATCTTCTTTGCTTTTATTAAAAAGTCAGTAAAAACCTGGATAACAAAAGACCATATGCCATCATTTTCATCGACTTTAGCAAAGCATTTGATAAAGTACCCCCGATTACATAGCTGTGAAAACTGCAAAGAGAAATATAAACTCAATTTACGTAAACTGGATACAAAACTGGCTGGAGGATAGAATCCAGTGGGTAACCATAAATGGCCACTACTCTGCAACATCTGGAGTGACAAGCGGGGTCCCGCAGGGGTCAGTTCTGGGATCCTATATATTCCAGGTCTTCATAGCAGACCTAACTGACAACATTACCAATGACAAGATTAAGTTTGCTGATGACCTAAAACGTGGAACTCCTGAAAATGCTAAATCATTGCAAAATGATCTTGAAAACATTACTAAATTGACACAAATTTGGGGTATGGCACTCAGTATAGACAAATGCAAGACTATGCACCTGGGGCCCAAAAATATGAAACACCAATATCTCCTAGGGGATAGACCATTATCAAAAACTACAATGGAAAAAGACCTGGGGTATTAATAACTGATGACCTAACATTTTCCAAACAGACAAATGAGGTAATAGGCGGAGCAAACAGGATCATGTGGAATATAAAAACATTGTCTCTAGAGATGCAAGGGTTCTTCCCTTTTACCGTTCATATGTAAGACCACACATAGATTGTTGCTCGCAATTTTGGTTACCTCATAAAAATTAAAAAACAGATATTTTGCACCATGAAAAAACACAAAGTTTACCAAACAAATTCAGGGACTCAGGGACAAAGAATATCATGTCCGCCTTGAGTGATTAAAATTAATATCTCTAGAAGAAAGAAGGTGCAGAGGGGACCTACTGCTTCTTTGAGATGTTATAAACGATCCCTATCTGCTTTTGGAGATGGGTTTTGCTTTCAAACAGGATGTAGTAGACACTAGGGGGCATCCACTTGCCTCCAACTATATAGGTTTAAACATAATACCAACAACAGAAGATACTTCTTTTCACAAAGAGTAATAGGAACATGGAATGCCTTACCCCTAGACATAATTATCAGCAGAAACAAGTTGGCTGTTAAAAATCGACTGGACAAGTGGATGTTCAAAAGAAGTTCTCCACTTAGATAAGGGACAATGGATGGAATCTAAAATGGGCATTCTCTGCCTTCAGTTTCCAATAAGACCACAGTATGAATATAACCTCCTTTGCCTGAACCAGCATGGCTTCAGAAAACACCATGGCACAGCGTCAGCCCTGGTCTATCTAACCGACCATGTCACCAAAAATATGGTTTCAGGGAATCTTACAGGTGCCATCTATGTTGAGCTAACCAAGGCTTTCGACCGTTCGACCATCAACTGCTACATGACAGGTTAGTGAGCCTTGCATGTTCAGAGATAACAACAACCTGGTTCAGAAACTACCTCCAGAATTGACACCAGATGGTCACAGTAAATGATGCAATCTCTACAGCTAAGGTAGTAATCACTGGAGTACCCCAGGGATCCATCCTGGGCCCACTCCTCTTCTCCCTGTTTATAAACGCCCTACCTAAGGAAAGCCTTACGTGTAAAGTCATCCTCTATGCCAATGACTTGGTTTTATTCCATAGTGCCAAGTCCTTAGCAGACCTCTCTTCCCAGCTATTAACTTACCATGCAGTACACAACTGGTTCCTAGAAAACAGGCTACTGGTAAATGCCAATAAAACTAAAACCATGCTCCTGGAGTCAAAACCAAAGTTAACCAGTCTGGCAAACAACTCTTCTCCCCTAACTATCCTTGCCCCAGATGGCACGCCCCTCGAGAATGTGACTTGTTTTACATACCTAAGTGTCACCCTGGATCCCTCCTTGACATACTCGGTACACCTCAACACCACTATACAATGAGTACACTAGAAATTAGCGATGGGCTACCACCTACATCATCATCTGACCCCAGCAGCCAGATTAGCCATAGCTCAAGGAAACCTCCTCCCTCTACTTGGTTACTGTGCCCCCATTTACAACCACACCTCTTCTAAACTAATTAACAGACTTATCACCACCTACAACAGTATCTGCAGATTCACCCAAATGGCTCCCTATACCACCCACCACTGCTCCCTCTACCAGGCACTGGGATGGCTTTCAGGCACAATGCAACTACTTTCTCGGATGTATAGTGGACAAAACCATCAGAGATGGGGACCTATCCCCCTATTCCTTCCTACTTAACAAGAGACATTGTCCCCGACTCCTAAGAAGCTCCAGCATCCCACCACTGGAAGTCCCCAGAATATACACAAATCAGGGCGGTAGAGCTCTCCGTAGTGGCACCCCAGCTATGGAATGATCTCCCTATCTCCCTCCACTCCCTTGACTCGCATACGACTTTCCAGACCCACTATAGAGCCTCCTTAGAGGCAGCAGCTAAATGTACTTTCCCGCTGGGGTGACTCTTATAGCATGACTGTTATTTCTTGAACCTACTGCTCAATCACTGCCTAACTGAAACAATTCATTATGTAAATGTGCCTCATCTTTATTTGTAACTGTAATTGTACTCTAATCTGTACCCTACTGTACCTGTCCTATGTAACTGAAAGTGTAATGTTTTGACAATCCTATTGTATAAGTCATCTGTATGGCCCAGGTTGTGCCTGAAAACGGTCCATTGGATCAGTGCACCTACCTGGTAAACAAATAAATACATAAAATAAAGACAGAGCAGAAGTATTCATTCAGCACCTTTGCTTTTTCTTTACTGCTTTCCTCCCACTCCTCCTCCTTTTTTAGCTTCACTATGCCTACATTTGTGTCCCTCTTTTCACTGATATACCTGAAGAAGGCTTTCTCTCCCTCCTTGATCTCTTCTGCAATTTGCAGCTCCTTCCTTGCCTTGTCCTGCCTGACTATCCTTGCAGCCTCCCTAGCTTTCTTCAAGTAGACCCCCTCGCCCTCATACTGCTGGGACTTCTTGTACTTCCTGTATACTCACTGCCTGGATCATCTCCTTATCGAACCAACTTGCTCTGGCTTTCGCTTTCTCCCCCTTCTGCTGAAGGCAGGTGTTAGTGACTGCTGCTGTCCCTTCCCTGATTACTGTCCACTTCTGATCCACAATTATGTCATCCTTAAGGCTAGCTAGTTGCCCCCTCAGTGTCTCACCCATCTTAACATAGTTGGCTTTCCTGAAGTCCAGCACTTTTTTGTTGTGCTTGGTGCTTCCTTCCCCATGATAACTCTGAACCAAACCATTCGGTGTTCACTTCTCCCCATGGGCTTCTCTAGTGTAATGTTCCATATGTGATCTATGTTAGTTAATACAAGGTTCAGGATGGCCCCGTCTCATGTTGGATCTGTCACCCCCTTAACCAGGAAGCCATTCTGGACTGTGTCCAGAATCAGTTGTCTCCTGGCACAGGTAGTGGACAGAGCACACCAGTCCACCTCAGGCAAACTGAAGTTGCCCATTACCACTACTTTGCCCTTTTCAGCCGCCATGCTGATCGTGGTACCCAACATCCTCATCCTGGTTAGGTTGAGGATTGCCTGCCTTTAGTGGTTATACCACAAAGGGAAGTTGATCCAGACAGCCCAGAGCCTGGCACAGGGACATAGAGCACAGAATGTACTCTAAAACTGACAAGTTCAAGGGCCAGGCCAGTAGCACAGCGATAGCACTACCACTTGCTACACCAGCAACTGGGGTTTGGGAACAGACCAGGGTAACCGGAGGCAGGGACAGGGCAGGGAGGATTGAGCAGCCCAGGGACAGCTCTCCTCCCTCAAGGAAGGGAGTAGTACAGCTCTGCTGTTTGACTGACACTCAGCAGAGGCTGGGTGTCAGTGCAATTTGGAGCTCTGATGTGGGAGAAGCTCCCACCATATGCAAATGTGCCTTGTGTATGCAAGTGCACAGCATTATTGCATGCCAGGACTCCAGTGGGGAGGAAAAACTGGAAGAAACCAACCTCCTCATGCTGGATGACACCAGCCCTCGCAGGCCTGATACCATCAACTAGGCACCCCAGCTGCTGGATATAATTTCCCTGGAGTCAGGGTCCACCCCAGGACCCTGTCATTATGAGTATGTCATGAGAATAATGACTGGTGGAGTAAGTCCTGGGGAAGGTGGGCGATTGGACTGGGGGTCCTGCTGAACATGGGCTGGGCTTTTTTTCTACCAAACACCTTGGTAGAAAAAAAGACACAGGAAATGTGAAAGCTGTAAACAATTTAATTACTGTTCTCAAAAGCTGAAACAGTTTCATTTCATTTATTTATTTCCCCAGGAAAAGGTTCAGTTAAAAAAGTTAATTTACAAAGAGGTCCTGTGCTAGACAGGGATACAGATAATAAAAACAAACAGTAAAACAATAAAATAACACAGCATAAAATACAAATACAATTACAACAGAATACAGCGGTGATACTAACATACTAAGCTGCCAGCAGATTAGGCCAAACGGTCTATCTAGTCTGCTCGAGATGCAGCTCACAGTTACATCACTGCAGCTGCCCCCACCCCCCGTTCACTGTTCCTACCCCCTGTACTCCCATCACATTTCCTGCTCTCACCATCTATACTATACCACTGTATTTGTCTCAACCCCTCTTCGATCCCCCACTGTTTCCACTGCCACCAGCTCGATTGGTAGCACATTCTATGGTGCCACCACCCTCTCCATGAAGTAATGTTGCCTCACTTCTTCCCTAAACCTCCCCCTTACCAGTCTCAGGTTATGACCCCCTCGTGGATCCTTCTTCCCTTAATTGGAATAACTATCAGTGGTGACACGGTTTTCCCCCTCAAATATTTAAAGACCTCTATCATATCCCCCCATCCCTCCTCTTCTCAAGGGAGTACATGTTCAACTCTCTAAGCCTCTTCTCATAGGACCTGTCATCCAGACCATGAATCATCATTGGTGCTCTCCTCTAAACCTTCTCCAGAAGAGTCACATCCCTCCTCAAGTACGGGCGCTAAAACTGCACGTAGTACTCCAGGTGCGGCCTAACAAGTAGTTGTACAGGGTTAGTAGGACCTCCCTCCTCCTCGATGTTATCCCTCTAGCAATGCACCCAAGCATTCTATTAGCTATTATTCTATTTGCCCTCCTGCACTGCTCCAAATTATTCATCTTGGTATCTGTTACCACCTCGAGATCTTTTTCCCCATTGGAGACCTTCAGCTTTACCCCAGCGAGAAAGTCATGGTTGTGATTCCTAACACCCAAGTGGAGTACACTGCACTTCTTGGCATTAAACCTCAGCTGCCAAGTGTGTGACCACCTCTCAAGTGTATCTAGTACTCCTGTAGTGTCCTTCTACCCTCCTTCCCATCCACCACCACTCCCAGTTTGGAGTCATCAGCAAATAGACTCAACCTGCTCCTAACTCCCTCCCCAATGTCCAAGATAAATGTATTAAATAGGAGCGGGCCCAACACCAGCCCTTGAGGGACCCCACTGATGACCCTTCTGGTAGAAGAGACCTCACTCCCAACCACCACTCTCTGAAACCAATCAGATAGCCAATTTTCAATCTACCCCAGCAACTCTTCCCCAACCCCCAAGCTCCTCAGCTACCCTAACAGTCTCCTGTGTGGGACCGAGTCAAAAGCCTTGCCAAAGTCCAGGTATAGAACATCCAGCGACCTTGTCACCCAGTCATAGATTCAACTGGGCTGGTTTAACACGATCTCCCCTGGACGAACCCATGTTGGTATTCATCTTGGAGGCCATGTGCCTATAGGAACTCGACCATCCCCTCTTTCAAGATGGTCTCCAACAATTTCCCCACCACTGACATAAAAAAACCAACCAGTCTGTAGTTTCCCGGCTCATCCTGTGAGCCACTCTTGTGGAGCAGCATGTGTGCCATTCTCCAGTCCTGGGGAATATATCCTGATTGAAGGGAGGAATTGAATAAGTCTTCAATGGTGCAGCCAGGATGTCTGCAAGTTCTTTCAACACCCTGGGGTGGATTCCATCTGGCCCCAGAGCCTTTTCAGTTCTCAGGGACTTCAGAGCCTCCCTCACCCTCTCCACTGGGATCTCACCATCTGTGAGTGCCTCCCCCTCCCCTATTTTGCCACTCCCCTGAGGAATTGGTCTGTCCCCTTCCCTAGTGAAGACTGAGCAGAAGTACTCATTACGTACTTCTGTTTGCTCCACAGCCTCCTTTGCCCACTCACCCTCTTTCTTTAACGTGTTGATCTGTCCCCCACCCTTCCTTCTTTTCCTGATTTACCTGAAAAAAACTCTTCTTCCCTTTCCTGATCCCCTGCGCCAACCTCAGTTCCTTATCCACCTTGGCCAATCCCACCACCCTACCCCCCATTTTGGAGATCCTGTGGTACTCCCCCCTGTCTTTGTCCCTGTGTGAGAGCATGTACCTTCGGAAGGCCAACCTTTTTTCCCTCACCACCTCCTGCACTTCCCTGGTCCACCAACTGGCTTTCCTAGCCTTTGCGTACTTGGGGTGAACCTTTGTGCAGGATTTCTTGGCCTCAAAAAGACCCCTCTTAATTATCTCCCACCTGCACTCCGTGCCCATGTCCAGGCTAATCATACCCAAATGTTCCTCTAGGACAGCTGCCATCCCTTTAAAGTCTACAGCACTGAAGTCCACCACCATCGTTTTTGTGTGGTTTCCATCTCTGCCCAGGTCCAAGAAAAGTCACACTGTAGCGTGGTCGCTCCCTGCCAATGAGTCCTCCACAACCAAGTTCTGAACTAGGTCGCAATCTGTCAGAAACAAGTCCAGAATACGTCCCTCTCTAGTAGGCTCAACCACCAGTTGGAAAAAGAATGCATCCAGGAAGGTATCCAGCAGACGTTGCTCCTTAGCCAATGATGATGCCATGGTCAAGGCCCCTACTTTTCTGTGGCACATTGGGACCAAGTTCTGCGGCAAGATTACGATTTGCTGCAGAACTTCTGCGGCAGTGGTTTGTAATTTCTGCAGAAGTTCTTCGGCACTAACAAACTACCACATAACTGTGTCAACTTGTCATTCTGACACGTCCATTGCAATGGTTATAGCAATCAGGAATGGGGAAAGCACGGGAACACTAGTTCAAAAAATAACAGACTTATAGAAATAATTTTATGTCTAAAAAGCAAAAATTAAAATCCATCCCTTAAGGTCCTAGCCTATTGCATAAATGAAATATGCAGAAGGGAACTTATGTGTTAAATAAGGTATTTCTACACTCATGCTGTCTATACCACTCATGAGGTCCCCACTGTGTATTACTTATATATTTATATGTGCTGTCTACACCACTCATGAGGTTACCTCTGTGTATCACTTATATATTTATATGCAGTCTGTAATCCTCATTCATACAGGTCCCTTGAGAAATGGAATAAACAGAATAAAGGAGATATTTCAAAACTAATTTTTCATGTCAACCAGTTTCCCCTGACAAACTGGCCCATGGTACACCAGTCAGCCCCTGGCATGTTTAGATCTCCCAGCACCACGGTTCTTCCCCTACAATTACTGCAGTGGGTAGTTAGGATTGTCACTAGCTCCTCATCTAGTTCTTCTGATTGTAGAGGCGGTGGCCTGTATGACCCTCCTTCTTCTAGGATCCTGCAAGCTAACTCATAACACCTCTAGGTGCCCTGCAGTATCCTCCTCTCTGCTGCATTTATTCCCATTCCTAATAAACAGAGCCACCCCCCCCCCTTTACTAGCAGTCCTATCCCTCCGAAATGCAGTATATCCTGGTATACTCAGATCCCAGTCATGATGATGTGTGGCCCATGTCTCTGTGACTGCTGCCACTTCCACCCCTCCCTCAGTCATCAATGCCTGTAGATCAGGCATCTTGTTTCCCAGACTCCTTGCATTTATCAGGACAACTTTCCACCCAGTCCCCCCACCCCCCGGCTTACCCATCTCCCCTGCCCCATATCCCAAGGCCCTTTGTGAGTCTGTCTTCTCCTCTACTCTATCTGTTGTTTCTGATGGGGGGAGTGACATTGGTTCTCCCATGCTTGTGTGCCTGTGCAACCTTCCCACAAGTCCAAGCCCTCCTCCCCTACAAGTTTAAACCCCACCTAGCTCCAATAAAATCCCCCAGTTTCTTCTTTAGGACCTCCCTTCCCTCCTTACTCACATGGAGTCTGTCTCTAGCAAACAGATCCTTCTCCTCCCAAGTTGATCCCCAATCACCCACCAGCCCAAATCCCATGGCCGGGCACCAGCCCCTCAACCATTTGTTTACCTCTTTAATCTTCGACTTCTGAGCCACACTAGCCCTAGGCACCAGAAGAACTTCCATGAATGAGACCGTGCTCCCCTCGGCTAGACAGATTCTGGCCAGCTCCCTGAACCTAGCTTGTACCTCCTTTACACTGTTACACTCCATGTCATTAGTGCCCAGATGCACCATGATGTGGGAGGAACCCCCAGCTCCTCACCCAGCAAGTGCACAGGTGCCAGCATGCACCATCATACTCGACATGCACTCAACTCTAATATTGCACCTCCCCATCACCCTTCCCCCCCATTTGATACCCCATATTATGGAGTCCCCCAGAACCTTGGGTTAAGGCTCTGAGCTGCGGATCTGGAGGCCTGGGTTTGAATCCCACAGCCGCCTATGTGCATACCGTGTGATCCTGAGCAAGTCACTTAACTTCCTTGTGCTCCCAAGTCGCATCTGGAAACAAGCTTTGGCTTAGTGCACTACTCCTGGTTAAATAAAGTTCCTTTCCCTCCCTTCTTTCCCTTCCCTTCCAGTACTCTGACCCCCTCCATTCCACTGCCATTTATGGTTTCCTCAACAATCCTACCCTAACAGGTTCCTCCATCCCCTTCCCCCCATTCCCCCATGTTCCCCTGGACCTACCACCATCTCCTACTCTTTGTGCCCTAACCAGTACTTCCATACACACACCCCCGCCCCTTGCCCTCGCACGCCTCAATACCTACTTTACCAGTTACCCCCTGTGGTCCTACATCTATTTTTGTTTCTGTGCTGTCAACTTTTTCATCCTTGCTGTCAACTTCCTTCCCCTCAACAAGCACGGCCCCTGGACCACGATCATGGTCAATCATGCCCCTTCCTTTTTCCTGTATAGTTTCACCCACCTGCCCCTCCTTGCAAGTACTCCCCCCATCCCTGACCTTGACCCCTCAAGGGACCCCCGCACCTCCGCTTCCCCTGTGTTGAGTGACTCCCCCTCCTGACTGCCTAAATTGACGCTTGCCACAAGCGCATCCCAGTTTTCCTCCCCAGCTAGCTCCTCCCCAGCACTATTACCTACCTGTCCACTCGAACCTCCCAGCAGCACTTTGTCCGCTCCTCCTTGTGTCCACTGGCTCCTCCTCTCACTTTCTCTGCATGCCAACCAACCCCAGCACTTCCCCCATTGGCCCACATACTCCCCCTTTTCCAGTTCTGTCCCCCTTCCCTCCTCCCTTTCCCCTCAGACCACCCCTTCCTACCCTCCATTTGCTCCCCATCCCTCCCCTGCTTCTATCCCCCAGGCCTCAGACCTACCTTACTC
Organism: Neoceratodus forsteri; assembly: GCA_016271365.2. NCBI lineage: Eukaryota > Metazoa > Chordata > Ceratodontiformes > Ceratodontidae > Neoceratodus > Neoceratodus forsteri. Next base: position 254,966,084 of record CM057451.1, on the reverse strand, counting down.
CTCCACTCCCTGCAATGATCCTAAAGCAGTGAATCTGTTTGACGTGCTAACTCCATCTTTATTGGTAGCACCTTCATTAATATAGATTCCCCTTGCCACAGGTCCTCTTTCTCCCCTCTTCCGCCTACCCACCACCTGCCATCCATTTCCTCCACAAAAGCCAGGGTGGTTACCCCCAGATCAGCTTCCCTCCCCCCATCTGCCCCCCCCCTTTTCATTCTCCTGTCCACATAAGCTGTGGTACGACTATCCATCCTGGCCCACCAGCCATGGTTAGTCTGGCTATCTCACAGAAAAATACCACTGCAGAAAAAGCAGGACGCTGCTACCATGACCAAAAGTCTTCAGTATCAAGAATCCAAAGCACAGTAAGACTCTTAATATCACCTGCAGAAAAATATAAACTGAAGAAAAAAATTGTAGAAAAGTACAACACTTCCCGGCCGCAGCAGCTACTCCTGCCTCTGGTCCCAGAGTTCGTCCCTTCGGTCTCCGTGGACACCTTCTGCTGAAGCTCAAGCTCCCCTTCCCCCTTTTCCCAACAGCAGCGCTACTCAGTGTGTGAGGAAGGGACACCGGCTAGGTGAATTTAAATCCCCCAGGCCTTTGTTTAATCTTCGCACCCTTTTACTCACACACACTATTGGTTCCTGAAAACATTTCAAATCCTAACCCTGCTCAGCAAGCAGGACGCTGCTACCGTGCCCAAAAGTCTGCAGTAATAAGAATCCAGAATCCACAGCACAGTAAGACCGTTAATATCAACTGTAGAAAAAGCAGGACGCTGCTACCATGATGAAAAGTCTTCAGTAGCAAGAATCCAAAGCACAGTAAGACTCTTAATATCACCTGCAGAAAAATATCAACTGTAGAAAAAGTACAACACTTCCCTGCCGCAGCAGCTGCTCCTGCCTCAGGTCCCAGAGTTCGCCACCTCGGTCTCCACGGATGCCTTCTGCTGAAGCTGAAGCTCCCCCATCCCCCTTTTCCCAACAGCCATGCTTCTCAGTGTGTCTATACAGTCGGTATACATTAGGATACAAAGCTGGATAACATACCATGTGAAAAGATTCATGAAGGCAAGACAGTTGCTTTGGGGAATTGTACAGGAATAACTGAGAAAACATAATAGTAACGAGCAAGCACTAGTTACATGAGTTACATCACCAGTGACCTGAAGCACTCCCAGTGCAAGAAAGCAGCAGCAAAGGCAAACAAGACACTGGGATGCATAACTAGGGGGGTCAGTGGTAAGAAAGAGAAAGTTATACTGCCCTTGTAAAGGTCACTGGTAAGGCCACATCTAGAGTATGGAGTTGGTGCCCACACCTCAAAAGGGACATTAACCTGCTGAAGAAGGTCCAGAAGAGGGCTACAAAGATGATAGTGGGTCAGCAGGGTAAGACATACACTGAAGTTGGGGGCACAGAACATGTACTCCCTGGAGGACAGAAGAGAGAGGGGGACATGATTAAGACCTTCAAGTACTTGAAAGGGATAAATAAGGTGGATAAGGAGGGTCTCTTTAAGCTTGGTGGCAACCATAACACAAAGGGGCACAGTCTTAAGCTAGAAGGGGGGAGGTTTAAGAGGGAGGTCAGGAAGCACGTCTTCACGGAGAGGGAGGTAGGCACTTGGCATGCGCTGCTCAAAGAGGTGGTCTTATTGAAGACAGTAGGCAGCTTCAAGAGAGGCTGAAACAGGTATAGGGGGAAGGTAAGGATCATAGGTAGGGAGGATGGAAAGGATGGGAGGAGTGGGAGTGGGGCAAGGTCAGTAGCTCAAGCTGTGGACCCTGCAATACGAGCAGACTAGATAGACCAAATGGCCTTCTTCTGCTGGCTTCTTCATATGTTTGCATGAGCAAGTGTCAGTACATAGGTTATCAATGAGGGCTTTGAAATGATTGCTTCCGACCAGAGACCTAAGTTTTAAGGTGCTCTGTAACCTGTTCCAGGTGGCCGGAATGATATTGCTGATCACAGATTTGCCATACTGTGTAGCGTAGCTAGGTGGGTCTAGGAGAAGATGATTGTTCTTTCTTAGAGCATAGGAGCAAGAGGACTTACTGAAGAGTTCAGTGATAAACCCAGGTACAGTAGATCATTGATTAGCACCTTATAAGCCCCAAACCCTTTACTTCTCTGGGACAGAACTAAAACTGGAATAGTCCTAGCTGAAGGAGTAAACCCACAAATGTGGGCATGGTGGGGGCAGGACCATAACTCATAAGTCCTGAGTGAGTTATCAAAATCCTGCTCCCTCTCAAGTGATGATGACCTGCGTATTCTGAGTCACGTCATTGCCTATTTGATTTATACAATACCATTTCAGATGACTATATCTGTCTTCCCCCCAGGCTTACCCCCGTCCCACTGACTGGTCTTTGATCTCTACCTCCTCAGATGTAGATGATACCCTTTCTAAATTTTAGTCCAAATTCTCTTCTGACTGGGATAGGTATGCAGAAGGTCCGGATGAAAGGATCACACCTCCCTGGATTTCTGCTGAGCTTATCATTTCCTTCAATGCCAGAAGCTCTGCTTGGAGCTGTAACACGGCTATGGGCTCGCCTATAGACCTAGCTAGGTATAAACAGGTCTGTAATGCCTGTTATATATCATGGGAGTGTCCCCAAACAATCATAGCCCTCCCTTCAGCTGCACGTGAAGTACTCTTATTACAGTAAGAGTACCTCAAGTTCTGAACCACTGTAGTGGGCTTCTTGCTTCTTGCTGATTGCTCGTGCCATCAGCATTTTTAATTGAAAAAAATATTTTTTTTTATTCAATACAGTTAGAGATTTATAATTTTGCAGGTCCATTCAGAGGGTCTCTTACGGAACTAAGTGTGTTGGTTTTCATCTCCTTAGGACCGCAGAACTGCTCACCTTTGGTTCACAGTCCTCTGGTCCTACGATTGCAAGAGGTGACACTCTTATATCCATAAGAGGCCCTCCAAACATACCAATAAACTTATAAACCAAGGCTACTAGGTTCTCCAAATCTGAATACTTTGCTTCCTTCTTCCAGGCTAATATATACGTTTGTGTCCCAGCGAGTGAGTGGAACAGTGAAGGAGTGGAAGTTGACTGGCGTCTTAGGCATCAGCGGAAGGAAGCAGAGAAGGGGGGTTCTGCTGGTCAAGTAGGGAAGGCGCCTGTTCACTTTTGCATAACATTCACTGCTGGGAAGGGTGGAAGGTCAAAGGTAGGGCAAAACTGTGAATAGGAGGAACACCCTATCTAGGGTAGGAGTATATAGAGATTTAAACAAGGCACAGGGGAGCACAAACAGAAATAAACAAAAAGAGGAAACTAGAAACATCCTATTGGGGTAAAGGTACTAAAGTATCTCCAGGTAACATAGAAAGAATAGAGGTTAAGAATGCTGGGAGTGATGCAGTGCAGTGGCTGTGGGGAGGCAGTTTTCAGAGAGACCTTCAGGAGACTTCTTTTATTTATTTATTGTTTTTGTTTTTATTTAAAAGTTAAGGGTTTACAGGATAAGTTACATGAGTATAGAAACTCGTTTTCATAATGTCCCAAGTCAGTATAAACAATACGTAACGAAGTTTACAAACTTACACAGCACAATATCAAATATAAAATATGAAAACAAACAAAATTAAATTGTTCATAAAAAACAGTTACAAACAGATAAAAGTTGTGCTTCCCCATCTTCACACACCTATCTGGATTGAATGAGGAGGTCGCTAGACTCCAGGTCGAGCTGAGTAGGATTCGTGGGACCTCTCCCCCCATCAAGAGGCCACCAAGTTTGCCATCGTTACCTCAGAGAATGCCAGTGAGGAAGAATGGCTGGACTTTGGTGGGCTCTGGAAGGGTGGGAGTAGTGGGACAGAGGCACATTGTTCAACCAGTACCACTACAAAATTCCTACACCGCTCTTGCTGGATGGAACTGCCAGGAGGAAGTACCAGCAGTACCGACCAAAGGGAATGTGGGGGCCCTCCACAGTGGAGACCCCAAGGAGGGTGGTAGAAGACCCCAGAGTAGCTGGAAGCTACTTCTGGTGGGGGACTCAGTTGTGAGGGGGATAGATTTGGGAATAAGAAAGGGGGGGAGCAGGTTAGGTGCCTACATCCCCATCCCATGCCAGCCCACCTAAGCTCTCTCTCTCTCTCTCTCTCTCTCTCTCTCTCTCTCTCTCTTCTCCCTACCTCCCCCATCTTATTACATCCTATCTTCCTCAGCTTCCCCTCTCGGTAGATCACTCTCTTTCCCACAATGCCCCTGACCTCCTTAATCCCACCCTCTGGCTGCTACCTCTCTGGGTCTCACTCCTGCTATTGCTGTTGCCCTGCCTACTAGTCCCCTATTGTTTCTGACTCATGTCCACACCGCCCTCTATGTTACTTTGTAATGACAAGGCCTTCCCACAAGGCTGCACCATAGTAACTCCTCTCACCCCATCCTGTCTAGTTGTATCTAACTTGTGTCCACACCGCCCTCTATGTTACTTTGTAATGATGAGGCCCTCCCAAAAGGCTGCACCATAGTAACTCCTCTCACCTCCTCCTGTCTAGTTGTATCTGACTTGTGTCCACACCACCCTCTATGTTACTTTGCAAGGACAAGGCCCTCCCAAAAGGCTGCACCATAGTAACTCCTCTCACCTCCTCCTGTCTAGTTTCTTTTACTCGAAACAACTCCTAACAATTGCTCTGCTTTACCTGTGTTTATTCTAGCACTTTAAACAACCCTAATAACTGCACTAAGGTACCTGTGTTTTCTAGTGCTTCAAATCTGTAATTTGTCCTATTGACCTGGCATGTACTTATCTATGTAACTCTGTACTAGGTGTGATTATATGTATGTAATTATGTATGTAATTCTGTACTGTGTTTCATGACATGGAACCTTTGTAAAAGAGCACTCGCTCAAAGATTGTTTCCAGAGAGATAAGGGATATACAATGGGGAGCTGTCAGATAAATGATTTATCTACACAAGTGCTGTTTGACCTCGGGTAACCTCATGAGTGGTGTAAGCAACGAGTGAAATGTCAGAGGTCAAACAGCATGAGTTTAAATAAATCATTTATCTGACAGCTCACCATTGTATATTTTATTTATGCAATAGCAATGCTTTCTGTCCGTGCAGGAGCATTTGCTTTTGATTGTTTACCTTTTTTTGCATATGTTTGTCATAAACGTGAACAAAAAAATTGCATTTTCTGCTCTTTTTTGCCAATTATAAAAAAAATCTATAAGGTATCTATAAATGAAATACCACTCATTTTGTAGATAATTTTGTGCTGAACAACTTTCATGCTCACAGCACTGTGCTATCTTTTTTCATTTTAAAGTTATTTGCATTTGAATATAGTTAATACTGGTACTGAGGCTGAACATTCTAAATGAGTTCCAGGGTGATTGTGACATATCTACTATGGCCCAGATATTCAAAAGGGTTGCGCCATGTGCAATAGGGTTGCACCTGCGCAAGTCCGAACTTGCTCCATTCTGCCATATTCAGCAGGAGGCAGTTGCGCCATAGAAAACATGCTGAGCAACAGCGCAATGCAAATGAATGCATGCTGAACTGGAGGGGGAGGAACCATGCATAAACTGCACAGCCCGATATTCAGCAGGGCTGTGCAGAGTTGTGCAGGCGCAACCCCCAACCTGCGCCTGCACAACTTTGAGCCAAAAAAAAAGGCTTAAGTTGAGGGCCACCCACAGGTGAGCTGCTGCATTGCAGGGCGCAACACAGCAGCTGCCACCTGTGGCTGGCCCCAACCAGTCCCTGTGCCACCCTGCAGCCCGATCGTGGGCAGCCGTGTAAATCCCCACCACCACTCCCACTGGCCCGTCGTGGGCATAGTTTAATCCCCCCTTAGCCCGATCCACGGACAGCAATGTGGCCCCCGAGCGTATCCCTGGTGGTTCAGTGGACGAAAAACCCAATAATGGGCAGTAGTTGTTTAATAACCCCCTCCCCGCATTCATCCCTGGTGGTCCAGTGGACGAAAAGCCCGATCGCGGGCAGTTGTTTATTAACCTCCGCATTTCATCCCTGGTGGTCCAGTGGACCAAAAAGCCTGATCGCAGTAGTTGTTAACTCGCCCCCCTCCTGCGAATTCATCCCTGGTGGTCCAGTGGCACATCGATCGCGGGATGTAATATGGAACAAACCCCGAACATAGCCCTGGTGGCTGGTGTCCTCCCACCCACCCACCCACAAGCCCACCACCGCCCCGGCGGCGGGCGGCGGCAGCATCACCCACCTGCCGCCCCGCCCGTGACTGACTGCCGGTGAACTGCCGCGCCCGTTGGTGCAGGGCAAAGATTTGTGAATGAATACATTCATTCATTCTACAAACCGGACTGTCTTATGGTATGGCTGTACGCCCATTGGCTCTGCTCTGCACCAATGGGCGCAGCCCTACCCGCAGTCAGTTGGCGGGCGCGGGCAGCAGGCAGGGATGCTGCCACCCGCCTGCTCCCCGTGGAGAGGGTGGTGGGGCTCGCGGGGTGGTGGGTGGGGACACCAGTCACAAGGGCTATGTTCTGGGGGTTTGTTCAATATTTACATCCCGCGATCGGATGTGCCACTGGACCACCAGGATGAATTCGGCAGGAGGGGGTTTATTAAACAACTACTGCCCGCGATCTGGCTTTTTCGTCCACTGGACCACCAGGGATGAATGCGGAGGAGGGGGATTATTAAACAACTACTGCCCGCTGCTCAGGATTTTCAGTCCACTGGACCACCAGGGATACATTCTGGGAAGTTACATTGCTGCCCGCGATCGGGCTGGTGGGGATTAAACCATGCCCGCGATCGGGCCAGTGGGGGTGGTGGTGGGGATTGTACACTGTTTCACCCACGATCGGGCTGCAGGGGGCATCGGTCCCTGAACAGCTGCTGCCTGGCAGGGTGCCAGGCGCAAGTCCTCGGGGGATCGACGCACCTGCATGCTAATGGCATGCAAATGGGGCCATAATCAGATGCAAATGGCCCCCCCTGCGCCTTGTATGAATTATGGCCCCATTTGCATGTCACCTTTTGAATATGGGGATTTTGTGCATGGCACAGTGGTACTTGCGCCACCACAAGTTGAATGCTCCACTCTGACAACTCGGTGGCGCAGAAGTTCACTGTCCATGCACAGTAACTGTGGTTGTAATATTCAAAGGAGTTGCTCGAGGGCTAACTCCTTTGAATATCACTCTGACACACTTCAGTGCAACTATTTTGTGCAGTGCAAGGGCTTGCGCCACAAAATAGCGCAGTTTGAATATCCAGCCCTATGTGTATAAATCTGTGATGATGCGTCTACTATGTGTATAAATGTAAAATTTCACATTTATCACATAGTAGCAAAGATTTGTCACATATGATTTATGTCCACGCTTATTGCATAAATATAAGTAAAATAAATAAAAATAAAATAAAATTGTGCCACGGCCCAGAGGGATGGAAAGCGAATCCTGAGGATCACTAGGGCAGCAGGACAGGAGGGAGAGCTAGATGTCATTGTCCACCTGGGGACTAATGACCTGGCTAGAGACAGGGCTGAGATAGTGCAGGGGGAGTTTAGGGAGCTGGGGAGGGGTGTTGCACAGGTAGCTCACTCAATGGCTTTCGCTTAGGTGCTGCCTGTCTACGACAGAGGAAAGAAGAGGGAACTCCGCACAAGGAGTTCAAATCATGGCTGAAGGAATGGTGCAGAGAGGAAGGGTTTGGCTACTTTGAGGACTAGGGACCCACCTTGAGGGATAAGTGCCTATATAGGGGTGATAGTTTGCATCCATCTGGGAGGGGAACCACAGTCCTCAGTGAATGGTTTTAATGTTACTTCGATTGAACATTTAAACTAACCAAGGGGGTGACAGAAAGAATCAGGGAGTCAGAAACTACCTCCCCCCACAGGCTGAAGTAGAGAGTAAGGAGAACCCAAGGGGACAGGAATCCCCCAGGTGCAAATTAATAAAGGGAGCACGGTGGTAGACATAAAGGGGCAAAGGACCAGGAGCATTAAAAAGAGAGGTGGGAAGGAGGAAGGGCAAAAAGGAAAAAAGGGGGTAACAAGCAGAGTGGAAACAAAATCTGGAAGGCCATGTGTGCGAATGCTAGATATCTAGGAAATAAGATTCCAGACCTAGAGGCCATCACAGCAGAAGCTGACCTGGATATTGTGGCCATTATTGAGACATTGTGCACTGAAAGCCATGACAGGGACATGGATATGCCAGGCTATACTCTGTTCAGGAAGGACTGGGTGGGAAGGAAAGGAGGAGGTGTGGTGCTTTATGTGAGGGAAAGCATAAAAGCCACGGAGATACAGGGAATAGAGGTGGAGGCAGAGGTACTGTGGGTCACCCTGGAGACAAGGAATGGAGCCACTGTTTGCACGGGAGTGATCTATAGACCTCCAGCACAGAGGGAGGACTTAAACAAGGTGCAGGTGGAAGTCATTGGCAAGAGGGCAAAAAAGGGGGAGGTGCTGCTGGTGGGGGACTTCAACCTGCCAGATGTGGATTGGAGCCTCCCGGAAGCAGAAGCAGCTGGATGCAGGGACATCCTGGACTCTCTGCAGGGGACATTCCTCAGGCAACTGGTCAGTGAACCTACTCGTGATAGGGCATGTGGAGGGGTTGTGGGATAACAGATGGACCAGACACCGAACTTCAGTTTCAACACACAATCTCTAAGTTCACTAAGTTGCAGAAGGAGCAAAGGAGGCCGAAGCCCATAAATTAGCTCCTTTTAGAACAGTATGTAATAATCAAGATTTCCACCTGCAGAGATATATTTATCTAATTTTTTTTTGAAGCTTTCTCTGCTTGGACTGGATATTAAGTCCGACAGAAATCTGTTCCAAAGGTTAGCTACTTTTACAGTATAGAAATATTTTCATTTATTTGTGTAAAATCTATCAACCTTGGTTTGTAATGAATGACCCCTGGTTCCATAATTATCATCTTTATATTCATTATTCAAATCTGTCATCAGGCACTGGTCATTTAAGGTGTCATAATATAATAATAAATTGCCCCGTGCCTCCTTAGCTTTAAACTGTGCAGACCCAAGTTAGTTAGTCTATCGTCATCATTTAGTTCCTTTAAGGAAGCTATTGATTTGGTATAGCGTCGTTGGGTCCTTTCCAGTTTATTTATCTCCATAGTAGTATAAGGATCCCATAACTGGCTACCATAATCTATTATAGGTCTCACATATGATAGATAAAGGGGCAAGAGTACTTTTGCATTTCTACTTTTTATATTTCTTTTTATTGCATATATAATTTTATTAGCTTTAGAAATAACCTGACTGTATTGCTCCTTGAAATTTAGACTTTTATCGACAATTATCCCCAAAAGTTTTTATATGGAAGGGCCATGTCATTTAAAGTATAAGTATGCATAGGATTATGTTTCCCCACATGTATAACTCAACACTTATCAGTGTTGAGTCGCATTCCCCATTTTTCTGTCCAGGTTGAAACTGAATTTATGTCTTTTTGTATTGATTCTATCTGCTCAGAAGTTTCACAGGGGCCACACAATTTTGTGTTATCTGCATATTTAATAACTGTATTGCTAATCTTATCTTCTTAGCCTGCAAGAAAAATTTGAAAAATTATAGGTCTGATAACGGATCCCTGAGGAACTCCACTGGTGACATCACTCTCTAATGATAAATGACCACGTATTGACACACATTGGGCCAGATATTCAAAAGGGTTGCGCCATGCGCAACAGGGTTGCGCCTGCGCAAGTCCGAACTTGCTCCATTCTGCGATATTCAGCAGGAGGCAGTTGCGCCACAGATAACATGCTGAGCAACAGCGCAATGCAAATGAATGCATGCTGAACTGGAGGGGGAGGAACCATGCATAAACTGCACAGCCGATATTCAGCTAGGCTGTGCAGGTTGATGGCGCAACCCCAACCTAGCCTGCACAACTTTGAGCCAAAAAAAGGCTCCAGAGTCGAGGGCCACCCGTGAGCTGCTGCATTGCAGGCAACACAGCAGCTGCCATCTGTGGCTGGCCCCAACCCACTCCCTGTGCCCTGCAGCCCGACTATGGGCAAAACAGTGTAAAATCACCACCACCACCCCCACCAGCCCGATCGCGGGCAGCAAATGTGTCCCCCAACATACCCCTGGTGGTCAGTGGACCTACAATCCGATTGCAGGATGATACATGCACCCCCGAACATAGCCCTGTGGTCCAGTGGACCCACAATCCCGATCGCGGATGTAATAATTAAACAACCCCCACCCCCTACACAGCCCTGGTGCCTAGTGTCCCTACCCCACCCACTCATGAGAAGTCCCGCCACCCCACTTCGCGCAGCCGGTATCCTGACGGTTACCCTGCTACTTACTACCGACGCCCAGTAGGTTGCATGTTTGTTGCGTAAGCGTGGTTAATGGGCCGCAGCTCATTGCGCATGTCCAGCGGTGAATGAATGCAAATTGGATCGTCTTGTACGGGGGATGTATGCTCATTGCTCTTGTTTGCATTACCGGTTTATCTCATCCAGTTAGTGTTAAGCAGCGGGGCGGGCAGGCAGGATGCTGCGCCTGGCTGCCAGGGGAGGTGGTGGTACTTGTGGTGGGTGGGATGGGGGACACCTAGGCACCAGGGCTGTGTTCGGGGTGGGGGTTTGTTTAATTATTACATCCCGCGATCGGGATTGTAGGTCCACTGGACAATCAGGGCTATGTTGGGGGTGCTGCGTATTACATCCCACTTATCAGGATTGTAGGTCCACTGGACCACCAGGGCTATGCTGGGGAACATACTGTCACCGCTGACCGGCCGGTGGGGGGGGATTAGCCATGCCCGCCGCACCGGGCCAAAGTGGGGTGGTGGTGGGGATTTTCAGTCTTCGCCCGCGATCGGGCCGTAGGCGCCGGTCCGGACGGGTTGCTGCTCGGCAGGGTGCCAGGCAAGTCCGGGATTACGCACCTGCATGCCAATGGCATGCAAATGTAAATATAATCAGATGCAAATGGAACCCCCTGCACCTTGTATGAATTATGGCCCCATTTGCATGTCACCTTTGAATATCGGAATTTTGTGCATGACGCAATGATACTTGCACTACCGCAAGTTGAATGCTTCACTCTGTCCACTTGCAGTGGCACAAGTTCCACTGCGCCATGCACAGTGGCTGTGGTCGGGGGGTGATATTCAAAGGAGTTGCTCAAGGGCGCAACTCCTTTGAATATCGCTCTGGCCACACCCCTGCACAACTATTTTGTGCAGCGCAAGGGCTTGCTCCACAAAATAGCGCAGTTTGAATATCTGGCCCATTGAGTTCTATGACTTAACCAATTATTGATCCAGTTTACAATGTGTCTATCGATACTGTACTTTGAAAGTTTTTGGGTGATAGCCCAGTGAGGGAGTAAATCAAATGCTTTGCTGAAATCAAATAGCACAACATCTGTTGGAGTACCTTTATCTAACATTTTATTAACTTTATCATAAAAACATAGAAGATTAGTTGTGCAGGACCAACTCTTAGTAAAATCACGTTGGTTTGAGTCAAATAAAGGGATGTTCTTAAGATGGTCTATGATTTTATTTTTTATTAATGCCTCAAGCATGTTACAAGGAATTGAAGTGAGGCTTATAGGTCTATAATTGAATATATTTGATTTGCAACCTTTCTTAAATATAAGGGTTACTCTGGATTTCTTCCAGACATTTGGAATTAAATTGTTATAAAGTGATTTTTCATATAAGATCTTGAGCGGAAGCCAAATATGACCCTTCATGAGTTTTAACATGGGTGATGTGATGTTATCCATGCCTGGTGCACTACTGTCTTTCAGATTTTTGATTTGGTGTAGGATTTCCTCTCTGGAAAAGTGGTGTGACCCTATATCAATCTCATTAATTATGTTACTATCTGTTCAAAGTTTGTCAGAAAAAACAGAGCAGAAATAATTATTGAATAATTTGCCATTTTTGGGGGGGTCAGTTATACTTTCATTGTTATCCATGATTGTTGATAACTGGGAATTTCCATTTTTAAGGGAGTTAATGTAACTGCAGAATTGTTTGCTATTTGATTTAGAAACAGTCTTAGCCATAAAGACTTCATACCTTTTTTAACCCTGTTGATTTTACTTTTACATTTTCTTTGAATGTCTTTAAACTTGATCCAATTATAGTTTGATTTATTTTTCTTATACTGGCCATACATTTTGTTTTTCTTGTCAATAAGTTTCTTAATACTTTTATTCAACTGTTTAGGTCTCATACCACTTTTACCATATCTGCGGATCTGTTTAACATGTTTACTCATAATATTTAAAATTGTTGTTTTTATAAAATCCCAAGACTCCCCAATAGATTTTCTATTCAGTATGTTAACCCAGTCTATGACTGCTAAAACATTTTCAATGCCTTCATGATTTGTTGTCTTGAATAGAAAGAATTTGGTGCAACCTGAAGTAGAGTGATTATTAGTATCAATGGTAAAAAATTACTGCTTAGTGATCATCGTTTTCTAATGAGGGTCTTGTGAAACATTTATTGATGTTAATATCCTCTGAGGTCATTACTAGGTATAAAAGGTTATTTATTCTTGTTGGTGAGGAAACATATTGTATTAGGCTGTTTTCAGAGCAAAAGTCTAAAAAATCTCTGTCTAGTTTTGTAGTTGAAGTACCCTGTTTCCAGTAGATTTCAGGAAGGTTAAAATCTCCTGCCAACACAACAGTACCTAGTTCTAATGCATTATAAATTTCATCAATGATTTCATTATGAGTTTTAGAGTTGGGGGGGGGGGGGGGGGGGGGTCTGTAGCATGTACCTAATATGTATTTGGTTTTATTTTGTGAAATGTGACGCCAAAGTGTTTCAGTGTCATTAGAATTCTTCTTTATTTTCTCTGATATTTCAGTAAAGTGAATATCAGATGACGGGTAGATGGCTGTACCTCCACCCTTTCTGCCTTTTCTATCCTGTATTATGACATTATACCCCTGAATGTTGTAACCCCAGTTGTCTCTATCATCCAATCACATTTCAGTTAATAAAGCCACGTCTATTTTATCAGTGTACAATAGCGTTTGAAGTTTGTTAAATTTATGGTGCAGGCTTCTGATGTTACTTAAAAGAAAGCTGGTTGAAGTTTTCTTTTGACTTGTTTTTTAGTCATTGATTTATTTTTTTAAAGGTAGGAATTTGCTACATTTATTTACCCTATTCCCCGGAATAATTAATTTAAAGGAGCGGCTTCCTTTTTATCCTTTATCAGAGTACCAAGTAGTTTAGCTCCCTCATTACTCAAATGGAGACTGTCTCTACTGCATAGATTTTTTTTTTACAGTTAAAATTGTTCCAAGTGTCTAAGAACCCTATTGAATGTGTGATGTTTATTCAAAATGCAGGAGATAACCTTCAGCAACAGCATATTCCTGCTTCAATACATCAGTTTGCAGCAACAGAATATGTATGTCCTTCTTCTGCATTTGTCAGCACCTACTGACTCACTGATCTAAACTTTTCAGTGAAAACCCTTCATCCCTATGGTTGTTTGCTTGGGTGCTGGGGGCTTAAAAAGGAAGAACCCAAAACAAGCTTCGGACAAAGAACCCAAAGGGCATTGACAATAAGCCAAGTTTCAAAGAAACACATCACACATACCTCCATAATGGGAGGCAGTATAGCGCAGTGGTTTAAGGCCCTGAGCTGCACACCTAGAGACCTGCGTTTGAATCCCACAGCCCCCACTTGCATACTGTGTGACCCTGAGCAAGTCACTTAACTTCCCTGTGTTCCCAGGTCACACCTGTAAAAAAAGCTTTCAGCTTAGTGTGCCACTCCTGGTTAAACAAAAAAAAATGCAAAGCATCATGGGATATATGCAAATCACCATGAACTTTCAGATTGGCTCAGTTTACAACCAGATGCATGGTGCCAGTTTACCTGCATTTAATAACACAACCAACTTAATTTCTATAAAACTGTCACCTAATACTTTTTACCGTTATCAAAAACACCTAGTGCCATGGTATTTTCAACATTTACAGGTTTCATAAACATAAGGGCCCGGAGATTCAGACTGCGCCAGGTTGTGGCGCAAGCCTGGGTGCAGCACAAGTTGGCTGTGCAGGGGCATTGACAGGGTGATATTCAACGGAGCTGCGCCATGGCACAGCATCATTGAATATCACACCCTGGCCGCCCACAGTAAGCATGGCGCTGTGGCACTGTGCCAGCGCAAGTGGCCAGAGTGGAGCAGGGGGATGCGCTAGCGCAAGTTCTGTTGCGCTAGGTGCAACAACTGTGATTTTCAAAAGTTCACATGCAAATGGGGCCATAATGCATGCAAGGCACAAATGGGGCCATTTGCATATCATTTTGGCCCCATTTGCATGTAGGTGCACCGATCCCCAGCGACTTGCGCCTGGCACCCTGCCAGGCTGCAGCCATCGGGGACTGACGCCCCCTGCACATCGTGGAAAAGTGCCCCAATGCTCGATCGCGGGCATGTGCAAATGAAGTACACGTCCTATATCTCTAGTGGTCCAGTGGACTGCTTCACGCCCAATCACGGGCTTAAACATAAAACTTCATTGTCCAACATCCCTGGTGGTCCAGTGGACCGCTTCACGCCCGCTCACGGGCTTCAGTATGAAAATCAATTGTCCTATATCCCTGGTGGTCCAGTGGACCGCTCGCAGCCCGATTGTGGGGATAGGTAATGAAAAGGAGAGGTCCAATATCCCTGGTGGTCCAGCAGTAACCCCCTCCCCACCTGCCCACTGAGCCCCACTGCCCCGCTCCCCCCCCCGGTCAGTGGCGGGCGGCAGCACCCAACCCACCTGCCGCCCTGCCGCCCACCGACTGACACTGTATGGTAGGGCTGTATGCCCATTGGTCCACAGCATGGGCCAATGGGCATGCAGCCATACCCTACTACTAAATCAGATATGTAAATGGATCCATTCACATATCTGGACTGTATGTGATAATGCAGGATGAACGTCCATTGGCTCATGCTGTGGACCAATGGGCGTACAGCCCTACCATGCAGTGTCAGTCAGCCGGTGGTGAGGTGGCAGGCGGGTGGGTGCTGCCGCCCACCGCTGACTGGGGGAGGCGGGCGGTGGGGCTCGAGTGGGCGGGTGGGAGGGGTGCACTGGATCACCAGGATATTAGACCACTCCTTTTATACTTATGCACGCGATCGGACATATGAAGTGGTCCACTGGACTACCAGGGATTGGATGATTTATTTTCATACTGAAGCCCGTGATGGGCTGCGATGTGGTCCACTGGACCACCAGGGATATAGGACGATTGATTTTCATACCGAAGCCCGCGATCGGGCATGAAGTGGTCCACTGGACCACCAGGGATATTGGACAATTATATTCTTCTACAGATGCCCATGATCGAGCATGGGGGTGCCACCATGAAAGTGCAGCTGGGCCGGGTGGCCACCCACGCGTGGCAGCTGCCATGTTGCACCCTGCAGCATGGCAGCTCACCTGTGTGGCCAGCAGTTATTCACGGCTCACCTGTGTGCAGCGCAGGTAGGGGTTGTGCATGCATGGGCTCCAGCATCCCGGGCTGAATAACGGATGTGCAGAGTATGCATGGGCACGCCTCCACGCTGCACTACATACTGATGCACTCCGCGCATCAGGATTTTGCCAAGCTCAATCCCAGTTTGAATATCATGCTGGGCGCATCAGTGGATTGTGCATGGCGCAACACTGTTGCGCCATGCGCAACCCTTCTGAATATCCGGGCCATGGTGTATACATCCAGGTATTTTATGACATAGTGCTATTACATACTAAATCCAACAATGACAGATACAGCCTGTTGTTTTACATAAGCTCGGAGGTCACCACAATAACCTCCCTGTACGAGGACCTGAGAGGGAATAGGAAAATTAAAGATGACACTATAGCATAGTCATGAAGGGGGAGGGGGTGCCCATAGGTGGCCAACCTTATGGACTAGGAACTGTAATAGATAGATTAGGCTATGAAGTAGAAGAACTGTTGCAACAGATTTAAGAAAAGGTCAGTCCTCAAGAGTGGCAGGATCTCCCTGTCACCAGGCAATACTGTACCTGGTACTCACCGACAGGGACAGTGTTGCAGTTGTCATGGTGGTAGGCCACTTGGGGACCAGTAATCACCATATGGTGTGGTTCAATATAAGGACAGCTGCAGAACTAAACCACACAAGGTCCTGGACTTCAGGAGGCAGATTTTAAAAAGATGGATGGATGAATGCCTCAGAGGTGACCTAGCGGGGGGGGTGACCTGGGTGGGGTGGAGGAACAGTGGGCAAAGATAAGAGGGAGCATAGTAAAGGTAACAAACCTCTGCATCAAACAAGTGAACAAATGCAAGAGGGAAAAAAAAACACTATGGTTTTCAAAAGAGGTGGCCAAAAAGGTAAAAACTAAAAGGGTGGCATTAAGCAGGTGTAAGGACATGCAGAGGGAGGAGGATAGGGAGGAGTATCGGAAGAAACAGAGGGAAGCAGGAAAAGCAGTAAGGAGTGCAAAGATGCAAACTGAAGGGAGAATAACCCAGCAGGTAACAAAAGGGGACAACACATTTTTAGATATGTAAGTAAAAAGAGGAAGACCAGGGGTGGGATTGTAGGGTTAAAAAGGGAAGGGGGGACTGTGCAGAGGGGAACAAGGAAAAGGCAGACATCCTGAACAAATACTTTTGTTTAGTGTTAGCAGGGGAGGGGCGAGAGTCCTGAAGGGACTTGTTAATCTGAAGGTGGACCAAGCAATGGGGCAAGATGTGGTGCATCCAAGGGTATTGAGGGAGCTCAGGGAAATACTGGCTGCACCTCTGACAGTTCCGTTTAACAGCTCACTGGAAACAGCAGTGGTTCTGGAGGACTGGAGGAGATGGATGCAGTCCCACCACACAAAAGTGGTAGCAGGGAGGAGGCTGGCAATTATAGACCAGTCAGCCTGACATCGGTGGTAGGAAAGTTAATGGAATCACTGCTGAAGGAAAGGATTGTGGAATATCTTGAATCCAGTGGGTTACAAGACCTGAGGCAGCATGGGTTCACAGTGTGGAGGTCATGTCAAATGAATCTGATAAATTTCTTTGATTGGGTGACCAAGGAACTAGATCAGGGTGGAGCGGTAGACGTGGCCTACCTAGAGTTCAGTAAGGCGTTCAGCACCGTTCCACATAGGAGACTAGTAAGTAAGCTGGGTAGCTTAGGAGTGGGTCCAAAAGTGGTAAACGGGATATGAAATTGGTTAGGGGACAGGCAACAGAGGGTGGTGGTAAACGGAGTCCACTCCAAGGAAGGGAGAGTGACCAGCAGGGTGCCACAGGGATCAGTGATGGGACTGGTCCTCTTTAATGTCTTTATAAGTGGCAGAGGAGCTGGAAGGGAAGGTCTGCCTCTTTGTGGATGACACCAAATCTGAAATAGAGTAGACACTCCAGGGAGGGTGGAAAAGATGAGCAGAGACCTGAGAAAACTAGAGGAGTGGTCAAGGGTATGGCACCCAGGTTTCAATGTGAAAATATACAAAATAATGCACTTAAGGCACAGAAACCCAGGGGCAGAGTACAAAATGGGTGGAGTGGTACTGATGACCACCAAGCAGGAAAGAGACCTGGGGGTAATCATATTGGATGACCTAAATTTGGCCAGGCAATGCGACAAGGCAGTAGGAGGGCAAGTGGTATGCTGGGGTGCACAGGGAGGGGTGACACCAGCAGAAAGAGGGAGGTGGTGTTGCCTCTGTATAGATCACTGGCAAGACCATACCTAGAGTATTGTGTCCAGTTCTGGAGACCCCATCTCCATAAGGCCATAGACAGAGTGGAGGCAGTGCAGATGAGGGCAACTAAAATGGTTCAGGGTCTGCATCAAAAGCCCTGTGAGGAGAGACTAAAAGACCTCATTGTACACCCTGGAACTGAGGAGGCAGAGGGGAGATATAATAGGTACCTTTAAATACCTCACGGGGTAAATAAGGTACAGGAGGAGAATATTTTTCAGAAGAAAAGATGTTCAAGAACAAGGGGACATGCTAAGAAGCTGGAAGGAGGGGTAGATTCAGGAGAGATGTGTGGAAGTACTTCTTCACAGAAAGAGTGGTAGATTCCTGGAACAGCCTTCCAGCAGAGGTGATGGGGCCAAAAACAGTGATGGGATTCAAGAATGCGTAGGATAAGCACAAATAAATCACAGTGGAAAGGAAGGGGGAGGGAGGGAGAAAGAGCTGTAGATCAGACTCAGTATAATGCAATACTGTAAGTAAGGAGAAATGGGCAGACTGGATGGGCTGAGTGGTCCTTATCTGCTGTCAAATTCTATGTTTAATATTAACTGCTCTACAAGTCCCAGAAGGTCATGCACTCACTTTTTGCTCCCCCAACATGGTCTCCCATTCCCATACTCAAACTTGGAAACTCCACCGTTTCTACCCCAGATGAGGTTGCCACCTTGTTAATCAACTTTTTCTCCACCTGCACTCTTCCAGTGCTCCTCTGTCCCCCCTCACACACACACACACACACACACACACACACACACACTGGCCTCGTGTTCCCTTACTGTTGCTCTTTAAACTTTTTCCTTTTCATTTTCCCCTACCACTCTTGCTGCTACCCTCGCCAGTCTGCTATCTCTCAACCCAGGCAAAGCCTACAGCCCTGATGGCCTTGACTCTAAGCTCCTTTACCTCTCTCCTCCCACCATTACTCCCCAAGCTCCAGCTTCCTCAACCTCTTTGAGTTGAGTATGGGCACAGTCCCTAATGTCATCCGTCTGCTCCTGGAAACTATTGTCCCATCTCCCTTCTTCCTGCTTTTGCCAGACTCCAAGAGCACCTAGTCCTCTCTGAACTAACTCCTTTCTTGAATTCTCTACCTACTTTAGCCCTTACCAATCTGGCTTCAGGAAATCACACTCACTGATACTATCCTATAGAGGATGAACTAGGGTCACATCACATCTGCCATCTTCATTGACCTGGCCAAGGCCTGTGACACTGTTTCCCATTCCTGTCTACTAGATAAGGTTTCTGGGGTTGGACTCTCTGACCATTCAGTCAGGTGGATAATAATGAAGATAAGTAGTATGGCTGCCCATGCAAGGAAACGAAAGCAGAAGGGGAGGAAGAGTCTGTTCCAAAAAAGCCATTCTGGCAAGTAACAAAGGATTCTGGAAAATGACTCACTCACCACTGTTTTAGCATTTCAATGCTGTGCATTGTTTTATTGAGCCTGTGCACCAACAACTTGATAAAAACTGCACAAAGGCCAATGTTTTGAGGCTTCCCTCTTCCTCATGGCTTGCAATGACTTAAGCTGTGGTTTGCGCCCACAGTTCATCAATCATCAGATACACTCAATTCATCATATAAATAACGTTCTCACTCATTTTATCTGTGGGTTTGGCATATCCTGTTTTATACTGTTGCTGTCTATATCATGTCCAACCCCATCACTCACAGGTCAAACTACTGTACATGGTGCATTACTTGCCAATAAACTAATGCACAGTGTTGAAACATACAAACAGTGGTGACTGAGTAATTTTCCAGAATCTTCTGTTCCATTCAGCCAGGTAGTACAGCTCCTACCTGGCTGGCAGGACCCCAGGCCATCCTCGGCAATGCCCCCCCCCCACACATACACTTTGAGCAGGAGTTGCTCAAGGTTCCGTCACTGACATTTTCCCATTCTCCATTTTTCTAAATGATCATGCAATGGCCTGTGGCTCTTTGTACATCCATCTGTATGTTGATGACACTATGTTGTTTGCCAGTGTCCCCCCCCACCACCACCACCACCACCATCACTAATGTTGTGATTATGCAGCTCCAAAGTGATTTCAACAGTGTCCAGAACTGGTTGTGCCAACCAGCTCCCCCCCAAGAATCTGACCCATGAAGACTGTCTCTATGACCTCCGGCACAAGGCAGCATCTAGCCTGTAATCTTTTTCCTCAGTTCTCATGACCCTGGATGGCTTTCAGTTAGAGGAGGCTTCCTCTTTCTTTATATTTAATGATATTCAATTTACATAAACACATCATATACACCCTAAAGAGGACAGTCTGCATACAGTGAATATATTCAGACTGAAATATTTATATATATCTCTTAATAAAAAGAAACACCTTGCATCCTCTATTGTACACTACATCATAGAGACTAAAATACCTTTATTCAAACCCCAGGAATCCCTCACTTACATTTAACAAAGGCCATCATTCCCTTGTAATGAGCAGCCCTGGTGCTTTAGGAATGTTATGCTAATTATGGAATTTAGAATGAAATTAAAACTCTGCTGTGTGGTCACACTCACCCCCACACTCTAACATCAGATTTATTTATCCACCCGAAGAAAGCAGTTGCACAGAAGTCTTCTCTACACTTCTGTCTGGTTTACAGTATATTGTTTTATAGTGTTAAACTGTTATAGTTAATGCTTTGATACTCTGCTTTAGGGTGTTATTTGTAATTTATTGTGTAAGTTTCACTTTTTCTCCAGTTCCCAATCAGTTCCCAGGGACCAGAGAACACCATTTTCGGTGTGGTTCCTGCTTACAGGGAACCTCTATTTTATCTCTTTTAAAAGAGAATAAAAATAACTTTTACTTAAACCATTTTGCTGTTTTATTTAAAATTATTCTTGTTTTCTCATTTTTTGGTAACCAAGACAAGAATTGGCTAATTTTACTAAGAAACCTCTTTTGAGGTATATTTAACTTGCAGTTTTAAATTTGAGGAACCGAAGCACTTTTTTTTCCAATTAAAGCCCATTTTCAACATTTGTTGGGCTGTTTATATTTGCAACTTTTTCTGTTTGGAAACTGCAAACATCGTCACAGGGTCATCAGCATTTTACATGACTGCAGACTCAAAGAGAAGACCGGAACTAGAGGGTTTAAAAATTGTACAGTTTGTTTTCAACTCCTGGCAAAGGCAGATTGCCACTAGCTGTGTTTAACATGCCTGGATCCAGACTACGATTTTGCCAACTGTGAGCTGTGTATTACATTATGCCCTAAAACTCAAGAAATAGTCTAAAAAAATTACAAGATATTATGGCTTCATAGTCTGCCTCCACGTCACTTAAAGGCTCAGAGGAGGGTCCAGCCACTGAACATAAGCAACAGAAAAAGAAAGATAAAGGTGCAAAAGGTGGTTCAAAACTCCAGGGTGCTCGGGGGGGACCCTGAATCCAGTAAAATAAACAGCCCCAGAGTAGACACCAGAAATGGTGCCTGACAAGAGAAAACAAAAAAAAGTCACTGTCTCTCCTCCTGAAGAAGGAAATAAACCACCAGTGAATACAAATAAAATGCTCTTGCTAGAGGACATGACAAAGGCATACAAAATCACACATACCCCATAATGCAAAGCACCATGGGCTGCATATGCAAATCACCACAGAATATTATGCTGGTTCAACTTTAAGCAGAAATGCATGGTGCCAAAAGGTCTCTCACACAGTCTGCAAAGGGTGCTAACAGAAGACACATACACTTGTTTCGTCCTACCAGGACTCATCAGTGTGCATCGTCTGTGTGACACCCCAGTGGAATGAACCAGCTACCCAAAGATGGTCTATCTGGTTTATGTTGTGGTGAACCCAATAAAACCAAAAAACAAGCTAAAAGGCAAAGCTAACTGACAAAGACTTGGCAATTCCTTCAGGCATTCCAGGCTATGGGCAATTTCTTGAAAATCTATACCCCCTCGTCAGGCTCCAGTCCACTCCCAGTGCCTGCAGAGGAGGAGGAGGCTGAAATTTCCTATGAAGATGAGGAGGACAGAGAACTCATAGAACCAGATGGTTATCCTGAGCAAGAATATGGCTGTCCTCCTAGGCCTTCAGAGGATGATACCTTTCACTATACCTCTGTAAGGCATAAATACCCTCAACATCTCCTTACAGGAAACTGAGGAGGATGAGGTAGAATTCATGGATATGATGGGCTTAGCTCCCACAAAGATGCTGATGCTGCCCTTCCATAATTCCATCAGGAAAGCCACTTGTAAAATCCTGTCAACACCCATCTCAGCTGCTGGCATAGATAAAAAAATGTGAGAAAAAATATCTGGTGGATAAACAGGATGCTAAGTACCTGTATTCCCACCCTGATCTTGAGGAAGTGGACCAGACTGCTGCCTGTGACAAGGCTGAATTGCCCCTTTCCTTGTAGCCTCCTGAGAAAGATTCCAGGAAACTGGATAGCATGGGCAAAATAGTCTATATGTCAGTTTTACTGCTCCTAAGGCAGACAGCTTACTTAGCCTACACAGATCAGTATCAGTGAGCTTTATGGAAAGCCAGTCTGGCACCAAGTGAAAGGGCTACTGGGGACTTAGCACAGGATATGGCTGACACAGCAAGGTCAGTCATAGATGCCACTAAGTACCAGTTCCACGTGGCAGTGGACACAAGTGACACTGCATCTAGGGTCATAGCCCATGCAGTGTCTTTAAGACTGTTTGACTAGCTTAGACCCACCAATCTATCCCACAACACACAGACAAAAGCTATGGAATTCCCCTGTGAAGGAACTTTGAGTAAACCATAGGATGATAAATTGGATACCAAATTGGCTGGAAGATAACACCCAGAGAGTGGTGAAAAATGGTATTTCTTCACAAAAGGGGGTTGTGTCTAGTGGAGTTCCTCAGGGGTTGGTACTTGGTCCATTTATTTTCCACATATTTATAGATGATCTAACTCAAGGTTTAAATAACTGATCGATTAAATATGCAGACGACACGAAAACAGGAAGTACTGTACCTGTGCAACACAAGACAAAATAATGCAAAATCAGGTTGATCTTAACACCATTACTGACTGGGCTATCTTGTGGGGAATGTGTTTTAACCTGGAGAAATGCAAGATTGTGCATCTGGGTTCCAAAAACAGGAATCAAAACCATTACTTAATGTGGGAAGCAGCAAAAAAAAAAAACATGAAAAAGATTTGGTGGTTTACATAGCAAATGGTTTAGCTAGCTCAAAACAAACGAATGAGACAGTTAGTAAAGCCAAAGAAATCTGGTGGACTGTTATAAATAATATTACGTCTAGAGCCCCAGAAGTCCTTGTACCACTGTATAGATCATATGTTCACCCGCACCTGGACTATTGTTCACAGTTTTGGTGTCCATATAAGAAAAATGATATAAATCAAATAGAAAGGATACAAAGAAAAGTGACTAAGCAAGTAAAAGGGTTGAATGAATTACTGTACTTTATAATGACAGACTGAGTAGACTAAACCTTTTGTCACTTGAAAAAAGAAGGTTAAGAGGTGACCTGCTTCTTATGTGGGACATTATAAATGATCCCTGTTTATTTACTGAAATAGGAAAGTAAAAACTAGAGGACATCTGCTTCACCTATGTTGCACTAAATATAACAGTATTAGGAGGAAATTTAATTTCCACCAAAGGGTGGTAAATCCTTGGAATGCTTTCCCACTCGAGATAATAATTAGCAAAAATAAGTCCATCTTTAAGCACAAATTGGATGCATGGATCTTGGGAAAAGGGGAATTGCATTATTATGGGTTATGAAGATGTGAGCTATCCATGGGCACTGTTGTCTTTGGCTCCCTGTGTCTCTTTAGTATAATCCTTAGTATGACCCCTGTTTGGTGACAAGACAGAGGCTTAGAGGACTTCCAGTGATGCCATGAACTTGTAAACAGCAACCTAATGAGAGCTCCTCCACCATGTTGGAAAAAAAAGGGCTTAAATCAGGATTTTAAACATCACAAACAATCACCTTATAATAGGTCTGAGCCCCGATTGACGCACACAGCAATGATGACTTAAAAAAAGACCTGCTTTACCTTGTAGAAAATGTCCCGTTATAACAGGAATTGATTCCAGGCCCTCCGAGAAGATGATGACAGCAACGAGGAAAGCGGCCTCTCGGATCACAATCCCACACTCAAGCAACCACTAATAGAAACATCAGAGGGGAGGAAAAAACCTAACAACAGGCATAATCGTGGAGACAAAGATCTAAAAATGTCTACAGTGCTGACAGCCATCATGGACTTTAGAAGTGAAGTGCACGAGGTCCTAATAGACTTAAGGACTGACCTGGGTGCCTTGCAAAAAAGAGTAGATACAGCAGATATGCAAATCACGGTTAACACTAACCAAATCGAACAACTGGAGGACTCAGTCTCTTCTCTGGCCTACGAACAGCTCCAGATATCATTGAGGCAGGAAGATGTGGAGAACCACAGCTGCCAAAAGAAGTAAGAATTTATGAGCTAACTGAAAATACAGAGGGCCAGGATGTTGTGGCCTTCTCTGAAGAGCTGCTATGAACTACACTAGAACTAACTCCAGACTACCCTTTGCAATTGGAATGCGCACACAGAACCGTGGGCCCAAAGCCAACTCGGCCCGACACACGCCCTCACTCTTTTGTAATAACATTTAATACCTACACTACAAAGGACTACCTGCTACAAAAAGCCTGGAGAATGCAAAAAGTGTACTGTGGCCCTCATAGACTATTCCTGGACAATGACTACACGCTTGCAACACAACGCTTTGAGAGGTAATATACCCCAATATTTCCTCAACTAAAATCCCAGGGCCTGAAGTTTCGAACCCTCTACCCAGCCAAATTGGTGGTCCACTTGACATCGGGACTGGTGGTCTACAATAATGCCACAGAGGCAAAAGCAGATTTAAAGACCAGAGGAATTTATACTGAGAAAAGTACTGGTTCAACAGAGCAAAGGGAGAAGTCTCAGAACATACCAACTAAACGTCACCACGAGACTCCATTACCACTAGGTGAGATCCTTCAAAAGCTCCAGCAATTTCGCAATCCAACACTCCAGAACTGAGCCCTTGACAGAACTGATCTGATAACAAAACCCTAACAAGTATATTATACTATTCTCACTGTTTGTACTGGTTTTGGGGTGAGACAGTTCCTTTTGGAGTCAGCGGGCGGGGGTGTCTTCCACAGTTGACCCGAGCCTATGAGAAGATTAAGGCAGAGTAAAAAATACTGCTAACACAAACAACATTGCCTTGATTCCTAAGCTTGCCTCACTGGTCACCTGATGGCAGGACTGATCAAGGCTGGGTAACCTAGTTGGTGATTAAGCTATGAATGGTATAGCTCCTGAGGTCCTGCGAGGAACTCCCTCACCCTCCCTGCTGCAGGGGGAGGACCACCCCCCCATGTATCCTTTTGGGCTCTCCCCACCAGATCCTTTAGCAAAAAAAGGTGCTGGACATACAGAGAGAGCAAAGATGAACTTGGGCAGTGAATTTACAGCTCCCTCTTCTCCAGAGCTCCTCTGAGACAGGAAACATGTTCAGGACTACGCATATGTTCCCGAACATAGCAGAAGAACTAGACATTTCTCTAGGCCTATAAAGTACTGATATCCCAGAGCATACTAGAGAAGCAAAGTGGATGGGACTCAATTAAAAATATGCTGCTCTGATGAAGTTTAAAACAGGACACCATTCCTTACCTTATATTATTTTACTACTGAACAGTTAATACACCCTAGTCTTTACTCCATATTAGGGTTATCCTCAAATTCATCAAGAGGTTATAATCAATATTATGGAGATAGGTTACAATGTATAAGGGGAAACTCCATGGTGGTGCTGCTCTGGGGCTTATAGTTTGGGGGTTCTGGGGATGGTGGGAAATAAGCTCTGAACTTTGAGGCAAAATGGTAAGTACTGGCAGACACAGTACAAAAGAAGGCCTTTGTCTTAAAAACTGGAAATGTAGAGGGACTACTAACAAGTCGATACCCTTAACTTTTAACTTCGTTCATTGGATACTGGATGGTGGAGGGAAGCTCCCGGAGTCGGAATTTATGGACTATCATGGCTTCACCACACAGGGCTTACTGCTTTGGCTATTATAGCAGTGGTGACCCTCTCTGGGCCCCTTTGTACCCAGCAGAGAGCTGGCGCCACCAGGTCGGAGGTGCCATCTTCCTGCCCCGGGAGACCCTCCCTTATGGGAGCCTCACAACTGGGAACCAAAAGGCACTCAAGTCCAGATGCCTTTCAGTTGAAAGTTAAATTGTATAAAGTTTTGTTAAGAAATGGGAAAGTTAAGAGACCCCCACCGAATTTTTTGAAGTTCTTATACAAGTCACACGGGCGCTTCTGGTTACCCGCCCAAGGGGCAAAGTTTGACTTGAAAATAACTCACAGGGTCATAAGGGATTATATTTTAATAATTAACCTTGATATTTTCTCTTTGGTAACCTATGGGTTACTATACAGTTTTCAAAAAAAAGAGAGACAAACACAGGTTGTTGAGGTTATTAACAAGGCTTTATTATTACAGTATTGGGATGTGTGGGGGTTGGGATCTCGAGTAATCCGGCGCCTTCTTCGTGCTCCGAGTCGACTACACTTGGTCCTGCGGGACACCAGGAGCAGGGAAGGGGTTGGTCCTCTGGGTCTCGACCCTCCACAGATCCACAGTTGATAGGGGTGAAATCCAGATGGGAATGATAAAATGATAGAACAGAAACGATCTGTAAAGATATTTTCGCTAAATATTAATGGGTTACATAGCCCGATAAAGTGGGCTAGAGTTATGCAGTACCTTAGAAAACAACCTGCAGACATATACATGCTGCAAGAAACACACTTATCAGCTACAGAACATTCAAAATTACACTGGGGACAGCAGTATAAGATCTATGCATCGTCACATTCAAGTGGGAGGAGGCGGGGCGTGGCTATCCTGGTGCAGGGGGCTACCCCCCCTGCAGGTATCAAAAAGTTTCATCTACTCCCAAGGCAGATACATTATCCTGCAAGGAATGTTGTATTCTATAGGGTAACGTTGGTCAATGTATACCTACCACCACAGTCGTCGCTCCCAGTGGTTCGAGCCTTCCTGAATAAGGTTATGGAACTGTTAGATGACACGTTAATTATGGCAGGGGATTTTAATATGACATGGTCAGCTGAACTGGACTCGAGTAATAAGGGGGCCCACAGGACACCCTATACATTCTGATTTTTGAAAAACTCATTTGACCAGTTGGGGCTGATTGATGTGTGGAGAAAGATCTATACTTCACAATGAGGCTTCACATATTACACTCCCTGATTCCATAGTTATTCAAGATGTGACTATTTTTTTCATAACATACGAACACTTCTCATTAGCCAGAGATATCACAATAGAATCCCGACTATTGTCAGACCATCATCCCCTGATACTAAAACTGGATTTAGGAAAGAAAGTGAAACCATCCCTTTGGCGACTAAACACATCCCTACTAAAAGACCATCAATTTGTAACTAAAATACAGAAACAGATCCCACAAATAATACAGGAAAATGCCAGCCCAGAGATATCATCAGTAACCCTATGGGATACTCTGAAAGCCGTCCTCCTAGGGGAGATATTGGCCTATACGGCCAAAATGTACAAGATAAATGAATCTAAATATTAGGAGTTATCACAACTACAACAGTATCAACCGCTTTACAGAGAAAGAGATAGAGAGCTGCAACTCAAGATATGGGAGGTAAAAAAGCACCTTACAAAAACTAATGGATTGGAAGGTACAACAAACCGTATTATATTTAAAACAGACCAACTATGAGGGGGGTGCTAGGGGGATCCAAAACCAAGCACAGATACTCCGAACAAGAAAAAAAGCTTCCACAATCCTAAAATTAAGACCATCCCGATACCCACTACTTAACCCATCGTGAGGAAGAGATCTGCTTTATTCTTTTAAATTACTATCAAGAACTATACACCGCAGACCGAACAGCAGATGAGGCGATGAGACGGGAGGGAATTTTTATCTAGTTTGAGCCCCCCTCTTCTCTCAGAGACTCAAAGACAAGTATTGGAATGACCAATCACTACAGAGGAAATCCTTACCCAGATCCAAGCCATTAAAACCTAAAAATGTCCTGGTCCAGACCAATATAATGCCGGATGGTACAATCAATTTGCAGGACTACTTTTACCTATAATGCTTTCAACTTTTCGCGAGGTGGCAGAAGGAAAAGGCCCTCCCCCCTCATGGAAGTATGAAGTCTTAACCCCAATCCCTAAAACCAGTAAAGATGAAACAGACCCCTCCTCTCAATTTTAAACATGGATTATAAGATAAATATGGCAATCTGGGTTACCAGACTAGAAGGGATATTACACACTATAATACATCCTAATCAGGCCAGATTTATCAAAGCACATAACATAATGGACAATATCAGATGGTCACATCTCCTCGTGGAGTATGTACAATCCAGAAAAATCCCAGCGGTCTTCATGAGCCTCGATGCAGAGAAAGTGTTTGACAGGGTGTCCTGGGATTTTCTGTGGGACACCCTGTTGATTATAGACTTCCCAGATAAATTTATGCTCTGGCTGAAAAATATTTATGCTGACCCAAGTGCCTAGAGTAGAGTAAACAGAGGCCTGTCAGTTCCAGTCCCATTAAATAGGGGTACGAGACAGGGATGCCCACTCTCCCACTTACTGTTCACACTATATATGGAGCCACTAGCTGCAGCAGTGCGAGGACACGGGGGAATCCAGGGGATACCGCTGGGACAGACAGAATAGAAGATCGGCCTGTTTGCTGATGATGCTTTATTAATGTTACTGTCCCCTGAGGACTCCATACCGATGGTATATGATTTAATGGGGCAGTTTGAAACACTAGCTGGCTTCAAATTAAATTTAACAAAAACAGCGATTTGGCCATTGAATTTTCCCCGTCAATTTCCTTGAAAATAAAATTTCCATTGAAATGGTCCAAAATGAATATTAAATACTTAGGTATACACACACCAAAAGACTTAACCCACCTTAAATTAACCAACTATGAACCACTTACACGAACAATCCAAGAAGATCTTAATAAATGGGACAAGTTAATGCTCACTTTCTTTCAAAGAATTGAGATTATCCGCATGAACATACTATCAAGGTTGTTGCACTTTTATCAAACACTTCCATGTATTCCAGCCAGGTTCTATTTCATGTCATGAAACAAAATGATTTCAGATTTTATATGGGCAGGACACAGCCCACGAGTTCATTTCTCAATACTCCAATTACCATTAGCACAAGGTGGAGTTAATCTGCCCAATTTTGAGTTACATGCAAAGGCAGCATCTCTTCATGTCATCTTTTTGTGGATGTCCCCAGTATACCAGGCACCATGGAAAAACATAGAAGCCACTCTTAACAATCTACATGACATAGGCTCCATTTTATTATCCACTAACAAAATCTCCCCACCTCTCAACCATTTTACATTAATCACAGCCCAGACTCTAAGAGTCTGGTACAGAATATGGAATCACTCTTGCTTTAGAACAGAATTTATATACCTGAGGCTGCTCTCGGCAGACGATCACTTCCAGCCCAACCGAGTAGACCTAGTCTATAAAAAGTGGCGCCAATTGTGATTAAGCTATATTTATCAATTTATGACCTCAAGAGGAGTAGTGCCATTTGAAACTTTGCAACAAAATTATGATCTCCCCCCCCCCAAGATATAAATAGATACCACCAGGTGAGGGCATATTTGATAGAATTGTTGGGAGAGTCACCAGCATTTCCCAACCCACAGCTTCCATTCTTACAGTTAGTTATAAATCAGCTAGGTGGAGCCCTACCTTCGAGACTAATTGGCCTTTTATATAAAACAATCCATGATAAAATGGGGGACTCCTCCTTTACTATTCTGGAAAGCTGGAATTGAGAACTGGGAACCTCTGTTGGTAGGGAGGAGTGGTTGGGGGCTGCCCTTCCAGCAGTCAAACTCACATATTCGATCATGTGGCACGAGTTCTCCTGGAAGTGCAGGAATAGATATTTCAGAGCACCAGCAGCTCTAGTGAAATATCTTCCAGCACAATATGGAACATGTTGGAGGGAATGTAAATGCTGAAAGGCCGACTTGGGACACATATTTTGTTCATACGAACATACGAAATTTGCCAGCAGATAAAGGCCTAGAGGTCTATCAAGTCTGCTCGAATGTGCAGCTAGCACCCCTTATTCTGCAGCTGCCCCTCCCTTCCACCCTTCCCCTTCATTAACCTTCCCCCTTGTCCTGTCCCATCCTCGTTTGAAGCAGTCCACTGTTCTACTGCATATCACTTCAGGAGGTAATGCATTCCACCCAGCCACCACCCTCTCTGTAAAAAAGTGTCTCCTCATCTCCCTCCTGAACCTTCCTCGCTCCAGTCTCATATCATGGCCCCTGGTGTCCCTCCCCTCCCTTACTTTGAACAGCCCCTCTGTACTTGTCTTGTTTATTCCTTTCATGTATTTAAAGGTTTCAATCATGTCACCCCTGTCTCTCCTCTCCTCCAGTGAGTACATGTTCAACTCCTTCAACCTCCTCTCGTATGATAAGTCCCCCAGCCCCTTGATCATCTTTGTCACTCTGCGCTGCACCCCCTCCAGTAACTTAATGTCCCTCTTCAGATACGGACGCCAGTACTGCACGCAGTACTCCAGGTGTGGTCTAACTAATGACCTATACAGTGGCAGAATCACCTCCTCCTCCTCGAGGATATACCCCTTGCAATACAACCCAGCATTTTGTTGGCCTTTGCAGCTGCCTTCCTACATTGTGCCGAGTTGTTCATTGACCCTGTAATGAGCACACCCAGATCCTTCTCCTCTCTGTCTGGGCTAGCTGCACTCCCTCCTAGCTGGTAACTCCTCCTTGGGTTCTTCATCCCAAAATGCAGCACCTTGCACTTTTTGGCATTAAAGCCCAGTTGCCAGGTGTCTGACCAGGTTTCAAGCTTTGCCAGATCATCCTGCAACCCCTACCATCCCCCTAGGTCATCCACCACCGCGCCTACCTTGGTATCATCAGCAAACAGACTGATCTTGCTCTTAATGTCTGTAACAGGGTCCCTGTTCCCTGTAAGGTTTACTCCCCTACTAAAATAAAAAGGTGATTCCCCCCCCCCCTTTTTTCTCTCACACTGTCCTGTCCTCTTCATCTTTTCTTCTGTCCTTTTCTTTTCATGTCAGGGTGGCCAACCTGACATATCTCATTGTTTACTTTACTATCCCTTTTCTCAAACCCCCCTTACGGTGCACCAGATAGGGCTGAGTGCAGTGTAAAGCACTCTCCCTAGTGGTAGATATGTTCAAACATGAGTAGTACTTTACTTTTAAATAGTGAAAACACTTGTGAGTTTCCTGGAGTGTTCCCAGTTTAGCAGTAGTGCCCAGAGCAAAACATAAGTGTATAGATAAAGAATAAAACATTCATGTACAAAGAAAACAGCCCAGAGATGTTGTAACTGGGCTGATAAATAAAAAATCATAAACGCATACGTGCGTTTATTTTATGCATAGTACCTCCTGCCTAAGTGTCTGTTATTCCCACGCCGTAACACTGGTGTCAGAAGTGGGATTCTGGTGGTGTCGAGACTGCTTGGGAGGCACCATTAGTGGGTACTGGATCTAGTGCCCAGCAGATGCAAAAGAGGCAGGGGAAGGTCATTCACTTGACAAGGGCAATGGCTGAGAAGACAGGTGTGCAACCTGGACCTGGCTTAGATTTCAGCATAAAGCCGAAGAAGACTGAAGAGGAGTCGGAGGAGTCGGAAGAGCAGGACACGAAGAAGATGGAAGCACCAGTGGATACCAGTGAGCTCTTGAAGTGGCTGTGCATCCGACAGCAGGAGATGGATCGACAGCAGCAGGAGGATAGACGGCAGCGAGATGAGGATCGGCGGCGACAGGAGGAGGATCGGCAATGACAGGAGGTGAAGTGGACAGACACTATTAAGGCAATCCAGGCCTTAATACCAGGGCACCTGATCACACGGTACCTAAAGACATTAAGCTAACAAAATTAACTGACTATGATGACATAGAGGCGTACCCTACTACGTTTGAGCGTATTGCTCTCGCATGTACATGGCCCCGGGACCAGTGGGTAATAAGACTTGTGCCATATCTTTCCGGACGTGCCCAGCTGGTCTATAGACAGTTAATCGGACCAGACGCCGTAGTATATGATCAGGTTAAGGAAGAAATTTTGCGACGGTATGACATTAATACTGAAACGTACCGGCAGCGTTTTCGGTCACTGAGGATGTCTTATTCTGATGCCCCGAGAGAGACTTTTGCTAAATTAAAAGACTATTGTAATAAGTGGTTACAACCGGCAACAAAAACCGTGGACCAAATTCTGGAGGCTATTGTAATCGAGCAGTTTGTGCAGATTCTACCCCAGGATGTACAAGTGTGGGTGAGGGAGCACAAGCCAGAGACTGCAGTGAAAACCATCCAGCTTGCTGAGGACTACCTGGCGGCCAGGACCTCCAGACCCAGAGGACAGAATGTGGCACCCAGACCTGCGGAGCTGGTAAGATCTTTCAATTTTACACCACAGAGACAGGCTAATTATGTAAGAAGAGACAGAGGGGGAAGGGTACCCTATTCTGAGATTATATGCCACGGATGTTTGGGAAAAGGGCATATTGTTAGGAATTGCCCTAACAAAAGATCAGAAGCTGCCCATTTAGCCTTGGCCAATATTGAATATGTCACCACTGTGAGGATTGGACAGTATCAGACTTTGGGCCTGCTGTACTCAGGCAGTAAACAGACATTGATGAGTGCAGATCTTCTGCCTACTACTGAATATACCCAGGCTGATACAACTGTAATATGTGTCCATGGTGATGTTCATCAATACCACACTGCCAGGGTTGAAGTGACTGTTAACAACCAGCAGCACTGCATGAATGTGGGATTGGTACCAAAACTACCTGTACCAGTAATCATAGGGCAAGACTTTTCCCCATTTTTCTACCCTAATGAGTACCCAACATGCTACCAATGAACTTGTGACTGTTACCACCGGGTCCCAAGCTAAACAGGTCCAATTAACCCAGCTGTTTCCCTTTGAATAGGACTTGTTTGACAGTCCAGGGAAAACCAAAAAGTCCAAGAAACAAAGAAGAAGAGAGAAAAGGTTATGGTTGGAAACTAAACAGGCTGGTAGATCTGAGGTTGCACCAGATCTGATCAGCTGTGATTTAAAAAAAGAACAGTTGTCTGATGTATCTTTAAAACCTTTTTTTTCACAGGTCCAGGATAAAGTAAAAGAAGGACTGCCTCATTTTGTGTTGAAAAATGGGTTATTATACTGTAACTGTGTTAATCCAGTAACTCAAGATTGTGTAGAACAGCTTATGGTTCCTAATGTATACAGAGAAAAACTGATGCAATTAGCACATGACCTACCCATGGCAGGCCACGAGGGAAGGGACAGAACCCTTGTGCACACCACCGAGAGATTTTTCTGGCCCGGCATTCATAAGGATGTAGCAGCTTATTGCCAAGCATGTCCCATGGTGTCAGTTGTTTGCTCATGTGGGAAAGCAGATAAGGTACCTCTGCAACCTATTCCATATGTTATCACTCCCTTGAGCGCATTGCAATGGACATAGTTGGGCCCCTGACAACCAGTAGTTCAAAAGGCAATAGGTTTATTTTTGTTTGTTCTGTGATTACACTACCAGGATACCCTGAGGCTATACCCTTACTGCACTGCAAAGGCCTCGGATTGCCAAGGAATTGGCCAAAATTTTTAGTAGGGTGGGTATCCCTCAGGAGATCCTGACTAACAGAGAAAGTAACTTTACTTCAGAATTGTTAAAGGAATTGTACAAACTTCTGGGTGTATCAGCAGTACGAACCTCCCCCTATCATCCCCAAATGGATGGCCTTGTAGAACTTTTCAACAAAACCTTGAAAACTATGTTAAAAAAGTATGTGCAGAAAGAAGGATGCGATTGGGACAGGTTTCTTCCCTATCTTCTTTTTGCATATAGGGAGGTACCCCAGGCTACAACAGGTTTTTCTCCATTCACGCTATTGTATGGTAGGAATCCTCGTGGCCCCTGGATGTTGTGAAAGAGCATTGGGAGGAAGGTAGAAATGTGGGACATACTAACATATTGGACTACATGACTTCTTTAAGAGAAAAGTTGGTGAGGTTTGTCACCATGGCACATCAGAATGTGTCCAGTAACCAGGCAGAGCAGAATAATGTGTTATGATGTAGGACTGAAGGAGAAATGTTTTAAGACAGGAGAGCAAGTACTGTTATTTGCCATCAACAGAAAACAAACTGTTGATGAAATGGCAGGTCCTTTAAGGTAACACGCCAAACAGGGGTGGTAAATTTTGAGATCGAGATGCCAGGGAGGTGGCCCCAGAAACGGGTTTATCATGCCAACTTGCTGCGTAGGTGGGTAGAAAAACCAGCCCCCCCTCCTACTCTATTTATTCACCCTGAACAGGTGCACACTGAGTTGAATGTTGCCTATGAACGATTAGATCCTTCTCCAGAGAAGCAGAATGTACAGATCAGTCCTGAGTTAGACCCTGAACAGAGCAAAGAGGGACACGACTTGCTACGGTACTACCAGCATACCTTCACAAATACACCAGGTCGAGCCAAAGGGTGGTACATGACATAAAAGTCTTACAATCAAAACCCATACATCAAAAACCGTATAGGTTACCTGAAAAGAATGAGGTCAGAGGTCATAGATGAGTGTACGAAAATGGAATATCTGGGAGTGATAGTGCCTTCCAGAAGTGCCTGGTCTTCACCCATGGTTATGGTCCCAAAAAGAAAAGGCGGTCTAAGGCTGTGTTTAGATTTTAGAAAATCAATGCCATCTCATCCTTTGATGGGTACCCCATGCCCAGAATTGATGATTTGCTGGATAAAATAGGAACAGCTAGATAACATCAGCACACTAGACTTGGCAAAGGGTATTGGCAAATACCCTTGGCATTAGATGCACAGGAACTGACTGCCTTTGCACTCCATTGGTCTTTATCAGTTTACAACAATGCCATTCGGTCTTCATGGTGCCCTGCCACATTTCAGAGGTACATGGACCACATTCTTAGACAACATACACAGTATAGTGCTGCATATTTGGATGATGTGGTTATCTTTAGTCCAGACTGGCAAACCCATTTGACAAATCTAAGTGCAGTCATACAAGCCATTACTGATGCAGGACTGACCATTAACCCAGCAAAAATGCTCCCTAGCAAACACTGAAACGAAGTATCTAGGGTTTGTGATAGGACATGGGTCAGTAAAACCAGAAAAGAGTAAGGTAGAGGCTGTTGCAAATAGTCCTATTCCCACCACGAAAAAGCATGTTCTTACTTCTGGGTTTAGCTGGGTACTACAGGAGATTTATCCCTGATTTTTCAACCATCTTTGAGCCTTTGACTGAACTCACCAAAAACAAATTTCCTAATAAGGTTAAATGGACTACTGAGTGAGAAAGCCTTCCAGAACATAAAGGCTATTTTATGTTCTGCCCCAGTCATAGAGTCCAAATTTCCAGGTGCCCTTTGAAGTGCATACAGATGCATCAGACACAGGGATAGGGCTGTTTTGTCCCAGACTGACAAAAGGGAGAGCATCCTGTGTTATATCAGCAGAAAACTTCATGAGCGAGCAACGGAAATACTCGACCATTGAGAAGGACTGTCTACGCCATGAAGTGGGCCATTAGAGTCCTGTACGCTATTACCTGTGGGGCACTTGAGTTTACCATCTTGACAGACCATAATCCGTGTGCTGGTTAAACCAGATGAAGGAGAAGAATGCACGGATTATGCGATGGTACCTTGCCCTACAGCCATATAGGTTTACGGTTAAGCATAGAGCAGGTGCCCAGCATAAAAATGCTGATTTTTTGTCTAGATTTGGAGCTGATAACCAGACATTGAAGGGAAAAGTAAATTGAACTGTGACGAAAAAAAAAAAAAAGATAGTTTTTGTCAAGTGTCATGAATAGACACTAAACCTCAGGAAATAGAATGGTATGGTAGCTATTGTCAATATCTAGATACTGATGTACCGTTACTGTAATTATAAGGGTTCCTGAGGGGAACTTCTGGAGTGGGTGTGCGGAAGTTCCAACCCTTCAAGGGTAGAAGGGTCTGAGTCAACAGTTGTTGCCTTCTTGTGTGGGGAGGAGTGTAACAGGGTCCCTGTTCCCTGTAAGGTTTACTCCCCTACTAAAATAAAAAGGTGATTCCCCCCTTTTTTCTCTCACACTGTCCTGTCCTCTTCATCTTTTCTTCTGTCCTTTTCTTTTCATGTCAGGGTGGCCAACCTGACATATCTCATTGCTTACTTTACTATCCCTTTTCTCAAACCCCCCTTACGGTGCACCAGATAGGGCTGAGTGCAGTGTAAAGCACTCTCCCTAGTGGAAGATGTGTTCAAACATGAGTAGTACTTTACTTTTAAATAGTGAAAACACTTGTGAGTTTCCTGGAGTGTTCCCAGTTTAGCAGTAGTGCCCAGAGCAAAACATGAGTGTATAGATAAAGAATAAAACATTCAGGTACAAAGAAAACAGCCCAGAGATGTTGTAACTGGGCTGATAAATAAAAAATCATAAACGCATACGTGCGTTTATTTTATGCATAGTACCTCCTGCCTAAGTGTCTGTTATTCCCACGCCGTAACAATGTCCCATGATATGTCTGCAATGAATATCCCAAACAACACTGGTCCCAACACCGAGCCCTGTGGAACACCACTCGTCACTGCCCTTGGGTGTGAGAGCTCCCCACCCACCACCACCCTCTGTTGCCTTCCCTGCAGCCAGTTTCCTACCCATCTCACCAGCTTTGCACCCACCCCTGTGCCTACTAACTTCCTTCCCAGCCTTCCATGTGCACTGAGTTAATGCCTTACTGGAAGTCCAGATACAGGACATCCACTGCATGGCCCCTGTCCAGTTGCCTAGTTACCCAGTCATAGAACTCGACCAGGTTGGTTTGGCAGGATCTGCCACGTATGAAGCCATGCTGTCTGCTGTCCTGTAGTCCTTTGGCCTCTAGAAGGGCCACCAGCCCTCCTTCAGGATAGTCTCCATTAGCTTACCCACGATGGATGTGAGGCTCACTGGTCTGTAGTTTCCCGGTTCATCCTTGGGAGCCACTCTTGTGGAGGGGCACCACATGAGCCATCCTCCAGTCCTGAGGTACACACCCTGAATGTAGTGAGGCATTGAATAGGTCTGCCAAAGGTCCTGCAAGGACCTCTGCCAGCTCCTTCAGTACCCTGGGGTGGATGCCATCTGGGCCTGGCGCCTTGTCCACCCTCAGTGCCTTCAAACCCTCTCGAACTCTGCTCTCCATGATTTCCCCATCTGTCACCACTTCCCACCCTGCTTCTGCCATTTCTCCCACCTTGGGTGTCACCCCCCTCTTCTCTTTAGTAAATACTGAGCAGAAGTACTCATTTAGTGCTTCCGCCTTATCGCACCCTGCTTCCACCCAACCCCCCTCCTTCCTAATCCTTCCTATGTGGTCCTTACAGCTCCTTTTCTCCCTGATGTGCTTAAAGAGTCCTCCTTCTTAATGCCTTGTGCCAGCCTGAGTTCCTGAGATGCTTTGTTTCCCCTTACTGCCCTTGTCACCTCCTTGATTCTGTCAGTACTCCTCCCTGTCCTCCCCCTCCTTGTTTTCTTGTACTTCCTAAAGGCAGCTCTTTTCCTCCTTACCTTTCCATGACTTCCTTGCTCAACCAGATCGGTTTCTTAGCCCCAGCCTTCTTGCTCTGGGCTTTGCAGCAGGTTTTGGTTGCCTCCACTATCCCCAGCTTTATGAGCTCCCACCTCTGGTTAGTGTCCATACTAG
This sequence comes from Neoceratodus forsteri, assembly GCA_016271365.2. NCBI lineage: Eukaryota > Metazoa > Chordata > Ceratodontiformes > Ceratodontidae > Neoceratodus > Neoceratodus forsteri. The sequence continues at coordinate 254,928,366 of CM057451.1, read as the reverse complement.
ATTGAATTTTGGCCAGGTACCCTTTACCACTTCCCTATCCTCCCAAAGTCGGCCTCCTGAAGTCCAGCACTATCGTGCCAGATTCCACTCCTTCCTTGCCCATATCCAATGTGAGCCATACTGAGTGGTGGTCACTCCCTGACAGCGGTTCCTCCACTATAAATTCTCTCACAAAGTCCCGATTTGCCAGCACAAGGTCAAGGGTATTCCCTAACCTGGTTGGTTCACTGACCATTTGCAGCAGGAAGCTGTCCTGGAAGGCATCCAGCAGTACCTGCTCCCTTCTGTTCCTGGTTGTTGGGGTGCTCCAGTCCACTCCTGGCATGTTGAAGTCCCCCACAATCACCACACTACCCTTTTCGCAGGTCCTCCTGATCTGTTCCACTAGTTCCCTGTCTAACTCCTCCATCTGAGATGGTGGCCTGTACACCACTCCCATTCTAAGAATACTATTCTTGGAATCCTGGATTTGCATCCAAAGTGACTCCGTACTACCCTCCTCCCCTTCCTCCCTTACACACTTCAGTCCTTCCTTCACATATAGTGCCACCCCCTCCTTTCCCAATCACCCTGTCCATCTGAAATAACCTGTACCCTGGTACAGACAGGTCCCAGTTATTGTATTGGTGGCCCATGTTTCCATGATGGCTGCAATGTCCACCTCTCCTCTGCCATGAGAACCTGTCACTGCAGTTTTCTCCCAAGGCTGCTAGCATTAAGGGTAACCACCTTCCACCCTTTCCCCCTCCCATCCTGCCCTCCTTTCCCTAGCATCACCAACAGTACTTGCCATTTGTCCTTTGTCACTGTTATGGGGTGTAAGCTCATATGGTTTCCCAACCTGTGGTCTCTGCATATCTCTTCCCCAACTGCCACCCCCCACTCCTAGTTTAAATTCCCAACTTCCTCTATGTACTCCTCCATCCTCTGTTTCAACACTTTCTTTCCCTCCTCACTCAAGTGTAGTCTGTCCTTGGCATAGAGACTACTGTCCTCCCAGGTCCCTCCCCACCCCCCAACAGCTCATACCCTTTAGCACAACACCAGGTTCTTAGCCATCCGTTAAATTCCTCTATTCTCAGCTTCCTTGTTGTGCTTGCCTTTGGCACCGGAAGTATCTTTGAAAAAGTTACTGATTTTCCTGCTCCCTCACATAATTGTGCTAGTTCCTCAAACCTCCTCTGGACTGTATCTACTGTCTTGTCAGCCAGGTCGTTTGTCCCAAGATGTATAATTAAATGAGGCTTGTCCCTACCCCTTCTAGCATATTTCAGAACAGACTGTCCCACCCTTTCCGCTGTCATTCCTGGCATGGCCTCCACCCAAATGCGACTATGCCTCTCCCCCTTGCTACCCCACCTAACTCCTCTTAGTAATGAGTCCCCCAGCACTAAGATTCCACCCCTCTTACTCTCTGCTTGCTTCCATTCATCTCCCTCTCTCATTTCCAGCTCTTCTTCTTCCTCCTGCACATTATTTCCCCCTTTTACCCCTGTTGCAATTCTCCCAGCAGAACTTCCCCCCGCTCCAGTTTGGTCCAGGCATTTATCAATTACTCCTCTAATTTCATCATTTCCCTCCTCCACCTTCTTCCTCTCTTGCAGTGCACAACTATTTTCTGAAGGCCCTTCACAAATGCCCGCTCCCTCTCTCTTCATGGTAACCTGTTCTCTCCTTTCCACTCCATGACTTTTGCCACTTCTTCGCTTCCCCTCACAAGTCTCTATCTCCTCCTTCCATTTGTCTTTTGTCTCCTGACCTGGTTTCCCCGGCAATTGTTCTTCCTGGCCTGGACCCCTTTGTCTCTGCTTCCCTTCTTCTGACCCTCTCCTCACCACTGTTGGCTTAAATCACCCTCCCTCATCTCCCCTTCTTCCTCCCTCCAGTATTGGGCTAAACCCACCCCCAATCTGCCTTGCCTGTCTTAGTTCCTCCTGCAGACCCTCAATCTCCTTTCTAAGTTTTTCTATGTGGTTGCACACTAAACATCCTCCCACACTCCAGGCAATTTTTAGAAAGATTGGTGCACCGCAGTTGTTGCAGCCTACCACCCTACCCATTGCTGTCGTTGCCCACCAGCGACCCCCCACCCTTCCAGATGCAGGATACCAAACACTCCCCCAAGTCTCCCCTCTCCCTCCTCTATCAATGCAAAACATTTTCTTTATTTCCCTTACCTCCTTTGTTGCACACGTTTAGATATATTGAGCAACTGCTTTTTATATTCCTATCCACACTCAAAAAACAGGCTTTAAGTAGCCATTGCACAACCTTCTTCAAACTCCTACTCCTCCTTTCACCAATGCAATATCAATGCGAAGAAGTAATAATGAAAGCTCCTAGATTTGCATTTACTTCCCTTCCACTGAGAGAGCAGTCACCTCTTCACTTGCTGCTGTTCCTTTCCTGCTATGCCCCTCCTACTCAACACCCCTTACTATACCTAGTGTTTAGCTCCTAAATTGAAACCAAACAGCAGCAGCTCTGTGATGTAATCCCAAGGTCAGAGCAGCAGCCCCACTCTCTGTAAAGAGAATCCTAAATTGAAACCAAACAGCAGCAGCTCTGTGATGTAATCCCAAAGTCAGAGCAGCAGTCCACTCTCTGTAAAGAGAATCCTAAATTGAAACCAAATAGCATGCCCTATGCTGACCCCTTACTGGTGTTCCTTACAAATAGAATTGAACAAGTATATGGGATAATACATAGAGCTGATCGAATAAATGGTTTTATTAATGATAATGCCTCCCCATGCTCCACCCTGGTATAAAACTCTACTCTCAATCCTTTTACTTGCCACAAAGAAGGCAATTACCAGAAGATGGAAGACTGCCACAAAATCCACAATCTTAGAATGGAGACAAATAGTCACATCTATCTATCAAGTAGACAAACTAGCAGCAAAACTTTTGAATAGAGCTGTGGCATCCCAATCAAAGTGGCAATGTTGGTCATGGTACATGCTTCAAACTGACCCAACACTCATACCATAAATTACTAGAAAGAGACACCAGGGAGGAGCATTCTATGAGGCGATAAGGGATGGGGGGGCTCAAGAAATATTATTGGTAACCTACTATCTAACTGTTACGCCAGGCTGAATTGGGAAATTGGGAAAATATCTATTGTAGATATATTGTCTGCAAGAGCAAACTTTGTACTATATATCAACTGTATAAATGAAGTATACACCCCATCTGTATAATTGTACCTATGAAGCCATAATGATAAACTGTATTTAATCTGTCTCCTAATAAAAATTAAATTAAATAAAAAAAGACAGAGGCTTACATGAAAAAGGTGGATGTGTACAAAACCACCCACAAGACCAATAAAGAGAAAGGAAAGGCCTTCACTTCCTATAGGCCTTATAGAAAGGGAGGTAGGGTTAGGGGATACTTTTCCCATGTTTATGTTTCCTATGAGTACCCCCAACAAAGCTACTATAGGGACAGGGGCAGGAGGGTACTAGGCATACAGCTGTAGCACAAGTCCCCAAAATCCAAGCAAATCATAACTTCTGAAAAGTCTGCATAGATCACTCATCCATTGCCAGTGGGAGGAAGACTGACTCACTGTTTCCAGTAATTGTCAAAAATCACTACAGATAAGTGGGTCCTGGAAGTGGTGGGTCAAGACTTGTCCCTGCAGTTCAGAAAATTCCCAAAGCTGCAGAATCAAAAGGTTTTCCACCCTCACAGCCTAACAGAAAGAATCCTGTTGGAGATGAAGATGAAGAAATGGTTGCAAGCAAATGCACTGGGAAAAGTCCCTCCCTCACAGTAGGGTATTTCATTCCAGATACTTCCTGGTGGACTTTGTGGACTACCTGATTGGATTTTCCCTACTATGGACTAATTGCAAGCTGCTGTTGCAGTCTGACATTGAGAGCTGTGAGGGGGTGTGTCCTGCCAGTGAGCGCCATGCAGATTAGTGCTCAACAACAGCTACATTCTAACAGCTGTTCTGTCATTGCCAAGTGTGTAGAGTGAGAGTTCAGGCCACTCCAGCTATTTAGATTACATGCTGGTGGACTTGGTGGGCTGCCTGATTAGATTTTCTCTGCTGTGGACTGTTTGCAAGTTGCTGTTGAAGTCTGACATTGGCAGCTGTGAGGGGGCATGTCCTGCTTTGTATTTAAGCAGTGTGACAGGGAGCTTTTGCTACGCTTAAGGATCGACCATTTCTTAAATCTGTTGCAACAGTTCTTCTATTTCTTAGCCTTATCTATCCTTTACAATTACAGTAAAAAGTACTAGGTGTCTATTATAGCATTTAAGTTAGTTGTGCTATTTAAAAATGCATGTAAATTGCTGTAAACTGAACAAGTCTGAAATTTCATGGTGATTTGCATATATTCCATGATGCTTTGCATTATGGAAGTCTGTATGATGTTGTATTACTTTGAAACTTGATTTGTTGCCAGTGCCCTTTGGGGTAACCCCTGTTTCAGTGCTTCTGCACTTAGGTTCTTTGTCTGTACCTTGTTTTGTTTTTTTTTCCTTTTTGAGCCCCCACCACCCAAGCAAACAAGGCCCACATAGTAGTGGAGGCTGAATCTCAACTGCTAAGTTAGATCAGAGATCAGTGTCAGTAGGTCTGTTGCTGCAAACTGATGTACTGAAGAAGGGATATGCCATTGCTGAAGGTTATCCCCTGCATTTTGAATAAACATCACACAGAGATTGTGTGTTGCACTTGCAGTTCGGTGTCTGGTCCATCTGTTATCCCACAATCCCTCCACAGACTTGATGTCAGAAGTGGGATAACTTGCTGGAAGCATCTGGACTGGACGAAGAGGGACATTTTCCAGTGGATATCGCCCAGATATCCCAGGTGGACCAATGTAACATGAGCATGAGCTGCCAGAGTAGAAACCTGGAGAAGAAAGTCTGTGGAGTTCTGACCAGAACCATGGCTCACAGATAGAAAGAAACTGCTACCTAGACTGGAACTGGGAGCTTGGAGGAAGGCCAAGCCTGAAGATGATGAAGAGATGCAGGTCGAGGCAGACTGGAGGTGGGAGAGACAACACCCAGGAGGTGGAGACCCTGATGAGGATGATCCACTAGATGAGTGGGCAATGGCTTGTGATAGATCGACTATGCAGAGAGGCAGAACACTGATGCCAGGTGCTTGAGACATCCCTGCTGAAGAGTTTGGATAAAGAGTCAGAGAAGGATTTTTCATGGGCTCAGTTTGCGGAAGACCCCCTGACTGAGCAAGATATTCCATCATTTCCTGTGTTCCCAGGATGTTTCCTGTTAGAGGTCGGAGATGTAAGTATGGAACTTGAATGTGAGACCCAGGTAAGACTGTGCCTAGTGATATTGTGCTGGGGTTGAAGACTCCAAGCAAGCAAGGAGAAACCTATGAGGCTGAAGGGACTTTTTCTTGTATTGATGCAGCTAAATCTATTTACAGTACTGACTGGGGTATACTGCAGGCTAAAGATGTATGTTATGATCAAGGAGGTGGTACATGTGTTTTAATTTTTTGATGAAAAGCCTACAAAGGAGGAGGTGGGTGGAAAATGGATTGGAACCTGTGTTGGGGTAGCACCTAAAATGTCTACCCTCAGGTGTCTGTATCAGTAGCAATCGAAATGAATGAATCAAGAATCATAGTGGGTTTATGTAGAGAGGCTGAACCTAGGACTGGGCCCCTGCTTAGAACTGACATGTCTGGTGGGGTTCGAGCAGGTAATTACTCACCCCAGAGAAAGTCTTTCTATGGTACTGGACTTTACAGCCATCCAGATTTTTGGTTAAGAAATATGACAGACTTTCCCTAACATGAGATAGTTCAGGGAAGGTACCGTTAGTTTCTGTTGAGAAATGTGTTAATGCCTCTGGGTAAAGAATGATATCCATTATTTTTACGATGGAATGTTTATCGTTAATAGGGACCTTGAGACAGAGCTCTTGAAGATGGATGGGTGGAAGCTCCATCCCTTCCTGGGACAGGAAGGTGGTAAGCAGTCTGCAATGACTGCTTTCCTCTTAAGGTGGGGGATATGTGACAGGGAGCTCCTGCCACTCTTGAGGACCGACCTTTTCTTAAAACTGTTGCAACAGTTCTTCTATTTCTTAGCCTAACCTATCCTTTACAATTTCTAGTCCATAAGGTTGGCCACCTATGGGCACCCTTTCCTGTTCTTGACTATGCTATAGTACCCTCTTTAATTTTCATTTTCCCCTCTCAGGTCCTCGTACAGGAAGGTTATTGTGGTGACCTCCTCAAATGTATGTACAACAGGTTGTGTTTATCATTGTTGGATCTAGTATATAATAGCACTATGTCATAAAATACCTTGATGTATATACCTTATGTTTATGAAACCTGTAAATGTTGAAAATACCATGGCACTAGGTGTTTTTGATAATGGTAAAAAGTACTAGGTGACTATTATAGAAATTAAGTTGGTTGTGCTATTTAAAATGCATGTAAATTGCTGTAAACTGAAGAAGTCTGAAATTTCATGGTGATTTGCATATATTCCATGAAGATTTGCATTATGGAAGTCTGTATATGTTGTATTTCTTTGAAACTTGACTTGTTGCCAATGCCCTTTGGGGTAACCCCTGTTTCAGTGCTTCTGCACTGAGCATACGAACATACGAATGTGCCAGCAGAAACAGACCAACCGGTCTATCTAAGTCTGCTCAAGTGTGCAGCTAGCACCCTTAGTTTGCAGCTGCCCCACCCCCCTCCCACTTGTCATCCCGCTGCCATCCCCATCCCCACCTCCCACCCTCACTCTCCCCTGTCCCCTGAGGTTCTTTGTAGCTTGTTTTTTTTTTTTTTTGAGCCCCCACCACCCAAGCAAGCAAACAAGGCCCACATAGGGGTGAAGGCTGAATCTCAACTGCTAAGTTAGATCAGAGATCAGTGTCAATATGTGCTGGCCAAGTGCAGAGAAAGGACATACATAGTCTGCTGCTGCAAACTGATGTACTGAAGAAGGGATATGCCATTGCTGAAGGTTATCCCCTGCATTTTGAATAAACATCACACAGAGATTGTGTGTTGCACTTGAAGTTTGGTGTCTGGTCCATCTGTTATCCCACAACCCCTCCACAAGCAGTGGGTTACAAGCAGTCCTCCACTGTGGTCCTGTAGATGAAGGGCCATAGCTAAAAGGCATTGTAGAAGTGGAGTCTGCCTGGAGTCTTGAAGCAGCCACTGGCTGCATACCCTGCCACCTTGGTCCTCCAATTGCAGCGCTATCCTGGACTGCCTCTCAGACTGTAAGGTTTGCAACCTGCATTTCAGGACTGTCCATCTGCTCACTCATAACTGTGTTGCTAAGTAGTCTCAGTCTCACCCTGACTGCTTTGTTAACAGATGATGCTAGCTGAGATGTTTTGTTACACTACCAGCTCTGATGTGATTTGTAAGTTACCTCTACAACACTCAGTGTAGGTTTACCTGTAGTTTATTTTCAATATCTATCTCTGCAACTGTCAGTTTTCCAGAATTTTCCATTATCCCCCAATTCTGTGTTGCCAGTTCACCTCCAACCTATTCTGGCTAAATTGTGCTATTCTTACTTTGGTTGCGCCTGCACAAACCAATGTATTGTGGCAGTATGGGATTTCAGGGGTGTGTCTCTGCCAAGCCCATTGCAGTTCACAGTACCAGGGGCTCAGCAGTCTAACCCAATGACCACTAGGTGTGGTCCTGACACAACTCTGTGCTGGGTGGGCTGAACAGTCATGCACTTCAAAGGACCGAAGCCGCTCTAATCCGAGGGGGTTTCAGTCCTCTGATTTGCATGACCATTTAATCCACCCAGGATGCCCAATCCCCATGTCAGTGATTCCCCCTCCTCCGTATTGTCCGACATCAGGGTGCCCAATCCCCTTGTTGGCGATCCCCCCAGCACTGTCCAACATATGGGTGCCCAGTCCACATGTCTGCAATCCCTCCTGTACTATGGGACACTGGGGAGCCCACCTCAGTGTCCCCAGTTATGTTACCCCACCACCAATCTGAAACACTGGGGAGCCCACCCCCAGTGTCCCCAAACATTTTTTTATCCCTGAAAAAAAGAAAATAGTCCCCGACGTCTTTTTTTTTTAAAAACTTGTAAAGAAGAAAATGGTCCCTCATCGTCTCCCCATCCCCCTTCCCCATCCTGACCCTCCCTCTACGCACCCACCTCCATGAACCCTCCCCTTTACCCCATACTTACCTCTGGAGGTCGGTGGCTGGCATTTTCTGTGGACCGGGACACGTCTGCACCCTTCAAAACCGAACGGCGAACTGAAGAATCAAGGTAAGTGCTGTATAATGGTGGTCAGTGGCATTTTGAACTTATGTTGATATCTCAGCCATTTTTCGGTCTTTTTGCACCAAATTTTCAACATGGGCTTTTTGGGACCCCACCTCATGAACACTGGCACTATTTTTTCATTACTCAGTCCCAAAAGATAATTTCTCAGTTCCTGTGCGGAAACACCTTTCAGGACCGAGTAATGAAATGACAGTGCCACTGTTCATGAGGTGGGGTCCCAAAAAGCCCATGTTGAAAATTTGATGAAAATAATTCCCAAAAATGGGCACATTACGAGCATGCATTGTGCAGTTTCAACGCAGGTGCATAACATTAAGAATTTTTAATATTTTCACTCCAAATTGTCAACATACAGATTTTTTCACACCACCTTATGAACAGTACAGCTGTCATTTCTCACATCCTGCCTGAAATGTGTTTGCACACCTGTGGCGTGGAATGGTGTGATCCTTGCATGAAATCACCTTTTGGGGCCTAGTAATGAAATGGAAGTGCCACTGTTCATGAGGTGGGGTCCCAAAAAGGCCATGTTGAAAATTTGGGGCAAAAATACAAAAAACACCCAAGTTACGAGTGCTTATTGACATTTTCCTAAGCATGCGTGTAACTTTGCCAATTTCTCATATTTTCACTCCCAATTTTCAACATAGCTATTTTTTCACACTACCTTATGAACACTACAGCTGTCATTTCTCACATTCTGCACAAAATTACTTTCCTCATCTGTGGCACAGAATGGTGTTTTGCCATGGATTAAGAAATATTCACCTATGGGGTTTATGAGGTAAGGTGATCAGAAAACTATGTTGAACATTTGGGGTCAAAATGTAAAAAAATTACAAAGTTATCATGACAACATACAAGCGCCTGCTTGCTGCGCCTACATCTCAGGTTCGGAGATGAACTCGGGAGTTGGAGGGCTGGCCTGGGGCAGTAGGATTGAGTGTCCCAGGGACTGCTCTCCTTCTCTGGGGGAGGTGGAAGAGTGTCCAGTGCATTTTGCACCTCTGATGGAGGCTGGGGGTACCACTGCTGCTGGCGCCTTATGCAAGGGGGGGTGAGGCAGATGCTGGCATCATTGCATGTCCCGGCCCCCAGGGATCTTAAAAATTAGCATACAAAAAATGATGGCCCCATTCCTGATGCCCCTGCCTCCACTGCCACTCCTACAACAACTAATAAAAGAGAGAAAGAGACTATTGGGGGCCAAAGAGAAATGTTATAGTTACAGAAATCACAAATAAAGTTTATTCTTGGCTCCAGTGCAGCTGTGTGTGTACACCTGGCAAGAGCAGACAGGCAAAATAAGTCTTTGACTTGTGCCACCATCCAGAGGAGAAAAAGAGAGACAGAGAGAGAGACTACTTGGGGCCAAAGAGAAATGTTATAGTTACAGAAATCACAAATAAAGTTTAAAGTTTATTCTTGGCCCCAGTGTGGCTGTGTGTGTGCACAGGGCAAGAATAGGCTTGCAAAATAAATCTTTGACTCGTACCACCATCCAGAGGAGAAAGAGAGAGAGAGAGAGACTATTGTGGGACAAAGAGAAATGTCATAGTCACAAAAATCACATATAAATGTTATTCTTGGCCCCAGTGTGGCTGTGTGTGTGTGTGTGTGTGCACAAGGCAAGAGCAGGCTGGCAAAATAAATCACAAAGTTATGAGCCTGCATTGAAATGTGTGAATGCAGACTCATAACTAGAGACCCGTGAAATTCTTTTTATTTTTTATAATTTTTATTTTTATTTTTCTGGAATTTCTTGTTATTTCTTTTTATTCATTGCAAATTTAGTTTTATTTCTTATCACATTTACATTCATAAACAACCTCAAAATCACCTTATACACACTAGAAATCACATTCCTAGTATACTACATTGTACTAAGCAACATTATGCTATGGTCTTGCAAGGTTTTGTGACTGAAACAATTATGCCGTTGCTTCCTTGTGGACCGTCTCTGTGGTAACAATGGAGCCTAAACAACAACTGCTGCAAGCATTTATTTAGATTTTGACTGCCAAAATGCAGTTTGTTTCACTTTATTCATGTGTTTTTTCATTTTATTCCTTTTATATGCTGAATTTCTTGCTATTTCTTGTTATACCTTGCATTTCTTGTTATACATTGAATTTCTTGTTATTTATTTTTATACCTTAATTTCTTGTTATTTCTTGCTATTTCTTATTTAAGAAAAACACAGGTCTCTACTCATAACTTAAGCAAGTTTCAATATTTTGACCCCAGATTTTCAACATAGCCATTTCTTCACAGCACCTCATGAATGTGACAGCTGTAATTTTTCAGATCCTGGCCAAAATGTTTTTTTGCATCCCGAAAGGTGATTTTGCAGTTGCTGAGAAAATAAAATAAAGCTAAAATAAAACTGAGACATTTCTTCACATTCAAACAACAACCAGAACTGGATTTATTGCCCCTCTTTACCAAAGCAAGAACTCAGTACAAGTCTTACAAACTTTACAAAGTCATGGTGAGGCTGCACCTGGAGTATGGGGCTCAGTTCTGGAGGCCACATCTCCTCAAGGATATAGATGCATTGGACAGGGTTCAGAGAAGGGCAACCAAGATGGTGCAGGGTATGCAGGGAAAGTCATATGAGCAGAGGTGTAAGGAGCTGGATCTGTACACGCTGGAGACAAGGAGAGAAAGGGGGAGACATGATTGAAACTTTTAAACATGTAAATAGGCTCAATAAAGTGGGAGAAGAGGGTTTACTTAAGAGGAAGGAGAGGGTCAAAACTAGAGAGCACAGCCTCAGACTGCAAGGAAAAAGATACAGGGGCAATGTGAGGGGGCATTTCTTCATGGAGAGGGTGGTGGAGCCCTGGAACAGACTACCAGACAGAGTGGTGGGGGCTAAATAAGTGGAAGAATTCAAGAGGGCATGGGACAAGCATGTGGAGCTGAGTAGCAGGGGGGAAGGCGGGGGCTGGCAGGGAGGGGAAAGAGTTGGGGGACAAAAAGGGCAGACTAGATGGGCCCGGTATGGTCCTTTTCTGCCGTCAAGCTTCTATGATTCTATGATTCTGTGATATGATATGATTCTATGAACTCTATAGCCATAACAGAGAAGGAAAACATCGAACAAAATATAACATCAGAAAATTAATTAACAACACAAAACACTGCAGACCTGATGTTAGATCAAGCAATTGAAATGTTACAGGATGAAAGCCCTGTTAACAATGAATTGAGAAAACAGCTTTTCAAACCACAGTCCACGTTTGAAGGAGACATGAAGAAAATTCCAGCAGTGGATGTTTTTGAAAAAACAGTTTGAACTGCAATTGAGAAATTATTCCAACATAAATGGCATACCCACTGTCCTAATATAACAAAGGAGGAAAAGTTAGCTTTAGAGGAGATAAAAAATTGGTCCAATGTCATTATTAAAAAGGCTGATAAGGGGGGCAATGTAGTATTGCTAAAGAAAGATATGTATTTGTTGGAGGTAGGGAAACAGCAAAGGGTGAGAGATATTATATTAGACTAAATAGTGACCCCACACCAACTTTCAATAGACAGCTGAATGATTTTTTTTTTATATTGCTTACAGTAATGGCTTGATTACTTTGGATGAAAAGAAATATCTTGCTAAACCTTTCTCTGTGATACCCATGTTTTACATACTTCCAAAAGTTCACAAAAGCCTAGAGAACCCCCCAGGACATCCAATTATCTCTGGCATAGGTTGTGTGTCGAAGAAATTATCCAATTTCCTGGATTTTTTTCTCAAAGAAATAGCGAATAAGTCGCCAGCCTATGTCAGAGACACTATGGACATCCTGGGGAAGTTAAACAATATCAAATGGGAAACATCTCATTTATGGCTTACATTATATGTGGAAAGTGTATATACCTCTATTAACCATGATTTGGGCTCACATGTAGTGGGGAAATTGCTTTTGCAGGTGGAGCTTGAGAATATCATAATCCATGAATTTTTACTTTTGGGCATGGAATTTGTGCTTAAACATAACTACTTTACATTTGACAGAAAATACCACTATCAATGTAGTGGCACTGTAATGGGAACAGCATTAGCACCATCCTATGCAAATATAATATTAGCATGGATTGAACAAGAATTTATTCTAAATATTAGGAATACATATTGGAGTAGGATCTTTAAATGGTATAGATATTTGGATGACATACTTGCTGTTTGGGATGGTACATATGTGGAGGCAATAGAATTTGCTAATTGGCTTAATGACAATAGCAAGGGTTTACGATTTACGTTTAATATACATCCAAATCAGGTACATTTTTTAGATGTATATTTAATTAACACTGCAGAAGGCACTATTGAAACATATAGATTCAGAAAACCAACTGCAGGAAGCACCTTATTATTACTTAGCAGTGCCAACCCATGAAGAATGACTGAAAATATTGCCTACAGCCAATTTTTAAGACTACAACATAACTAGCAACATAGATACATTCCATGAGGAATTTCAAAATCTAATACATTGGTTTAAAGCTAGAGGATATAATTTGGAGTTATTGATGAAAGCATATAAAACGCAGAGAACATCAATAGAAACATCAATAGGTTCCCAAACAGCCACCTGGGCAGACAGAAGCAGAGCATGGAGGGATCATGTTGGGAGTGGTGCAGTGCAATGGATGTGGAGCAGCAGTCTTCAGAAGGATGTTCTGGGAACTGCAGTGCTGCCCCATCTGCAGACACCTCTTTGGGCTGAGGGCAGAGATTGCCTACCTCCAGGCCGAGTTGGCTATCTCCTCTCCCACCCAGAGGCCACCAAGTCTACACCCACTAACTCAAAGGAGGACCAGCAAAAGCAGTGTGTGGACTACAGTGGGCTCAGGGAGGGTGAGGTGGGTGGATCAAAAGCACAACCCCCACCCAATGCAACTAAGAAAGTCTTACACAATTTTGGAGGAGCAGGAGGATCCCTCTGGGACAGCTGAAGTTGTGACCATGGTGGATGAGCAGGTTCTACAGAAGAGTATCCCACAAGGTGGGAGAGGACCCCAAAGGAAGAGGAAGCTTCTCCTAGTGGGAGACTCCATAGTCCAGGGCATGGAATTAGGGACAGGAACAGTGGAGGAAAGGGAGGTAAAGTGTCTACCAGGAAGCACAGCTCAGAGGAACATGGAGAGGATCCAGAGAATTGCTAAAGCAGTAGCAAGGCAGGGGAAGCTTGATGTAATTGTCCATCTGGGGACAAATGACCTGGCTGGAGACAAAGCAGAGATAGCAAGGGTGCAGGAGGAGTTCAGGAAGTTGGGAAGGGGCCTAGCGCAGGTAGCAAGCTCCATGACATTCTTGGGGGTGCTGCCTGTACACAGCAAAGGGGAGGTTAGGAACCTTCACACCAAAGATCTCAATGCTTGGCTGGAGAGCTGGTGCAGAGAAAAAAGGTTTCAGCTTCATTGGGAACTGGGGACCGACCTGGAGGAATGTGGCCCTGTACAAGGGACATGGCCTACACTTGTTCAGTGAGGGGACCGCTGTGCTCAGTGAACTGTTTAAATGCTTCTTTGGCAAGCATCTAAACTATCAAGGTGGGGTGGTAGAAGAATGCAGGAGGAACCAAACTGCCCACCCCCACAGGATAGTGAAGTCAGCAAGGAGGACCATAAAGTTATGGTATCGACAGAGGAAACGAAACCCATAGAAGGGGGAGCAGCGCAGGACAGGAGAAAGAGGGTTGAAAACAGGAAGGACAAACAGAGGAGGCAAAAAGACAGCAGGGAGATGATAAAAGGACAAATGGTGGGACATAGGAGGCTATGTATACCAATGCCTGCAGCTTAGGGAATAAAATCCCAGACCTGGTAGCCTTGATAATGAAGGCTGACCTGGACATTGTAGCTATTATTAAAACGTTGTATACCAGAAACCATGACTGGGATGTAGCAATACCAAGTTATACTCTGTTTAGAAGAGACGGGGGGTAAAGGAAGGGGGGTGGCTCTTTAAGTCAGGGAGGGTATTAGGGCGATGGAGATACAGGGAATGCAAGGGGGAGCGGAGGTACTTTAGGTCACCTTGGAGATGGGCAACGGCACTGCTATTTACACGGGTGTGATATACAGACCTCCAGCACAGGGAGAGGAGGTTGACAGGCTGCCAGCACAAGGGGAGGAGGTTGACAGGCTGCCATAGTGTGGATGGAATCCATGCACACTGTGGCAGCTGAAGGGGAGGTGCTGCTGATAGGTGATTTCAATCTGCCATATGTGAATTGGAGCATTCCAGCTGCTGCCTCAGCCGGGAGCAGGAACATCCTGTACTCTGTGCAAGGGGCAGGCCTCAGGCAGCTAGTGCTAGAGCCCACTAGGGAGGGTGCAATTTTGGATCTGGTACCCACCAATGGGGACAGAACGGAGGCAGTCAGAGTGGGTGAACACCTGGGATCCAGTGATCATCGCACAGTGTGGGTCAGCATGAATACAGTGGCAGAGTCTAGCCACACAAAGGCAAGGGTCCTGGATTTCAGGAGGGCAGGCTTTACTAAGACGGGGATATGTCTTAGGCATGCTCTGGCAGGGAGGGACAAAAGGTGGGAGGAGGAGTGGAGGAGCAGTGGGCCCATCTGAAAGGTGCCATAGTGAAGGCAACAAACCTTTGCATTAGGCAAGTAAACAAGGGCAAGAGAAAGCCACTATGGTTCTCAAAGGCAGTGGCCAGGAAGGTCAGGGCAAAAAAGATGGCTTTCAGGAAATTTTGGTTTTTGTTTACCTGGTAAGTACACTAGACAACAATGTTGCCTTACAAAGATATACAGCAGGAGGATGGCAAGATAGTGTATCTGGATAAACAGAGGGAGGCAGGGAAAGCAGTCAAGAGCCCAAATGCACAAACAGAGGAAAAAATAGCACAGGAGGTAAAAAAAGGAGACAAGACTTTGTATAGGTACATTAGTGAAAGGAGACACGCATTTGTCAATGCCAAATGTTTGCTTGCTGGCATTGGCATTGGTAGTGTAGGAGTTAGAGAGATGCATAATAGGCATGGCAGTGAAGTATTGAACTGAAGCCAACCTCACCACCACCCTGCAGAGATTGACAGGCATTGGGGTGTGCCTTTGGGTCATCAGGCGTAAGGCCACGCCATTTCACCACACCCTACCCTGCAGACTCTGACAAGTGTCAGTGTACCTTGGGGTCTTTGGGCCTTATGTTCACCCCATTCCATAAGGAAATACAGTGAGATGGGTGCAGTATGGAGAATGGGGTGAACTTTGGGGCTGAAGAGTCCAAGGCATACTCGATGCCTGTCAGTCTCTAGGGGTGGGGGCGTTATGGTCGGAAACCCCTAACGTCCAGGCGTTCGTTGGTATTTTCCTCAAATTTTCAACATGGGTGTTTTGTGACCCCCACCTCATGAACAGTGGCAATATCAGTTCGTTAGTCGAAAGCTGATTTTGCACAGTGACTACGCCATTTAGCACCACAGGTGCAAAAACACTTTCCGAACAGAATGTGAAAAATGACAGCTGTACTGTTCACGGGGAGGTGTAAAAATGGCAATGTTGAAAAGCTGGATTGAAAACATAAAAAAAGTGAAGTCATGAGCGTGCATAGAAACTGCGCAACGCACACCCATAATGTAATTAGTTTGAGGATATTTTACAGCAGATTGTCAACGCAGGCATTTTGGGACCTCCACTCATGAACAGTGTCACTGTGATTCTCTTAATCTGTCCGGAACGCTGATTTCCCACAGCAGCCATGCATTTCTTCGGCGGAAGTGCGAAAACACATTTTGGCCAGGGTGTGAAAAATGACAGCTGTACTGTTCATAAGGAGGTGTGGAAAAATGCCAGTGTTGAAAATCTGGACTGACAATAGTACAAATTCATGAACTTACTAGGGTGCGTGGAAACTGCACAATGCACACTTGTAACACAGTCATTTTATGGACTTCTGTCACCAAATTTTCAACGTAGTCATTTTAAGACCTCTGCTCATGAAAAGTGTCACTGTGATTTTCTTAATCTGTCCCTAACATTGATTTCACACACTGACTGCGCCATTGTGTGCTACATGCGTGAAAACACATTTTGGGCAAGATATGAAAAATGATAGCTGTACTGCTCATAAGGAGGTGTGATAAAATGGCAGTGTTGAAAATCTGGAGTGAAAATATTAAAAATTTGCGAAGTTACAAACGTGCATAGGAACTGCACAATGCACTCTTGAAAACAGTAATTTTGGGAAATTTTTTCACCAAGGTTTCAACATAGGGTTTTGGGGGGCCTACCTCATGAATTGTGACACTGTCTTTTCATTACTGGGTCCGAAACGTGGTTCCGTGCAGTGACTGCAAATTCACCTTTCGGGACCGAATAACAAAATGACAGTGACTGAGTTCATGAGGTGGGGCCCCAAAAACCTCATGTTGAAAATTTGGTGAAAGAATTCCCCAAAATGGCCGAGATATGCACCAAAGTTGAAAAAAAAACATTTATGCCATTATACAGCTTACCGGCATTTCTTCAGTTCGCCGTCAGCTTTGAAGAGTGCAGACGTGATCCCGGTCCCCCGAAGATCATCGCGCCAGGCTCCGGAGGTAAGTATGGGGTTGGGGTGGTGTGGGGAGGTGGATGCACAGAGGGTGGGCGGGTTGAGGAGGGGGCAAGACAATCAACAAGGGACCGTTTTGTTTGTAGGTGTGTTTTTTTTCTTTTTAGGAAGACAACGCAGGACTTGTGCCACACTGGGGTGGGCTCCCAGCGTGGCAGCTGAAAGTTTTTTTGGGGGGTCAGTGGAGCCGATGGGAGATTGGGCACCCCCGTCGGCCCTACATACATTTGCCACACTGGGGTGGGCTCACAGTGTGGCAACTGGAAACATACCTCTCAACCTCCTGCCTCATAAATCAGGGACAAGGCTTAAAAAAATCAGGCACAAATGACCAAAATCAGGGACACATTTTCAAACTTGATGATATCCACTCAGGAAGCTGGTAGAATATGGGGCTTAGTGCAAAATGCATTTTCTAAGGAAGAACAACTCTTTAACTTTAATGTTTGACATTATTTTGTGCTTCCAACTCCCACTGTTTGGTCACGGAAACGCAATTTTTAGGAGGGACAGAGTAACATTTTGAGGCAAAATCAGGGACGTCCCTGAAAATCAGGGACAGTTGAGAGGTATGACTGGAAATCTGTTTTTTTTTTTTGGGGGGGGTGTTGAGTGGAGCCAACGGAGGATTGGGCACCCCGTCAGCCATACTGTGTGCCGCGGGGGGAAGTGCATGAGCACACTGGGGTGGGCTCCCAGCATGCTACTTCAGTGTTTGGGGAGAGGGGAAAGTGAAGGGAGCTGTCTATGACAGCTGCGGTCAGGATGCTGTGCTGAGTGTAGGCACTTTGGCAGTATGCAAATTGCCTACACATTACAACCGCTGATTACAGCAGTTTTTCACTTTCAACTGTACGCCACTGCATCTGAACAGTTGTCATAGACAGCTCGGACATTCATTGGTGTGGTGCAGCCGCACCTGTAAAAGGGAGCAGGGCATTGGAAGTGGGGGAGGCACACCTAAGAAAACTCATATGGTGGCACTATGTTTCTTGCACATGCGTGCAAGCAAACATAAAAAAACAGGGGTGGGATAGTAAAGCTAAAAGGTGAAGAAGGAGAATGTGTGGAAGGGGGCCTGCAAGAAGCATCAATACTGAACAAATATTTTTGTTCTGTATTCACAGAAAGAAGGTGAGGGACCAGTTAGGCAACATAAACAAATATAGGAGGGAGATGGACACCAGCCCATTTATGGAAGAGCAAGTCCTAAAAGAACTGAAAGTGGACACGGTAATGAGACCAGATGGGATACATCCTAGAATATTAAGAGAACTATGGGAACTGCTGACGGCATCACTGGTAGCCCTGTTCAATGAGTCGCTGAATACAGGAGTGGTTCCAGAGGACTGGAGGAGGAAAGATGCAGCTCTTCTTCACAAAAGTGGCAGTAGGGAGGAGGCTGGAAACTACAGACCAGTGAGCCTCACCTCGATAGTGGAAAAGATTATGGAATCACTACTTAAATAAAGGATTGTGGAACATCTTGAATCCAGTGGAGCACAAGATCAGAGACGGCATGGATTCACAGTGGGATGGTCATGTCAAACTAATCTAATTGATTTCTTTGATTGGGTGACTAAGGTCATGGATCGGGGGGAGCGGTGGATGTGGCCTACCTGGATTTCAGTAAGGCCTTCGATACCATTCTATTTATAAAACTTGTGAACAAGCTGGGTGGCCTGGGATTGGGTCACAAGGTAGTAAACTGAGTTAGGAACTGGTTTAGTGATAGAAGACTGAGGGTCGTGGTAAATCGTACTCAATCTGAGGAAATGACAGTGACCAGCGGGATGCCACAGGGCTCAGTCCTGGGCCCAGTCCTGTTTAATGTCTTCATAAGTGACACTGTGAAGGGGCTAGAGGGGAAGGTGTGTCTCTTTGCAGATGACACTAAGATCTGCAACAGGGTGGCCACTCCGGGAGGGGTGGAAAAAATGAGGAGGGACCTGGGTAAACTGTAGAAATGGTCCAGAATGTGGCAGCTGAGATTTATTTATTTATTTATTTATTTGAAAGTTTGTGACCGGGAGAGGCACATTAAGCCATGGCTTGTTTCCAGGTGCGATCCGGGGGCAAAGGAAGGGGAATATGTGTACAGATGTAGACTGACTTACAGAACCAGATTAAGCTGTTGGTGGTACTTCTAGTGAATGGGGGAATTTGGCCAGGACACCGGGGAAATTCCCTTACTCTTATCGAGGAATGCCATGGGATCTTTAACATCCACCTGAACAACCACCAGAACAGGCAGACTGGACCTTGGTTTAAAGTCTCATCCGAAAGACGGCACCTCTGGAGTGCAGCACCCCCCTCTTGATGCACCACAGTGTCAGTATTGGGATTTATCCCACATTCCTGGTGTGGGGCTAGAACCCACTACCTTCCAATCTTCCATCCTCAGAGATGAGTGTGCTACCTTCGAGCCACTGACACTGCGAAAAAGTGCAAACTCATGCATTTGGGGCACAAGAACCCAGGGGAGGATTACATGATGGTGCGGGGGTGGAAAGAAGCTGATGGTGATGAAACAGGAAAGGGATTTGGGAGTAATCATATCCGATGACCTAAAGGTGGCCAAACAATGTGTCAAGGCTGTGGGGAGAACCAGTGGGATGCTGGGGTGCATAAGGAGAGGTATCACCAGCAGGAGGAAGGAGGTGGTGATGCCAATGTACAGATCATTGGTGAGACCTGATTTGGAATACTGTGTCCAGTTCTGGAGGCTGCATCTCCATAAGGACATAGAGAGGTGGAGGCAGTTCAAAGAGGGCAACAAAATGGTGCAGGGCCTGCACCAAAAGTCATAGAATCATAGAAGTTGACGGCAGATAAGGGCCACAAGGCCCATCCAGTCTGAGAGACCTCAATATGTATACCCGGGAGGACAGGAAAGACAGAGGAGATATGATAGAAACCTACAAATATCTTAAAGGCATGAATAGGGTACCAGTGGGTAGCATCTTTCAGAAAAGGAGATGTCCAGGAATGAGGGGGCATGACATGAGATTGGAAGGAGTAGACTAAGGGGTAACGTGAGGAAGTATTTCTTCACAGAAAGGGTGGTGGATGCATGAACTAGACTCCCAGCAGAGGTGGTAGGGCAAGCATAGTGGGGGATTCAAGCATGCATGGGACAGGCATAGGGGAATTCTAGCAATAGGAACAAGGAGGTAAAGCTGGAGATTAAGTAGGGTCTGTGGCTTTTATAGTAGGCAGGGAAAATGAGCAGACTAGATGGGCCTAGTGGTCTTTATCTGCCGTTAATTTCTACATTTCTATGTTTCTATGTTTCTGTTTCTATGTTAAATGAATTGCTACAGCCTAAGGAAAAGGTAACACAGGGAGAAAATAAAATAGTTTTTGTCACAGAGATAATCGTATTTTTAACACTTTGGCAAACATTATCTCTCTCTAATTGGAAAATATTACAAACAGATAATGTTTTGAAACCGATTATAGGTGAAATACCAATTGTAGCATTTTTTTTGCAGTTAGTTTATTTCTCCTTGCCCCAGGCGTACACCTTCTTGCCAGATCTGACCCGTCCCGGCTAAGTAGCTTACCTTCGCTGTTCTCCTGACACTCCCTCCCCCCGTGGCGGGGCAGCAGGGATCCATCAACCTGCCAAAATGGATCTGGTGCAGAGGTTACCGCTATTCACAGGAGCAGGGCCTGCAGAGATCGGCTGTCATCATGCCGTGCCCTGGACACACTTTTTCCTCTTTCTCCCCTTATTAGAGGAGATGTGCAATGATGCCCTATGGAAAGAGAGCACGCACATGTCCGCACCTGCTCCTCCAAGCGTCTGCCTCCTCACCTCCCCCTTTCTAAGTGTCAGTGTGCTGTCCCCCAGCTACTGCTAGGGGCCAGTCAACACCAACTGCTGGAGGCTCCCTTCCCCAGAGGAGAGCAGTTCCACGGACGCTCGATCGTTCTCCTGCCCTGCCGACCCCCGGTGGCCCGTGCTCATTCTAACATGGGTCACCGTATACGCAGGTCAGGTATCCAGCACCTCAGCCTGTGGTGCCACCGACCAGCTGCCAATTATAGCATCTAGTCGTGCAGTCAGCTTAGCAGGCTTATTAATCCACAGCCACTTCTCAAACATAGAGCCTGGTAATAATTGCAGTGGAATTAAATAATTTTTTTTATTGTGGAACATGTTCAGCATGTAAATGTTTTTTTAGAGCTAAACAGTTTATTCAACTGACATCGGAGAAAACTGTAGAAATTAAAAAAAACTTCTACAACTGCAAAAGCACGTATGTAATGTACATCATATGGTGCAACCGTAACAAGGTCTATATAGGGAAAACTGTGAGAGAGGTTCGAAACAGAATATTTGAGAAGTTAAGAGCTAGTACTCAGATAAAAAGTGAGAGTGCAGTAGGACAACACTAGAAATGCACATAGAGGGGATACGTCCTCACTTAGGTTTCTGGTTTTTCATGGTGTGAGAGTGCACTCCAGAGGTAGTGATATGGGTAAACAAACTGGAACAATTAGAATCACATAGAGGATAATGTAGGGGCATCAGTTAACAACAGTGCTGTATTTGCTTCGAGAGGTTAGCATGGCAACTGTTTAAATCTTGAGAGCAAAGCTTGAGAGGTTTACTGTTGCCCTGGTAACCTCGAGAAGTGAATTCGGCGAGGTTGTTAACTGATGCCCATATATTATCTTGTATAGTGTATGGGCTCAGTACAATGCGAATTCATTACTAAAGGTTGTCTACAATTTAAAAAAAAAAAAACTGCCGTCCAGCTTTGCCGCCCCCCCCCCAAGAATGAGTTACAATTGTCCCAGTCCCTCGATCTCAGCGACAACATTTTGTTTAAGAAATGCATTTAAAATCATCTGCTGTTTGGACATTAAACTTCCTTACTTTATGGGGCGTTCTTCATTTTTGGGGTCATTTTTCACCACCACGGCCATTTCCCAAGCTGTGTTGCTTAACTTATGCGCCTGCGCAAGAGCATTCCATGCTGTTGTACCATCGATGTGACGTACTCAGGATGGTACAACGGCAAGTTACATCACATCGATAGTACAACAAGGTTGTCTTTCTACCGAATTCAGCATATAACAATGTTCCACCATACACTATATTGGCGTTTAGTTTTAAACATGTTAATACCGAATGGATTAAACAATGAAATTGACTTTACTCCATTCCTGTAAGCCTGTTGCCACGATATTTTGTACCTATGTATTTTCAGCTTCTGCAATCATTTTTAGGGCTGCTTTATTGTCTCCCTATTGGATTGACTATTTCACTCCTGGAGCTAATCATATTTTTATTGTCTCCTTCTGCATTATATTGTAAAAAAAATGGATACCTAAGTCAAGGTTGTAAACATATTGGAAATAATATAGGGGTAATAGTACAATTTGAGTTATAATCGTCCGTCTTATGTTTACGAGGATCTGTCCTTAATAATTTCTTAAGGCTTGGATAAGATTAATACAGTATCATGTTTCTTTTAAGAGTTAAATATTTCCACGTTAGAAATTATTAGTTATGCTAATGGTATATAAGGACAGCCCCTATATTTACACATCACCCCTGACGAAGTGATGGTTCAATCATGAAGCGCTGGGTGAATTTTTCCTCCGCCTCTGCACACCTTTGTGCACTCTGAATTTGGAAGCAGCACAAAAAATCCTTGGCTTTACTGGTTCACCAGTTTTTGAAGATTTCAACTATATTGCTACACTTGGAATCTAAGTGGACTGACTGTAAATCTTAGTCTTTAAAAAGGACTTTGGTTGTTGTAAGTTTACTTCTAAATCACAATAATTGCTGAATTGTTTCTGAACTTTATTATTAATAAAGTCAAGGAAATAATTTCACTGATACAACGGTGTATGTGTCACAGTGTTTGGAATTTTTAAACACCTGGAACAGACAGCCAACAGAAGTGGTGTAGGCAAAAACAGTGGGGGGCTTCAAGCATGTGTGGAATACACATAGGGGTGTATTAACAAACATGCAGAGCGGAGGAAGGGTTACCGGAGACCAGTTAGGGTCTGCAGAATCAGATTAGGCAAGGAACATCTGGGCAGACTGGATGGGCAAAACAGTCTTTTTCTGTTGAGCGATCCTATGTTGTGCTGACAAATTCTGTTTTTTTCACCCTTCCCTCTCTCTCTCTGGCCTCCCTCAACTGGTTGGCGCCTCCTCCACTGTGCCTCCATCATCTCTAAGTTCTGGTTTGGTTTCCTATCCTGCTACCTTTACTCCTCCTCCTCTCCTGCTTACCCCCTCATCCTACTCATCAGGCTCCTCTGATCCCCATTCCATCTCCCTCCTGTGTGCTGAGTCCTCGGCAGATCAGTCTACCTTCTCCATCCGCCTCTCCCACTTTTGATGTAACCTGCCCCTTCAAATGTGTTCTGCTTCTTCCCCCTTTGCCCTGAAATCTCTGCTACACACACACATCTATACAGCACTCATACCTACCCTTGTACCTAGTTCTGTCATGCCACCTCATGTGTGCCTTTCAACTGCTCTCCTGGCACATTGCTTTGTGTACTGATGACCTGTAATATTTGTCGTCCTGCACTTTATTGATTTTGCTGCTCTGTTTATAATACCTTTTTGCATTTGCACTGAGTTTATGTATTTGACAGTATTAGTGTATTCATGTATTGTTTAACACTGCTGTAACTTTGCTCCCTTGTACCCTTCTCCCAGGACACCTCTGTAAATGCAGTGTATCAGCTCAGTAGGCCTTTCCTGGTAAAATATTTCAGTAAATAAAATAAATACATTTTACGGGGTATAGCTTTTGCATCTGCTGTTTGTTGAAAGATGTAATTGTTTCTCTTTGATTTCAAACTGCTGGCTTCAGTGCTATGGATTGTTCTTGTGATGTCATCAGTAATGTGAAAGCTGCTGTCTAATTGGTTCGGTATTCAATCCATAGTAAAATACCTAACCTTCAAGATGTCAATTATGACAACACTAACAACAAGATATCATACCAGGGTCGGCCTGTTGGTGGAGGCAGTAGGGGTACTGCTCGCCACTGATGACTCAGGTTCAGAAATGAACCAGGGTAACTGCGGGCTGGCTTGGGGGAAGTAGGTTGAGCATCTCAGAGGACATACACTGTTCCAGGGAGGATGGCTAATGTGCACCGCTGTACTACAGCAGGAAGCCACAATTTAAGTTGTTTAGTTTTTATTGAAAGGGTTAAGTACAGTACACAGGACAAAAATATGCTTATTTTCTGGAATGACCCAGGAGATTACAGTGAAAAACAGATTTAAATTAGGCAAACACAGATTTACAGTAAGGTAACAGTACAGAGGCAGGTGACAAAAGAGCAAAAATGTTACAAGTCAGTCAAACTAAAAATGGCAAATGAGACAAAACACAAGTTAAAGTCAGGTAAAATCTACAGACAGTTCAGATTAAAACAATACAGTCAAGTGGAATTATGGAACTACAAGCCTAGGAAGTCAATAAGTGATTCCACAGTGCCATCCTGAAGAGGCACTGAGAGATGGAGCAATGGACGGGTAAGGGGAGGGTGTTTCAGATTCTAAGGGCAAAGGTGAAAAAGGCCTGGTCACCCATCTGGGTGGAAACGGTAGGTAGTAAGTATGGACTTGTCATTTGCTCTCAGAGAATAGTTCATCTGAGAGTACTGAAAGAAGAAGTAGTAGTAGTAAAAATTTGTACTTATGAAATAGAAACATAGAAACATAGAAACATAGACTTTGATGGCAGATAAGGACCACTTGGCCCACCCAGTCTGCCCATTTCCCTACCTACTGGATAAGCTGCAGATTCTAATTAACCAACAGCCTGCTTCCTGCAACTCCCCCACTATAATTGCTTTGTGTCTGTCCCATGCATGTTTGAATTCCCCCACTGTTTTAGACCCAACGACCTCCTCAGGAAGGCTGTTCCATGTATCCACCACTCTCTCCGTGAAAAGAATTTCCTCACATTACCCTGGAGCCGTCCTCTCTATCTTTAAACTGTGCCCCCTTGTTCTTACACATCTCTTTTTCTGAAAGATGCTACCCTCCTGGACTTTGTTGATTCCCTTGAGGTACTTGAACGTTTCTATCATGTCCCCCCTGTCCCTCCTTTCATCAAGGGTATACATATTAAGCTCTCTCAGTCTCTCTTCATATGGTTTCTGATGTAGACCCTGCACCATTTTAGTTGTCCTCCTCTGGACTGCTTCCATCCTGTCTATGTCCTTGCGTAGATGAGGTCTCCAAACTGCACACAGTACTCCAGATGGGGTCTCACCAACTGTCTGTACAGAGGGATAACCACTTCCCTTTTCTACTTGTGATGCCCTTCCTATGCATCCCAGTATCCCCCTGGCTCTTCTTACTGACTTTTCACATTGCTTACCCACCTTTAGGTCATCTGATATGACTACTCCCAGGTCCCTTTCCATTTTTGTTGTTGTTAGTACCTCCCCTGCTATTGTGTACTCTTCTCCTGGGTTTTTGTTTCCCAGGTGCATTACTTTGCACGTCTTTGCATTGAATCTAAGTTGCCATATGTCTGACCATTCCTCCAACCTTGCCAAGTCCCTTCTCATCTTTCCTACCCTCTTGTGTATCAACTCTGTTACAGATCTTTGTGTCATCTGCAAAGAGGCATACCTTTCCTCCAGACCCTCTGCAATGTCATTTATAAAGATGTTAAAGAGGATTGGACCCAGTACTGAGCCCTGAGGTACTCCACTAGTAACCCCCTTCTTGAAATGCTCCATCTCACTATTACCTTCTGTGTCCTGTTGTGCAGCCAGTTCGCTACTCCAGGCTACCACCCTGGGACCCACTCCCAGGCTGGCTAACTTGATTATTAATCTTTGTGCGGACTGTGTCAAATGCCTTGCTAAAGTCTAGGTAGGCCATATCCACAGCCCCTCTCTGGTCTATTACTTTGGTCACCCAGTCAAAGAAATCAATTAGATTAGTCTGATTGACCTTCCTGCTGTAAATCCATGTTGCTTTGGGTCCTGCCCGCTGGCCTCTAGGTACTCAACAGTTCTTTCTTTCAGAAGTGATTCCATCATTTTCCCTACCACTGAGGTCAAACTTACAGGTCTGTAGTTTCTGCTTCTGCCTTGCTCCACTTTTGTAAAGGGAATCACATCTGCCCTCCTCCAGTCCTCAGGTACCACCCCATCCTGCCATGATTTGTTAAAAGTGTGGTCAGTGGTGTCACTAGGTCCCCCTTAGTTCTTTTAGGATTCTGGGGTGAATCCTGTCCAGGCCCCATTGCTTTGTCCACCTTGAGTTTTAGGAGTTCTTTCAGGATTCTTTCTTCTGTGAATGGACTGGTATAACCCCCTACCCAGAGTGCTTCTATTGTCTGGTTTAGGTAACTGCTCCTCATCTTCTTTTGTGAATACTGAGCAAAAGTATTCATTCAGTATCTCTGCCTTTCACTGTCTCCTCTGCCCACCTCCCCTCCTCCTTTATTAATCTTCGCTATCCTCCTTAACCTTTCTATGCTCCCTAATGTACCTATAAAGGTTTATCCCCCTTTTTGACCGAGTTGCTATTTTTTCTCGTTTGTGCCTTTTCTTCTAAACTGCCTTTTCATCTCTTCTGCTTTAATTGATACAGTTCCTATGTCGCTCCTCTGTGATTCCTTATACTTTTGAATGCAGCCTTTTCTCCTTAACCTTCCTGCCACCTCTTTTGAGAACCATAGTGGTTTTTCTCCGCTTTGTTTTCTTTATTTGTTTTACAAAAGACTTGTTGCCTCTATGATGGCAGTTTTGATTTTTCTCCATTGTTCTTCTACCCTCCTATTTGGCCATTTGCTAGTGTATTCTTCAGGTGTTCACCATTTTGCCAAAGTCAGCCCTTCTAAAGTCCAGTATCCTTGTTTTGTATGGCTTATCTCCATGGTTGTGCTTCATTGTGCAGCACACTGTGCAGTGGTCGTTGTCCAGATGTCTACTGACTTCTAAATTTGTGATCCTCTCTCCATTTGAGAGTACCAGGTCTAGTATTGCTCCCTCCTGAGTGGGTTCCAGCACTAGCTGTCTAGGTCTGCCCCTGCAGGACATCGAGAATGACCCTGCTCTTGGATGTGGCTGCAGTACATGTCCTCCAGTTAACATCTGGCATATTCAGGTCCCCATCAACAGTATCTCCCTTTTTCAGCCATTTTGAGAATGTCCTCTATCATTTTCTTGTCCATTTCTCCTTGAGACGGGGGTCTATATACAACCCCTGTGTGGATTGAGATGCCACCCCCATCTCCAGGGTAACCCAGAGTGCCTCTTGTCCTGCCCCTTTACTTTTAGTTCTGTAGCTTTGATCCCTTCCTTATGTATAGAGCTACTCCACCTCTCTTTACCTTCCTGTCCCTTCTGTAGATTGTGTACCCTGGTATGTTGACATCCCATTCATGTTTCTCGGTGTACCATGTTTCTGTGACTGCCACAATATCCAATTGTTCATCTTCATCAAAGCTACTAGCTCAGAAAGTTTGTTTCCCAGACTACGGGCATTAGTAGTCATTGCCCTCCATTTAATGTTGGCTTGATCCTTTTTTCCCCCATCCCTGCTCTTATTGCTCTTATCTGTTTTACCATTTACCCCCGTCCTGCCCTGAGTTGAGCTCTGTACCTCAGTGTTTACCCTACTACCTGCCATGTTTTGTGGGGGGAGGCTTGACTTTTCTGCCTTTATCAGTACTCCACCTTATCTAGTTTAAAAGCTTGCCAAGGAAGCATTTACACCTGTCACCTAGGAGCTTGGTCCCTTTGTGACAAATGCAGACCGTCATACCAGTATAGACCTTTATCTCTCCAGGTGGACCCCCAGTCCCCAATGAAGCCAAAGCCCTGTGCTCTGCACCAGTTTTGCAACCATTCATTAAACTGCATGGTGTGCAGTACCCTAGCCTCACTCCTGCCATGGACTGGTAGCACCTCTGAGAAGGTTACTGTGCTTGCTACCCATCTGAGGCCCCTCCCGAACTCCACAAATTCATTCTGCACTGCACTGATCCCATGCCTAGCTAGGTCATTTGTCCCAAGGTGGACAATGATATCTAGTTTTCTCTCCTGTGATGCTGCGTTTACAATTGTGAGGATTCGCTTCTTGTCCCTCCAAGCCATGGCACCAGGCAAGCAGCTTACTTCCTTCTCTCCCTTCCCCAGTTCTACCCCCCCTAACAATTGAGTCCCCTATCAGTAGCTGTTTCCTTCCCCTGTGGTGTCCTTTGCCCCCTTTGTGGGTCTCCTTGTGGATGTCCTCAGCATTCTTCTGGTCTCCACTGAGGGTGCCATCATAGAGGAACCTTGCTCTGCCAGAATGGTATCTGATTTGTGTAGAGGTACAACTGGGGGGCTTCGCCTCTGGTCCACCACCCGCACCCTCCCAGAACCCACTGTGGTCCTACTGCTCTTCATACTCCGAAACCTCTGACTCAGTGGTTGTGGCAGTGGTGCTCTTTGGGAGGGGGAGGCCTTCTTAGTCCTTGCTAGTTCAGCCTGAAGGTGGGCAACCTCCTCTCTCAGAGCTGGCAGTTGCCTACAAATAGGACAGCAACGCAGTTTCCAGAATGTTTCCCGGAAAACTGCTGCCCCACAGCCAGTGCATTGCACCACTCCCCACATGTCCCGCTCCCTTAATATATACAATATGTAATTATATATATGTATTATTTGTTTTGTGTAACTACGCTTTATGCACGTTGCAGGGTTATTAGGAATATGACAGTTCTGCCCCAAGACCTGTTGAGGAAGTGATGTCAGAACTGTGGCTATAAAGGAAATGCCAAGCCTGGGGAGGGTGGGTAGTGCACAGCCACTGGTGACTGTTAGAAACAAATACACAACTGCTCCACCACCCTGGTGAGTACTGTCCATTATAGTAATACAACTAACACCACAATTTACTAGACCATGGCTCCAACACAAACCACTCTACTGAGTCCAGGGATAAAAATTAACTCACTCCTCAGCCAGCAGGACACTTAAAATGTTACAAATAGGAACTGAGATAAAACTCTATTGAGCACAAGACTCATTTTCAAAGAGGTCCCTTGGTTAAAGTTTACATGTTTCACACATTTATAACAAACATAAGGAATCCAAACATAAATTATGTCATTAATACAAAAAAGATCCAAGGTATGTATCACATCACAATAATAGTACATACATTTACAAATAAATAGCATAGTACGGTACAAAAACACATTTTATAAATATACAAACGAATAGCACCAGGCTACCCAAAACTCTCTAATGTCAGAGAACTTTATTTACTATCTTGTACAGAATAACTTCTGTGTATCAATTAAATTAAGAAACCATTTATTTATCGATCCTAAACTAATAGATGTTTGAATCTCTCTCAGTCTTAAACGGAGGGTGTTCCACAGTGTGGGGCCCCTACTAAATAATGAAGATCTACCAATCCCCAGATTACACCTAGGGACAGTAAATTCAAAGCCCTGGGAGGATCTTAGAACCACCCTCCGATCCCTGGCTCTAAATTCATCCAGCAAGTAACTGGGTAAATTCTGCCTCCTGATTTTTACCATAAAAGCTGCCAAGTGCCAGTTCCTTCTGTCTTCCAAAGTCCACCAGTTCAAGGCCCTAAACATCTCACAATGATGTGTTCTCCTGGGGGCATCAAGTACGAAGTGGGCAAACCTGTTGTACATAACATCCAGGCTTGCTAGTTCTGTCCCCGAGGCCCCCGTATACATTAGATCGCCATAATCCAAAATGGGCAGGATCATGACCTCCACTATCCTACGTTGGACCTCAATAGTTGTATAATGTTTCAATCTGTACAACATGCCCAGTTTTCTACAGTACTTAAGTTAGTTACCAGTTTATCCAGATGAATATCCCACCGTAGCCTATAATCCAACCAGAACTCCCAGATATTTATAATGTGTAACTTGCTGTATGTACTCCCCACATAGAGTTTTTATCTCCAACAGCTGATTTATCTTAGTACTACTCTGGAAAAGCACCACCTGAGGTTTTTTTTTTTTGCATTTAATCTTAAATATTAGAAGGTAGCAATGGAGAGGGATGTATTAGTTCCGAGTGTCTTGTCCATTCAAAAAAAACAACAGAGTAAACAAATGCCCATTTCATGGGGATAACCAACGTAGGTTTGCACAAATGTCATAATGGTAGATGAGGTGACAAGCTGGTGGTGCAAAATGACAAATGTTGTTGTACATCACCTCCCACCTAGACAACACAGATTTAGAGGAATTCATAAATGCAAGAATGCCATAATTTAGGCTAGGAAGGAGGACTCCACTTTCAATGACGAGATGAGCTTATGAAGTGAGTATACATTTGACTCTGTAAGCCATGTCTCATTTAGAATCGACTATTTCACAGATAGCAGTGATGTGGGAAGCAAAGTCAAGGGAAGGATCAAAGCTGGTAAAGGATGATGCAGTGTCCATGTGCACACCAAGCAGCTCCTTCTGGTGGCATCTTGGAGGGCTGGAGACAGAAAAATGGGAACAGCCCTGGTCATACAGGATGACACTGAGTTCCATCCAGAGGCCCCACACCTTTGATCATGACACCTGTCTTCACCTTTCAAGGCAGCCCAGTGGGGGTTAGGAGTGAACCCCAATCACCCAGCCATGGGGGCAAGCCATGGGGTCCAGGAGGCAGGGGTAAGTTCTCATGGTAGGCAGGTGATGAGGCTGGGGAAGGGCTAGCAGAAGAGGACAGGACAGAAGGAGTAGGGGTAAAAAAAACCCAGATATAATACTATCATAAGGTGTATATGATTAGCGGGGTGCAATCATTAGGGTGCAGTAATGTGGGTGTGCTAAAGAAGGCACCCACAATGTGGCCGATTAGGAGTTTGGGGCACGTGAACCATGGCCACCACTCTTCAATGCAGCGTTGGGGGGAGGTGATTATAAAATAGTAGGGGCATTATGCACACACCATGTGTGGTCTGGCAGTGGGCAACCAGTTTCTTGGCGCTCACCCGCCGGGCGATCTTTTGCCTGTGCCCTTATTGACGGCATTACGTTTCTTCACACAACGACGTGGGTGAACCATCATGAGGTTAGATACAAAGCTATCACTTATTATCTTCTCATTTTTATCTCCACTTGTGTTGTATAAATAATGTTTTCTTATAAGGAGGTATAGTATACTATGGGAGTAATGTGACACTGTTGAGTGAGATGGCGCCCAGACGCTGTGCTTCACACACATCTTTTAGGGATTTTTTCAAACGTTTAGTTAGTTAGTTTTTGTTGACCAGGAAAGGATGTCTAGGCAATTCTGCTTATTTTCAGCATCATCCTGGGGGAGGAGGGATACAGATGGAAGCCAACTGACACTAAACCAGATTAAGCTGTTGGCGGTGTATTTTTAGTGAATGGGGGACATTTGTCCAGGACACCAGGGAAATTCTCCTATTCTGATGGCAGGGGGTGCTATTTCTCTGTTATCAGGTATGTGAGTCACAGTACTATGGAGGACGCCAGCGGAGGAGGAGGTGGTGATGCGATGAGTGCAGCTACAAGTGAGGTGAGAGAGACAGCTGGAATGCACCAACCAGGTGGCCAGCAAATCGCCTCATCGATCTCACCGCAGTGGACAGTAATGCCGGGTGTCAGCGACACCATAGTGGGGGACGGAAGTGTGGCACCCCCCCCATCTGATAGACCTGAAAACAGAACAGAATCCGAGAATTTAGAACAGGATCAGGAGATCCAAAATGAAGTATTAAATATGAAGCAACACCTATTACAAGCAGAACAGGATTACCTGGCAGCAAAACAATGCCTCGAAGAGGAAAAGAAACGGAAGAGAGATATCCAGGCTTCACTCGACCAGACGTCAGAGAATGCAGTGAAAGTATTTGTTTTTTCTGGGAGTGGGGCAAACCAGGAAGTAGACTAACACTCCCAGGAGAATCATGGGAGGCAAACCGAACTGACGGGAAAAATGGTCCCCAGAGAAAGCACTGTTCAGCTCGGGTTGGCTCCATACAACAAACGGTGAATAGGTGCCAGATCCTGTGGTACCTTTAACGGCTACCTCAAAACAAAAGGTGCAGCACACAGAAATAACAGGAACCAACAGAAAGGGAACAGACATTGCAGATAACCCTGCTGAGCAGGACCAACCGCAAGAGATAGTTGCAGCAGAAGAAGGTAACATTTCATACTCCCATTTGGACACCCCTGTGAATGATAAGTTTTTTGATGCACAGTCTGGGTTACCTGATTTAAGGGGGGAACCACAGACATAGTGTGGTGCCCCAAAGGAGGTAAGAAAGATGTTAACGTGTGCTGGGTTTCCACATCAATAAAAAGGGGTAATAAAGCAACTGTGTTGATGACAAAAGTAACTTGCACACAAGTTACTAACACAGGTCCAAAAAGGGGTGGATGTTGGCACCAGACAAAGAGAGGCAAGAGTCCAGAAATAGATTCCAAATACTTCACAAGGTTTTATTTATACCAAACCAAGGGGAAACACGGTCACGGGGGGACATTTACACTTACTATCTCGTACGAGGGGGACTCTAAATAAATGGCTGTAACAGCTCCACTTTATGAGCAGTCTACACTCTATAATCAGCAAAACACTACATAATCCTTTCAATACTAACCTGAGGTGCACCTCTACCTAGGGCCTATTACCTGGAGTACTCCACTTTAAGGAACTCTATAGCATAATACCGTAAAACTCTACTTCAGTCATAGAGGCAGTTTATGCACGGATAAGCTTTCTCTGTCGTTGGGAAGAAATTGGATTGCAGGATAAAATACAAGGGGAACACTTGGCTGACTGGGCTAACAACTAAGGGACTGCAGAGAAGATTTTGTACAGGCCATGAGTCTCTTGGCCACACCCCACCTCTCTAGGGTTGCTGGACTTGTTAAGAACAAAGCAATGATTCTCTCAGCCCAGAACCCACTGAGGGCCACTGGAATTGAGACACACCAAACCCGGCCACAGCCCTCTTCTGGACTGCCAGGGTAAGATGAAGAAGAAGAAGAAGATGCTGACCAACCGGCACAAAGTCCTCTTCTGGACTTGCCAGGACACGAGGAATAAGAAGAAAGTGCTGACCAACCAGCCCAAAGTCCTCTTCTGGACTGCCGGGACACAAGGAAGAAGACGAAGATGCTGACCAACCAGCCCAAAGTCCTCTTCTGCACTGCCAGGACACGACAAAGATTCTGAAGAAAGGAAGTCTGTGAATCAGAGGCACCAATGGGGTTCTGGGCACCAAGGCCGGACGAGCCAAGGACTATGTAAAATAAGAAACAGGACGATGATGCAAAACACTGTGGCAGAATATCTGGATAGCATTTCGATACAGACGACAAAACAAGAAAATGGATGGTACCTTTGTACCAGGCCAGGCCGTACTTTGGGGAAACTTGGAAGAGCGGAAAACAATAAACAGGAAGTTGCAAACAACTGCGACACGGTTCTTTGAAGATCTGCTGCTGGCTGCTTCAAAGATGCACTGGAGACAACTTCTGGAGTACTTTGAAGAAGATTTATCTGGATATCAATGGTGAACAAATTCTGGAAAACTCTGGAAGACTGATTGAAACACCTTGCAACTTGGAAGGCTGGCAACAAAGCAATACTTTCTGGCACATTCACTGCTTGTAGCAATAGTTGCATTCAAAATAAAGTCTCAGTTCTTGTTGCAGTGGTCACTTTTTCAGTCTTAGTGTTCAAATCACAGTAAATATACAGGCAATTCACTTTTCTGATAGAACCCTAGCACTGGTGGACCTAACTAACTGGGGTCCCTCTGACTAAATCGGATTCATCCTGTTACTGCAACTCTGTATGGCTAGCTAGACTCCTTAAACATCTGGGGTCGCTAATGCTGCTGGGCCCCTATAACACCTGGGGAATTTAAATGGCTAGCAGTGGGCCTATCTTGCCCCTTTTTATGGTAGAGTAATGTGGCGGTGGGCCTAACTTGCCCCCTTTAAGAACTGGTGGGCCTGACTTGCCCTCTTTAACTAGCGTGGGCCTAACTTGCCCCTTTAAGAAATGGTGGGCCTGACTTGCCCTCTGTAACAAGCGTAGGCCTAACTTGCCCTTTTAAGAACTGGTGGGCCTGACTTGCCCTCTTTAACTAATGTGGGCCTAACTTGCCCCTTTAAGAACTGGTGGGTCTGACTTGCTCCCTTACACAGTGGTGGGCCTAACTTGCCCCTTTAAGAACTGGTGGGCCTCACTTGCCCTGTGGGTCATAAACTCTCTTTGCCCTTTTAAATACACACATGTGGGAGCCGCCCACTCAAGAAATGGTTGGATTTCGCTTGCTTTTAATGCCAGCCACTCTGGTTCAAAAACGAGCCTGGGAGCTGGAGGCAGCCGTCACGGGGAGAGGACTTGAGCATCCTAGGGACTGCTCGTCCTCTCCAGGGTGAGGGGGGAACCAGAGCTCGGCTCTTGTCTGGCCCCGGATGGAGACCCGAGGTACAGCAAGCCTGACGCTTAACAGAGGGGCGACGTGCCAGACGTCAGTGCTTCAGCGCCCTGACGTCCGGGGACATGGCACGCCGAGAGAACATCAGAAAAAACTGAGCAGCCTCCCAGTAGACGGAGCACCAGGCCCCGACCTTCAATGCCCCTACCGGCTCGGAGACAGCGTTCCGACGAAACATAGACGCATCGGGGTGTAAGGGCCCCCCACTCCGTATCCGCCTGAGGGGTACAACCATGGCTCCATGGGGGATGGACTGCACCGGTCACCAGGTAGGTGAGCAAGGGCTGAAAAGGCCGTAGGTGTCTCCCGAAGAGGGGAGAGCTGCGAGGAGAGGGGAGAAAAAAAAATACACATGTGGGCCTGAATTGCCCCTTTAACACTCTGGGCTTTCTGTGCTAAGCCCTATTAAATCACTGGGCTTCCCTGGAATCAGCCCCTTCACATATGGGCTTCTCTGAAATCAGCCCCTTCGCATACACTGGGCCTCTCTCCCCGATAGAGCCCCTTTAAATTGCTGGGCTGGCTTGGGCTAAATTGTCACTCTGCACTGCCCAACCATGCCTCCTTAGTGAATATTCATGCCCTTCCTGAGGCCTTCCTTTTGCTGTCCCTTCCCCTGTGGGCGTCGCTACACTCTGAAGGGTTAAATTATTCAAAGGAGGTGCTCCTGGTCTGCCCCTTCACGGCGCTCGGCCGTTTCTTTGTGCGCCTGACGCAAACTTTTAAAACACTCAAATACACTTTTACACAGTTTCAGGGCAAACAGCATGAAGGAGTGTGCTGTCGCCAACTCACTACACCACTGGGACGCTCAGGATGCAAGCGGGAGGCGGGAGGTGCGGTCGGTAGTGGGAGAGAGCTTCAGGCAATTGTGGGACGACTGGGGACGTCGCAGAAGGTCCCAAACATAGCGCAAACGATGTGGCAACACTACTGCCACACCCGAGGGACCGAGTACTTAATTTTAAATAAAAAATAATAATAAAACGGGGCACTAAGCCCTCCCGGGACGCAACGGTACGTCTCTACTCTTCACAGGTGGCTCAGGACGACACCACAGACAGGTCCAGCTTGCAGGTATATTTCTTCAGTGACTGGAGGCAGGAGGCACACAGCAAAGTGCTCAGGGAAAGCTTCAGCCCTCCTGGCAAGCCCTTCTCATCCCTCCTCGCTTTCTGTGTCTTCACTCCTCCACAGTCACCACTTTTCTCTCTAACAGTAAAATATTTTTTAAACTGCAGCACTCTGTATTCTGGTTCTGGAAGGCACAGCAGGTGCCATACAGTGAGCATTCCATTAGCTCAGCTCAACATTCCATTAGCTGCAGCATGGCAGAAAGGCTTATTCTGTGCATTATTTCTAAGCTATTTACAATATTTTTGACAGGCTTTGTACAGAGATTTGTGTTGACATTTGAAACTGGACACCGCAGCATTTCTTTGGCACCTGTTTACTGTACTGAGGCACCTATAAACTGGCACTTTTCTATTCTTTATTTTTCTGTGGTGCCCCCAACTCTGGGGTACTACAATAGGTATTACCAATGAGGTCACCATGATAGAAGAAGAGGTGGGAGAGAATCCTGCTCATACTGTTCATCAGGGCTGCAGCTATGAATTTTGGGGCCCCGGACAAGTCACTTGAAATGGGCCCCTGTTTCTCAAACCAGCTAATGCCAGGGGTAATGTCAGCTCCTCAGGTGGGCCCCTCCTGAGCTCAGGGCCCCGGACAATATCCCCACTTTCCCCCCCATTACTGCGGCCCTGCTGTTCATATTGCAAATACCACCATTAATGACTTAAACATACCAGTTGTACCTACTTATGCCAGCCTACTTAAAAAAAACCTGTACAGCTGGTAAAACAGCGCAACGCTGTGTGCCTACGATACTTGGGTGGCAAGAAGAAATGCCTGATGGGTTTTTTTGTTGGCAGGACTTTGTTAAAGCAGACAATGGGGTTTTATTCTGCTGAAGTGTACGCACTAATCCATCCCCTGGGGAAAACACTTACGATGTTAGTTTTCACACTTCAGCTTTTCTTGATAGATTTTGGATAAAATATACTGCCTTGAAAATAAACACAGCATGGGAACATTTCCAAACCATACCTCTAACTAAACAGACCTTTAAAGTCATGACTGTTCTCTTCAGAAATGAAGGAGTGAGCATTGCAGATATTATATATTGGCTGGAGAAAAAATGTAAAGTTCAAGGGAACCCCAAACCTATTCTAGGTACTGAAGGTTTTTGGAATGGGGAATGGTGGGTCAAGATTAATCTTCTTCAAGATGACTCTGGTTTGCTGGCCCGTCGGCGCAGCGGTTGGATTTCCGCATGCGACGCCGGTGACCCGGGTTCGGAACGGACGGGTTGCTGGTAGGGTTGCTGGGGAGAAGGATGGAACGTCCCAGGGACTGCTCTCCTTCTCCAGGGGAGGGGCGGATGGCGTCGGAGCACTAGCGATTTCCTTAGCGGAGGCCGGAGTCACACAGCTACCGCTAGAGCGTGGCTTGGAGGCGGGGCGGACGTCTGACATCATTGCACGACCCCGCCTCCCCCGAGAAAACCGGAAAAAGGACTGCTGCCAGCCACCCTCAATGAAGCCCGCCACGGCTTCAATTAGATCCCCAGGCCAGCTCTCCAACCAATTCCCAGTGTCTGCAGCGGCGTTCCCTTGCCCGCTTCCGCAGCCCCACCATGGGGGGTAAGCCACGGGGTATCGGAGAGCCCGAGGCCGATTTGGGGAGTGGAAGCCGTGGCCTGTGACCGGGTCGATACTACCGGGTGGCTGGCAGCTAGGAAGGTGACATAAAGACGAAAATAAAAAAAAAAAGATGACTCTGGTTTAAAACATCTTCCCAATTGTTTTTATTTGGGGAGAGATAAAGGTTTCATTTTTTACCCAGGTCAGCCTCGCCACTGTCATAAGTGTGGTTCCCCGAGGCATTTAAGTTGGATTTGTGAGGTTGTGAAATGTGCACAGTGTGAGGAGGTGGGGCACTCCATGTTCCATTACAGAAACCCCTTGAAATGTAGTCTTTGCAAGGAGAGTCATTCTTTTACAGATTGTCCATGGGCGGCACATAATACATCTGATGCTGACTATGGAGTACAGGATTTTTACATAAATACGGCGGTAAAATCAGTCAAGTCTGTTCCTCCCTAGGTTATTGCCCCTCAAAGGCAGAAGAGTGCCTCAAGCACAGTGGTTCCTACCCCTGCACAAACCACATTAACATTAACTACAACTATGTCAAGTACTAGAATAGAGGACACCTCTGATCCAACTATCCTAGATACTACCCCTGTACAGGCAAACACTAGTACTGCATCTATGTTCCCCCCACCCCCCTTCCTCTTTCCTACCCAAGGATTCCTACCAAGTAGTTACAAAAAAGAGGGGATGTCGGAGGACTGGTCCTGACAAAGGCAACACTTCCACATACCCTGTATCAGTACAGACTACATACATTATTTTACAGGAAGAGGACACAAAAAGGGAGATGGAGTCTGACAGCCTCACTTCAATCATCACAGCCAGA
Source organism: Neoceratodus forsteri (assembly GCA_016271365.2). Taxonomy (NCBI): domain Eukaryota; kingdom Metazoa; phylum Chordata; order Ceratodontiformes; family Ceratodontidae; genus Neoceratodus; species Neoceratodus forsteri. The sequence continues at coordinate 254,890,460 of CM057451.1, read as the reverse complement.
TGGTGGCTCTGACGGGGAACTACCTCCCAAAGACAATGACCCTAAACCACTTGGGAGACAAATGGATACCAGAGCAGGGGTCAGGAAAAAAGTATGATTAGTTTAGGATTATGGATAGGTCCCTGTATGATTTGGCAGTTGCCTCACTGAATGTTAACAGTATCAAAACTGATAGTAAACACACTCTCAGGTTTGTTCAGTTTGAGAACTCCCATTTTGATATTGTCTACTTTCATTACACCAGGTTACGTTCTAATACAGAAACTCAGGAGGCTTGTTTAGCTTGGGTATGGAACACTGCTTATTGGTCTACTGGCACGGAGGCATGTAGTGGGGTTTATATTTGTATATATAATTCAGTTGCTAAAGTAGTAGACAAAGTAGATATTATTCCTGGGAGGGTATTATTATTGGACATATCACTTAAAAATATGCAATTTCATTGTATTAACGTTTATGTACCTCAAACTAAAGCCACCAGAACTGAACTATTTCAAATATTGTTACCATACCTGTTTACATCTAAGTATGTGTTATAGGGAGGTGATTTTAATTGTAGCAGGTACATCACAGATTGGGGCCTCAAAACCTCAAAAAGATATTGTGATGTTTCCTGTCTGAACAATTTATTAGAATAGACTGGATTAACAGATGCCTTTGACACAGGACGTGTACCATCACTGAAAACATATTTTAAAGGGACTCTCTCCACGCAAATCAATTATTGGTTCATATCAGACAGTTTAGAGATTAAAACCTCTACGAGGATTGAGACATTCGATTTGGGGGTGGAACCTGTCAGTTGATTTGATCATTACACAGTTTTTGCACCCCCCCCCTTGTAGGTCTACCCCTGTGGAGATGGTCAGGTACCGCTCTTTGCGAGATGTTAGCTCTGCAGGCCTGGCAGCTGTGCTTGGCCTATCAGAGTTTTCTGGAATGAGCAATGATCCCAATGCCTTGGTGTTGGCCTATTACAGGGTCATTTCCTTGGCTCTGGATCTAATTGCTCCTATCCGTGCTCGTCCTCTCCCCCTTCGCCCTCGGTCTCCATGATTTGATGGGACTTTGAGGGAGATGCGGCAACAAGGACGAAGATTAGAGGGTTGTTGGTGGAGATCTGCCCTTGATGTCGACCACCTTAGACTGATGGAACATTATCAACTCCATCATTCCGCAATCTCCTGTAAGAAGGCACAGTTCCTGTCCGGGGAGATTGTGGCTGCTCAGAACCGACCAGCTCAGCTTTTTCGAACTGTCGACAGACTGTGCAACCCAGCCTATCTGCAGGTTTGGAAAGCTTTTTCACAAGTGGAGTGTGATGAGCTTGCTCACTTCTTTGCTGCTAAGGTGGCCGACATCAGGGCAGTACTCCAGCCTGCACCCTCTATGGGAGAAGCTGTGGATCAGCGTCTGGCCGCAGCCTCTGGTCTCTCCTGGAATTCCTTTGACCGGCCTGAGTTCATTGATGTCATAAGGATTGTCCAGAGTATGCGCTCTACATGCTGTAGTTTGTACCTGGCTTCTTGAGCTCTCTTCAGCTTTTGACACTGTGGACCATAGGGTACTTCTCGAGCACCTGGAGTTCATCTGTGGCCCGTCAGGTACAGTCCTCAGTTGGTTTACTGTAGATCTTTCCTCACAGGCAGAACTCAGAGGGTGGTGTCGGGGATTAATTCTTCCCGCCCAGTCTCTCTGTTTTGTGGGGTTCTCCAGGGCTCGGTGTTGTCCCCCATGTTGTTCACAGTGTATATGCTGCCCCTTGGAGACATTGTAAGAAGGTATGGGCTGAGGTTTCATTGCTATGCAGATGATACCCAGCTCTACCTATCTTTTGCACCTGACCAGGATAGAGCTCTCTCGGTATTTAATAGCTGCCTCACTGAAATCCAGCGCTGGATGAATTGAAGCTGGCTGAAGTTGAATTCGAAGAAGACAGAGGTAATGGTTGTGGACCCGGGTCACAGGGTAGAGGGGACAGGAGCTGGTTTACCCTCTGGTTTATTTCTGGGGGGTGTCCAGCTCCCTACCTCTGAACAGGTGTGGAACCTGGGGGTGATTTTTGACAATGAGCTGAAACTGCATTTGCAGGTGTCGACAGTTGTCAAATTATCCTTTTATCATCTTAGGAACATCGCCAGGATTAAGCACCTTGTTCCTCCCAGCGATCTACCTACATTAATCCACGCTTTTGTGACCTCACGTCTTGATTATTGCAACTCCTCTTATCTAGGGCTTCCTGGAGTTGATATCCGCCGCCTGCAGCTGGTGCAGAATGCTGCAGCCCGGTTATTGACGGCTACGTCTCGTGCCTGTCATATTTCCCCTGTTCTGTGCAATCTGCACTGGCTGCCAATACAGTGGTGGATCACCTTTAAAGTTGGTCTTTTGACTTACAAAGCCCTACATGGACAGGCCCGGACTACTTGAAAGAGCTTTTGATCACCTACTGCCCTAAGCGATCTCTCCGCTCAGCGAACGTGGGGTTGCTAAAGATTCCGAGAGTGTCTTTAAAATCCTCAGGAGCTTGTGCTTTTATGTATGCTGCCCCTACCCTCTGGAATTCTCCACTCTGTTCGCTTCGTCAGTGTGCATCCGTGGAAGAATTTAAAAAGGCCTTAAAGACCTATTTATGGTCTAAGATCTATCTTAATTGATTATTGGGATGTTATGAGCTCAGATTGATGTTTTGTTTGTTTTATCTGTAATTATTGTAAGGCACCTTGAGTTTGAGAAAGGTGCAATATAAATAAAGTTTTATTATTATTATTACCAGTGGCATCATCTGACCATGCCTTGTTGATGTTAACTGTATTTAATTATGAAAAAATGGTGAGGGGACCGGGAAACTGGTGAATGAATGTGAGTCTTTTATCAGATCCACCAATTGTGCCAGGATTTGATGACCTACTAGAAGCAAGAAAGTCAGTGTCCTTGTATGACTCCCCTCTAGAGTGGTGGCAGGATACAAAGACGGACATACAGCAATATTTTAAGATTATTTGGAAACTTAAACAGAAAATGAAAACAGATCAATATAAATCTTATAAACAAGAATTTTACACTGTACAGTCTATCCAGGAGCACTCTGAGGTAGACCTATCACCCCACATTTCGACGATCAAACAAAAATGGCAGACATATAGTATAACATCTCAAATCTCTAGAATTGGAACAAAAGTTTTGGACACAGGGAAGACAAGATTTTGTGAATCTATTTCATTTCTGTCAAACGCAACAACAGCAGAAATTTATTTCAACACTTTATTTAGTTTAGTTTATCGGGTAGGGTGCACTAGCCATGGCAATGACTATTTTCAGGCACGACCCAGGAGGGTACAGAAAAAAATGTATACAAAGCATCAGAGATAACATAACTCGACATCATGACATTACATTGATATGAACAATTTTTCAAGGATGGGAATACATTTCAAATAGGAGATGAATAGCAAGCAAGGTAAAAATACAATTTACTCATTAACTCACAAACTCATTAGCTATGAGGGAGAAATGATACATTTACTAAAGATCATATGAGCAGGATCTCAGACAAATTAGGTTAGAATAATGCAGAGAAGGCTGTAACACAAGCGTGGACATACAGGATAGATAAAGGAGAGTTTGGAGGTAGTAGTGAAGTTGGAATGAGGGATAGAAGGATAGTATAGAAAAAAGAAAATTATTGACAGGGGAAGAGGAAAGGACAGAGAGTAATTGTGAGTAGACCAGAACAGGTAGCAAGAAGAAGGAAGTGCTGAGCATTTATAGGGATACGACTTGAACAAAGTGGCTTAAGGGGGTCAAGGTAAGAGGGGAATAAACAGGCTCAGGGGGTTGGAAGCAAGTGCAGTACATGAATCAGCTAGGTGTTGGCATAGCAATCACTTGGAAGAGGCATGGGAAGGGACAAGGTGTAAAGTTAGAGGGAGAGAGTTCCAGTATTGGGGAGCATGACACGCAAAGGCACGTGCCCCTTTAGAGGACTGATGCCTAGGGATGAGGGCAGCGCATTGACCATGGAATGCAGGCCATAACCAGACATCTGGTTTAGAAATAGTCCAGCCAGGGGCTAAGGTATTCGAGTTCTGATGATGTTATCGATAAACAAGCCATATGCAAAGGACCGAGACGAAGGGGGCGAAAGCCAACCAAGTTCAGAATAAAGGAGGCAGTGGTGTATAAGCCGGGGAGAAGAGGAGGCATAGCGACAGATGTTATTGTAGGTAACATCCCACCTCCGGAGACTAGATTTACTAGCAAAGGGATAGGTTGCAATCCTGTAGGTGAGGGACGGGAGGAGAATACCACGAGCTATGGCTAGCCTAGCAGAGGGGGTTAGCACATTACTGGAGCGGTAGAAAATGCCAAATTTCATGTTAACAGACTTGCAGATCTGCTGGATGTGACGGTCAAAATTAAGAGCTAGGTCAAGGGTGATACCCAGGTATTTAAATGAGTTTACCACACTTACAGATGTGCCATTAACAGTGGAGATCTTGAAACTTATTACCTCATCAGGTACATCTCTTACACAGAAATCTAAAATTCTGAGAGAAGTTCAAAATTATGTTAAATGATTGTTTTCAGATGGCTGTCCACAGGGTCCAAACAGAAAGGAGTGGTTAAGGATATGCAACCTCCCTAAACTTTCAACACTATACCAACAGACCCTGACTCAGTCTATCTCTAAACAGGAACTCATAGGATAAAATCTGGATCCGCACCAGGGAAAGATGGCCTCCCTTATGAAATCTATAAACACATAATACACAAACTATTGGAAGAATTGGTGGTACTGTTTAATGCAATGTTATCAGACCAGCTTGCATAACTTTGATAGAAACTATGCATCACCTCTGTTTTGAGTGTCCCTACACTGTGACCTTTTGGAACATTGTGGGTCAAAACTGGCCTTCCTCTCCTTTCAATACGATTACCCTGGATATTTTGTGGCTAGGATTTTACCCTATAGATGGTCAAAATATGATAGACAGACTATTTGGTTAATCCTAGCATGTTGTAAATTTTATATCTGGCATGTTCGATGTAGGCTCTCCTTACAACAAATTGTAATTACTGAAGATCAATTATTTCATATGATTGATAATGCTATTAAAAAAATCAGACATCATGAAGCTTCTTTATTTTCTGCTCAGGTACACCAAAAGTGGTGGGGAAATATTTCCTGAATATCATAGATCCTGCAAATGGAATGAGCTATGTCTGTTTTTGCCTTGGAAAACAGTAAGTGTCAGCACACCTAGCCATCTCCTGGGTGCAGGTGGGTATCTGGTGGTTTGAAAACATGATCAAATTAGGATTCTCGAGGTATACATAGATATTATGACCTTAATTGCATGGAGTTTCTATACCTCGTTCAGTAGGAACAGATGTTTGACAGTATTGATTCATTTTTGTGTAATTTTGGAATGTTAAGTGTGTCTACAGGTCATTGGTGCAGAAATACTGCCCTATCTAATGCACATTTTGATGCTATTTAATGTTTACATAGGAATTTAACAAGGTGAAAACATGATAATTACAAAAGTTTTGTTCTATGTAGAAAGGATTATTTGCCAGTTCACCAGTATGAATGTAATACTTGTTTTCTAAGTTTATTTATTTCTAAGTTTTACATATGATTGTCATATTCATTGTTTTCTACATTTATATAATTTTGTTGCATTAATTTGTCCTGTGATTTTTCAAAATGTTTTCTTTTATATAATTTGAAGTTATAATTAAAAATTCTCCTACTTTTTTGGAGTGGGGAGGGTATGTGTGTGTGTGTGTGTGTGTGTGGATAGTATGCTGAATTACTTAATTTGCTTTAGTTTATTTTTTGGTGTTAAAATGTCAATAAGTTCTATATTTCTTTTACAGAAGGGGACAGTATGCAGTAATATGTATTTGCTTTATAGTTTTTATGTTTCTTTTTACATTAACAAAATGTATTGGATTATTAATTTTTCAAGTTTAAATAAAAAATATCCCTACTCATTCCATAGGGGGAATCCTTGGTCATCTTTTCAAAATGGCCGATGGCAAAGATGAAGGTGAGGAGGCTGCTATGCTCCTGGCAACTGGGGAATCAACCTCTACCCCAGCCACTGCAACTTCAGAGGTTTCGGTGGTTTTGGACACCGCTGCTGAGTCTGCAGGAGGATTGTGTGGATCAGGAGCATTTAGTGCTCCAAGGCTCAAGTCTGTTGGTGGAGTGGAGAAAGCTACACTGTTGCTACATTTGCATTTAGAATCCAAAAAACTGGACATTACTTGCCAGAATTGCAGAAGATTAGCTCCAATATGCCCAGGAGGTAAATTCGTTGCAGAGTGATTTGGCTCATCCAACTACTGTTATGCCACTGACAGCGGCTTCACTTTGTTTGTTCCTGGGGTGGCAGCATTCCCTCTATCAACTAAGACTGAGCAGAGTGCTTCCATGCCCCAGAGAGCAACTTGCTCATGTCAGCCTCCAGAGCATTTGCCCTGGACCCCTGAACGGGCTCTCCTGGAAGCAGGCTGGAAAAGTACTGATACTGAGGCATGGGTCACCGATGAATCTGAACCAACAGTACAGTGGTACCATTCTTTCTTGTCCAGCTCAACTGCTGCCTCTGTACCTGACCTGCTGTAAGTGGACCATTTGATCTCTCCTAGTTTGAACACAGTGGGTGACGTTCCTCCACCTCCAATGAGCATGAATGCTGATTCAGTTGCTGCAGGCCTACCTGGGTCTGAGTCCCCACCAACAGTTCCTGTTCCTATGATCTTGACTGCTGAACCCATGATTTTTGACCCTGCAGCTGTCTCCCTAGAATATGGTTCCAAAGTTGTTATCTCCTCAGTGGGAGTCAGTGCTTTGCCTTCAGCACAGCCCCTCGAGACTCACCAGGTAACTGGATCTGCTTCTGCCCCCCTGCCTCCTACTTTGCCTCCCCCATAACCCAGACAGTTTGCAGACTTGTTCCAGTCCTGTGGGGAACTGGCTCCCCGCAGGAACGCTGTCCACCTCATATACAATGGGGATCTGGACTCTGGACCTTCCCCCAGACAGAATATATGTTGCCAGGAATTTGTTGAAGGAGTCTTGTCAGTTTGGGGCAGTGGAGATTTACACCCTGATTAATGTGGGTGATTCCAGCTACAATAGCAGCTCTAAACTTGTCTCTGGTCTGGACAAATTCTGGACTCATTATAACGTGCATAAGGATTTTCCTTTATGGACTCCCCTCATGGCAGTACCCCTCATTCATCCGACTGTCTGGACTATTACAGATTTTTTTTCAGAATGAGGGAGTGAACATTGTTGATATCTTGTTCCGGCTATGCTGCAGGTGTGAGATCCTGGATCACCTGGAACGTATGATTGAATTCTGAGCAGATTTGGACTTAGGGGTGGCAAATCCAAGTTAAGTTGATGCAGTCTGATTCTGGTGTTTTGCACTTATCCTGCACTTTTTATTTAGGCAGGGACAGAGGAACCCTATTTTAAGAGGGCCAGCCTAAGGCATGCTTTAAATGTGATTCATGATTCCACTTTAGCAAAGCCTGTGACAGTGCCCATTGCAGTCATTGTCTCGTCTTCGGCCATTAGGCTAAGGACTACCAGAATGGGCTTTGTTGTAATTTATGCGAGAGATGAGGACACTCTTATGCTAAATGCCCCTGAGCATCCCGTAACAGAGGCTCCATCCACTCTCAGGAAAACTTAGTCTCTCAAGTCCAACAAAAGTGTCCGAATTCTGTCCCTGCTGGAGGTCGAGGGGTGCCACCCCCTATTTCACAGGTAGATCCTGAGGTAGATCCTCCTGCTTCACCCCATACAGCTCTAGATCTTGTATCTCCTAGCCCTGCTGTTAGCCCATGTCCTGGTACATCCCCTGAGGTCCCCCTTCCTGACTTAAACCAGTCTAGCCAGGTCGAGGATTCGGTATTGTAGGACCTGCCCACCCCTCAAACTTCCCTGGACACCATGCCCCCCCCCCACTGACTTTATACCTGTCAATATGAAAGGGAAAAAAAGGAGATCCAAATGTGTCAACACCCCCTCAGTAGAGGGGGAACAGGGAGCAGCTAATTCAATACACCAAAACAGGTTTAGGGTTTTGGCCAAGAAGATGGACTGGGGTGACTCTGATGTTGAGGATGGGGATACTGAGGCTTCCTCCATCTCTTCCTCTATAGATACATTAATGAAAGAAGGAAGTCCAGGGGGGGGGTATTGCTAAGATGAAAGGGGATAAGGGGGAGTGTGTGGAAGTGGACCAAGGAAAAGCATCTATCCTAAATAGATACTTCTGCTCAGTATTTACTGAGGAGAAGGTAGGGCAGAGACCACAACTCAGCACCATGGACACGGGGGGGGGGGGGTTTGCACTAGCCTCTTCATAAAATAAAGGGTCCTACAAGAGCTCACTAAGCTCAGGGTGGACAAGGCAATGGGACCTGATGGCATACATCCCAGGGTACTAAAGGAGCTAAGGGTGGAACTAGCAGAGCCATTAGCAGAACCGTTTAGTGAGTCTTTGAGCACAGGAGAGGTCCCAAAAGACTGGAGAAGGGCTCATGTGATCCCACTCCACAACAGTGGTAGCAGGGAGGAGGCAGAGAACTACAGACTAGTCAGTCTTACCTCAGTAGTGGGCAAGATTATGGAGGCACTCCTTAAGGAAAGGATCGTGCAACACCTGGAATCCATAGGAGCACAGGATCCAAGACAGCATGGGTTCACAACAGGAAGGTCCTGTCAAACTAATCTCATAGATTTCTTTGACTGGGTAACCAGAGTGGTGGACCAAGGGGGTGCAGTTGATGCCTACCTTGACTTCAGCAAAGCTTTCGATACTGTTCCACATAGAAGATTGATTAATAAGCTGGGTAGGCTTGGGTGGGTCAGAAGTTGGTCAACTGGGTGGCAAACTGGTTGGCGGGCAGAAAATAGAGAGTGGTGGTAAATGGCATACAGTCAGAAGAGATGCAGATCACAAGTGGGGTACCTCAGGGATCATCCTGGGGCCAGTCCCCTTCAATATCTTCATCAGTGACACTGCAGATGGACTGGAGGGTAAGGTTTGTCTGTTTGCAGATGACATCAAGATCTGCAACAGAGTAGATGATCCAGATGGGGTGGGCAGAAAGAGAAGAGATCTGGGTAAACTGGCAAAATGGTCGGAAGAGTGGCAACTGGGGTTTAATGCAAAGAAGTGCAAGATCATGCACATAGGGAAGAGAAACCCTGAAGCCACCTATAGGTTAGGAGGGGAGTTGCTGGCAATCACAAGGGAAGAAAGAGACTTGGGCATCATCATCACAGATGACCAGAAATCATCCAAGCAGACCACTAAAGCAGTAGGTAAGGGAAGAGGGATGTTGGGGTGTATTAGTAGGGGTATCACAAGTCTTAAGAGGGAGGTAATAATCCCTCTTTACAAGACACAGGTTAGGCCCCATCTGGAGTACTGCTTGCAGTACTGGAGGCTGCACCTGCACAAGGACATTAACAAACTGCAGGCAGTCCAGAAAAGGGCAACCAAAATGGTGCAGGGACTGCACCAGAAAACTTATGAGGACAGATTAATGGAGCTCAATATGTATACCCTAGAGCAAAGGAGGGAGAGAGGTGATATGATCGAAACATTCAAACATCTTAAGGGCATTAACAAGGTGAAAGAGTCTAACATGTTTCAATAGATGAAAAATAGCAGGACAAGAGGACACAGCATGAGATTAGAGAGAGGCCGATTAAGGAGCAATGTGAGGAAGTTCTGTTTCACAGAAAGGGTGGTGGATGCATGGAACGGCCTACCTCAGGAAGTGGTGGATATGAATACAGCGCAGTGCTTCAAATAGGCATGGAATAGGCATAAGGGGGCAATACAGATAAGTATGTATATATAGGCCATTGACAGAGTAAAGGCTTATGGCACATTCATAAAGTAGAAAAAGATATGGGCAGACTGGATGGGCCTTGCAGTCCCTATCTACCATCAACTTCTATGTTTCTATCCCAGGTTCATCCGAAACTGCCTAGTGAGGATAGATGGAAAACGAGGTCTCAGGATGTAATTAAATGAATTATGTTTATTTTTATTTTCCTTGCTTTCTTGATGGGATCCTTACAGGTTGCCACTATTAATGTGAACAGCATGAAAGGTTTTCACAAGAGGTTGACTACTTTCATGGCTTTGCATGCTCTCTCAATCCATGTCCTTTTTTTACAGGACACATGCTTGAAAACTCGGGTTGAATTGACTCAGGCACCTTGTTTGTGGATGAAGGGCCCATCTTTTTGGTCCACAGGGGTAGACCGCTGTGACGGGTTGGGGACTTTGCTAAATTCTGCTGAGATTCGGGTCATTTGATTGGTTGAGATTCATCTTGGCTGTTCCTTAGCTTTGGATGTCTCTGTCAGTCTTGATAAACTATGTCTTATATCCGAAGGTGAACTGTGTGGCTTTGCTTAAGACTGTCCAGCCTTTTTTACATACGTCTCATCTTGCTATATGTGTGGGGTGGGGGGTCTTTTAACTGCACCACGACAAGGGCTCACAAGGGTTTGCAGATGGATAAACTTTTTTCTGACTCAAATTGTCCAGACTCTGTTGTTCAGAATGCATCACTGACTGACGCTTATAGGGCACGGCATTCTACTAGGGGATATACTTATTTTCGGAGTTCATTGTCTACCAGAATAGATTCTTTTTTTGTCTCCCAGCTCCTGACAGTTACAAACCTGGGAAACAGAATTTTCCAACCATAAACTACTGACCTGCACTTAGAACAGGGCCCCAACTCATGGGAAGGGTCCCTGGCGACTGAATGCGGCTGTCTTACAGGACCCACTTTTGATAAGAAAATGGAACTCTTTATGGACAGTAAACTTGTCAGTGCAATGCATGTATGATGACCTGGCTGACTGGTGGGTGGTGAGTAAGAATGATTTTCAGAATCTGTTCAAAACACAAACGGGACAACAGGCCACAAGAGAGTACCTCCGGTATCTGTCCTTCAGAGGTCAGTTGCAGAAAGTTCTTTCTGTGGCTGAGCTCACAGATAATGACTATAGTGACCAAATACAATCCCTACAAACTGAAATGAGGAAGCTGCAATATGACCAGGCTCAATCACTGCAGCAAGAGATGCATTTTGGTGCACAGTGTACCTCCCAAACATTTGATTTCTTCAAAGATTGTAAGAACCATGTGGACAGTAAGTCCATGAGATCCTTGCATGATGCTGCAGACAATTTGGTTCACTACGGAAAGGACATCTTTCAGGTGGCTGCGGCATTTTCGAGGGATGCTTCTTCCTCAGCTCCACAGATGTCATCTGATTTGTCCTTTCTTTCTCACCTTGGTAACGCCGACCTGCCAGATGCTGGCCCTCAGTCTTTGATTGTCCCTGTTTCTGTTGATGAAGTCATCTGGAGCATCAACTCGCTGAAGGCCAACACGGCCCCAGGGATGGATGTTCTGAGTCCTGAATGTTATAGAACATTTAAAGTTTCACTGGCACCTTCCCTCGCTGATGTGTACAATCACTGTTTGCAAAGGGGTGTCTTTCCTATGCACATGACAAAAGCTATTTCAGTCTACATCTTTAAGAAAGGTGATAAGGTGGCTCTCCACAACTGGAGACCCCTGAACCTCCTTAATGTGGATTACAAAATTTTAACTAAAATACTTGCTGCCCAGTTGAGCAGGGTTGCTAATCTTCTGATTAGGCCATTTCAGACATGCTCGATCCTGGGTAAACACATATAGTATAACCTGATTATCCTATGGGAATTCTTCACCCATGGGGCGGAAAACAATGTAGATGGCTTTGTCCTAAGCTTAGACAAGGAAAACGCTTTAGACAGGATCTCTCATGAATACTTCTTCAGAGTTGTGGGACTCTTCAATTTGCCCCCTCTCTTTGTGAAATGGATACATAGCTTATACAGTCAGGCTTAAGTTTACTTCTTAATTAACCGCTAGTTTGGCTCTTCCTGCACCTTACCAAGAGGTGTCTGCCAAGGGTGCCCCCTGAGCCCTCTCCTTTACATTTTCTGTTTAGATCCTCTACTCAGGAACTTCCATGAATGCCCCTCCATTCATGGGCTACACCTGACTCCTCGGGCTTCTCCCCTGATGGTTTTGGCATATGCAGATGACACTGTTGTTCTGTGCCAGAATGAGTTGGCAGGGCCAACACTACAGCAACTTTTCAACTCTTACTTGGCTCTTTCAACTTCCAGTATAAATTCTGAGAAAAGTAGGGGGTATCCACTGGGTAAGGCAACTCTCACTCTTCCTCGGGACATTGCTTCTATTCAGACTCATAGCTCTGATATCAAAATACTGGGCATATTATTTGGCACAACTGACATGGATTTCAAGAACTGGGACACCTGCTTACAAAGAGCATCGCTTAAAGTAACTCGTTGGAATGATACCTGCATTTCTAAGTTGAAAAGAATATTATTGATTAAATCTCTCTTGGTTCCCATATTTTTATATGCCCGCTATGCCCCCCCCCCCAGCCTCAAGACTAGTCTTTATAGTGTTTTCTTCCAGGCAGTCTGGGGTAGTAGGCTCAATCCCATCCAGAGGGATATCATGTACAGACCCAAGAATCAAGGCGGTTTGGGTTTGTTTAACCCGCCTGTTTTTTTCTTTAGTTTTTTTCTTATGACAAATGTGATGACTGTCTTACAACAAACCAGGATACTATGGTTCACTGCTGTCCAGGCATGGATAGTGGTGTACCTCCCTGAGGGGCAGTCCTCCAGTCTGCGGACCATTTGAAAGCCACAATTCATCCCTGGATACATGATTGTGGCTTTTCAGAAAATCAAAAAGTGGAGGCTCTCACAGAGCATGCTGGTGCCAGCTACTAGAAAGTTGCTTTACCAGTTTATCATGACTTAACATTTTTGCCCTGATTTTCAGTTCCCTCAAAGTCCAGTATTGGCTTTGAACATCATCCTCCGACACCTGAATAGCCGCAGGTTGCTCCCTTCCATATGGGATTTGGTTTGATTGAGCTGCCATGGCACACTGGAAGTTTGGAATTCACATAAGCATGAATCATTAACTGAGAGTTATTGCCTGTGGACTGGTTGCGGCACCATGCTGGAGACACAAGAACATTTGTTTTTAGCTTGCCCTTATACCATAAAGTTTTGGTCCCATGCTACTACTCAATGGAGTATGCCCCATATTCTTTCCCTTGCTTACCAGGAATTGGTCTTAGGTATTTTTTCCCCTATGTGGCTTTTATATGACTTTTCTACTTTACAGATTCTATTAGCTCTCTGTAAATATTATAGTTGACAATCTAGATGTTCTTGGATTCTCCAGCAGATCGTCTCCTATCAAGAACTGTTTGCGAATGTGCAGTTGGAATTCTATCAAGTATATGGTTCTATGTGATAATCCTGACTCTAAAATGTTGTGGATAAAAACAGCAAGTGCTCATCGGTGAAAGCCGAAACAGTAATGAGCACTATAGTGAGGAGCAAAAACAGTGATGGCTCTTCATTGTCTTTATCCAGGGTGGTATGGAGTCACTTTGCACACCCCTCTTTGAGGGGGGGCTTCATCCCCCACACACACCCAACTTAAAATAACTAACTGTGGATGGAGCCTGACACTGAGAGACAGGGCAAAAGTCGGGATGGGGGCTCGGACGGAACAGGACTTACAAAATTAAAAATAAAATGTAAAAAATCTTGTCCCCAGAGGCAGCCCTGAACCCAGGTCCACCAGCACCACAGACGGTGACTCTAAGCATAGCACCTGATGGCCAACTAGGAACTGGCTTGACAAAGAAATCCCTACATACTCTACCCTGCATACACTCCATGGGAAACAAAGTCACTGAACTTAAAGATCTAGTGTACTGCTTGGAATTAGTAGTAGTTTTCAGATGTAGTCAGCTATCACTTCCAATATCTGAAGTCTTTTTTTTATTTTCTATTTACTAATTAAAAGATTTTCCACCTGGCAGTTCTGGAGTGATGTGCAGAGCAGCACTCTGTCTGGAGGGGAAAAAAAGTCAGTTCTGTTCCTCCCATTACATCATCAGAAATTAGACAAAACACCTTGAGGCACCACAATCCTTGCAGCCTGAGCAGTGACTAATACAAGCTACCAATCAAAATGCAGAAAATTGTGACGTCACTAGTAACCAGGAAGAGCCAGTCCCTGCTGCTTCATGTGAAAGTGAAACCTGGCATTGAGAATGGTTCTCATTGGTTACTAGTTATATCATAGTCAGTGTGGTCTCAGTGTTGATGTAGTGGGAGGAACAGAACTGACTTTTTTTTTTGTCCAGACAGAGTGCTGCTCCACACATCATCCCAGTACTGCCAGGTGGAAAATCTTCTTATTAGCAAACAGAAAAGCAAAAATACTTGAGATATAAGAAGTGATAGCTGACTACATCTGAAAGTTACAATTAATTGCAGGCAGTTTTCAGGCAATACACAAGCTCTTTAAACTGTGCTATTATGAGCACATAGCCAACTTTACACTCGCTATTTTGACTTTGCCCAAACTGAGTAGTTGAAAACGACTCGTTATATTCACAGAATACCAAGTATATGATAGGGATAAAAGGTCTTATCCTTCTGGTAAACTTAACCAGCTTTGGCACTCCTGTGTTCATTTTCTCTGACACTGCAAGTGTCCTGTTTGGTGCCATTATGCCTTTGTTTTATTGCTTTTCTACTGTGCATTTTTTTATTCAGATTTTTTTCCTTTTCTAGCACTATGTAGTGATGGTTTTCTTAATTCTGCTTTATCTTGTACTTCTGATTTTTTTTTGCATAGACCTGTACATTACTTGTTTGGTTTGTTTTACAATAAAAATTCCCCTACTTTTGGAGGGGGCACTGTTGGCTCCCATTTTCCAAGATGGAGGCTTCCCCTTTGGTCGAGGTGGAGGTGTTGTGTCGGAAGACCGAAGAGTTGTTCTCCCTCCCAGTTTCTGTTTCACCCGCTATGGAGAATGATACTATCGACAAAGATGCATCTGGCTTTCCTGCTGTTTCCAGAGTACTTGTACTGGAATCGAGGTGTTTGCAGCCTACCGCAGTAGGTACTGTTTTTAAGATGCCCGTGACTCCTGTTGGTTTCAAAGATACAGACTGCTGTTTCTATGGATCCCTCACCCCATCCATCAACAGACCCTGTGTTACCTGTTTCAGATGCTTGTACTGGTTTTCCCCAGGAGTTGACCAGTGTTGTGGTCTCTCCCGGGTCTCCTGATCCATTCCCCCACCCTGCTTTGAAGGACGCAGAGGAACATCCTAAGACTTTTTTACCGCCAATGGGCAAGACCTCTCCGACTGCTCACACCAGGCTGCAAGAGATGTTTGGCTTACCTTCTCTGCCTGTGGTGGGATTTCCATGGCCTTGGTCACCAGAAAGAGTAATTGCAGATGCTGGAGAGGTTTGCACTGAGGCTAGTAAGTGGATCCCTGACCTTGCGTGATCTGGGACTCAAGCTTTACAGACGGATACCGCAGACCCTGGAGGTTTGCTTTTGTCTCAGCCTGTTGACTGCTGGAGTCCAAGCTGCATGCTTTCTACCTTGCAGCCAATCTCAGTTTCTTCCAGTGCTTCCCTCTTGGATTCTTCTTCACAGCAGGAGATGCCGTTTTACATTTTGGACTCTGCGTCCAAGTCGGTACCTGTTTTTCATTTGCCTGCCTATTTGTTGCCACAAATTGAAATCATGGGGAACTTACTGGGGGTTCTGTGTTACCCTCTACCCTGTTGGCCTGTCAGATATTTCTCTCTCAGAGGTTAATGTACCTCCCACCTAAGATGACCCAATTGACAGCAAACTTCAAAGCCCGGTGCTGATGGCTGGTCTTGTGGGCTCGGAGCCCTCCACTGTTGCTGACTTTACATAGCTTCCTATGGATCAAGAGCATGCTTCTTTACCTTGCTCAGATAGCTCTTCATCTGCTATGTCCCAGGGGTTGGATACAGCACCCCCTTGCAGGAGCCTGCAATTCACTGATATTTTCAAATGTCGGCCTGAACCCCTTCCCCAAAAGAAAGCTGTGGGCCTCCGTTATGTACGTGGAATGCCGGACCAACCAGATAGAGTCTTTGTGGGGAAGACTCTCTTGAAAGATTCTATGGGTGTCATATCCTCCAAAGTTTTTGCCTTCATACTTATTTCTGGGGAGGATAACTTTGACGTTAGTTTCACTATGCCTCTTGGCCTGGAATATTTTTGGAATCTTTATGAGAAACTGAAGCTTTCTGGCCTTTCCTCTTATGAAACCCCTGATTAAGACAGTGACTATTATGTTCCGAAATGAATGTGTACATGTTGGTGACATCCATTGTTGGCTGAGTCGCAGGCGTGACATATTGGGGCCTCTGGAAGCCAATATCGACTCAGAATGTCTCTGGACTGGGGGCTGGAAATTTAAAGTTCGCCTACGGCTTGGTCTGTCTGGGGTCTGTCATCTCCCTAATAGTTGAATTGGGGTGACTCTGACAGTGATGATTTGATCTCTGTCACCCTCTCCCTCTTTGCCTTCCCCTGATTTACTTCACCTTGACCGGAGGTGGAAGGAATGGAAAAAGTCTCCGGCTGTTTCAAGGGGTCAGGGTGGTGGGGCTGGGACTACTTGATGTTAATGTGTCTTCTTTTTTTTCCCTGTTTATTTGAACCATGGAACAGTTGAAGCTTGCCTCCTTGAATGTGTATAGTCTCAAGAATCCTTTTCGGGGGAAAGCAATATTCATCCTATTGTGTCAGGAACAGTTTTACCTGATTTTTTTGCAGGAAACTTGGATTGCTACTTTAACTGATCTGCAACATATTCAGAGGAATTGGTGGTGGGGACCTTCTTTTTGGTCTTTTGGGGTTGATAGGGCTGATGGTGTTGGCATTTTGTTTCAGGGGTCTAATTTCCAGGTTGATAGATTGGTTCCATGTCAAAAGGGCTAAAGAAATACAGCGCCAACCATATGAGCAAGGAGGAATCAGTGGGACAAAATACAGCGAACACCAATAACAGTGAATGTCAGAACAGTGACTGCAGTGTGAAAAAAAACATAAGAGAAACAATCTCAGATCTACAGTATATTTTATGCGGTGGCTATGCTCACCGCACCCTCCTGACTCTATATAACCATCTCCGAGACAACGTAAATTAGACATAAATATTAATATTATCAAAACACAAGTCCCCGTTCCAGAATTACATGTTGCTGACCTGACATTCTCTGTTATACAACAGTCGCTGATTTGATAGTCACAGATATTGACTCACTCATATGGAGTCGCTCACTTCACGGGATACCAACAGGAGGGGCTGAACTTTCCCCAGGAAGGGTTTTGCTGCTTGATTTTTGATAGCACTCTGAGAGATTTAGGTGTCTTAACATACTGTATATGCCCCTCAAATTAAGTCTGACTGTATCTTTCTTTTTGACTTATTGCAACCTTTTTTAGCCACGTCACGTCATGTTATTCTGGGAGGTGATTTCAGCTGTTCTTTAGATTTTTCTATTCAACATGCCAGTGGCCAGAAAATTTATTGTGATTCCCTTGCTTTAAAACATGTAATTGACATGGCTGGGTTACTAGATGGATATAGGGTCCTGCATTCCCAGGGGGGTAATACATATCATAGGGGAACTACTTTTCATTCCAGAATTGATTTTTTTTCCCTACTTTAGTTGTTCAGTGAGCATGCACTTTACCCATTGAATTCTCAGATGATGAATTATATGATTTTCGTATTCATTTCAACAACCTACTCTTCCATCTCTTGTCAAATGGAGATTAAAAGTTGCATCCATGCAGTCTCCTGATTTTTATTTTTTTTTATTTGCATTTTTTCCGCCTTCCTAGTTGCCAACCCCAGTACTTTCAACCGATCACGGGCGGTGGCTTCCACCCCAAATCGACTCGGGTCCTCCGATACCCGTAGCTCACCCCCATGTGGCGGGGCCGCGGGATGCAGGAGGGAGGACATCCCAGAGACTGGAATCGGTCAGAGGACTGGCCTGGGGGGCTAATCAAAGCCGCGGCGGGCTTCATGGAGGGCGGCCGGCAACCGTCCATGTTCCTTGTTCCAGGGAAGGCGGGGACGTGCAATGACGCCTGACGTCCGCCCCGCTTTCTATGCTTTGAGCGTGGCAGCGTGGGTGTTCCTGGCCTCCGCTAGGAGTCCCCATCGCCCCAGATGCTGCCCCAACCCTCCCCCGAGAAGGAGAGCAGTCCAACGGATGCTGATCCATCTCCCGCCAGCCCTCCGACGACTCAGGTCCGCTCTCAACCTGGTCGCCGGGCGCCGCAAGCCGGAATCTAACCGCTGGCGCTCGACGTGGGCCGCTCAGTTCCCTGATTTGTTATGTTATTAATTGCCTCTTTCATGCCAGGAAATCTGTGATGTGCCTTTATGTGGATTTGGCACAATGGTGGGAGGACACGAAATCTGTATAAAGTCTCATTTCATCAAATCTGAGACACGGAAAAAGTATTCAGAGTATTTTAAATATCTTTCTTTGCTTAAACAGTTACAGTATTTTATTTCCTTGGCACATGATGGTAGCGGTCAATACACTGACCAACTACAAGCTGTTAAAACTTATATGAAGAGATATCAGTATAGTAGAGCGGCTTCAGTGGAAGCAGAATTGAAATATGGTACCCAAAGGGCTCCTTATGGTGATCCCTGTTTAGCGTGCAAGGATCGAGGGGATTCTTCAGTTATTCATACTCTGTTGAACCTTTCAGGATCTGAAGTTTCAGATTCAGCTGGTCTTTTAGATTTCATTGATACCTACGTTTTGGACTGTTTTGGAACCATTTCCTTTCCCATGATTGGATCCGATTCTTTTTTTTTCTGCCTCTATTCCATCCCTCCCTTAATGTGCAACTTCTCAGTTGTCCGCACCTATTACTATGGCTGAAATTTTAACTATTATTGCATCTTTATGAATGGGATCCTCCACGGGGTGGGATGGTCTGCCTCACAATTTTTAATAAAATCTTTGCTCTTGAATTGGCAGATTGTCTGACTGTGGTGTTCAGTACATTTCTTCAGAAGAATTTTGTTCCCCCTCTTTTATGAAAGGGCTTTTGATATTTCTTTATAAATCTGGAGACAAGAGACATTTGGACAACTGGAGGCCTATTTGTTTATTAAATTCTTATTGTAAAATTTTAAGCAAATTGTTTTGTGCCAGAAATTTGCAGGTAGCGCCAACTCTAATTCATCCAGCTCAAACCTGTTCCATTCCTTTTCGAAGCATTCATGATAATTTATATGTTATTCTGGATGTTGTTCAATATTGTACAGATAAATGGGACCCTGGTTTTCCGCTTTCCTTAGATCAGACTAAGGCTTTTGATATAGTTCACCATGATTATCTCTTTACAATTCTTTCCAGATATGGTTTACCTGCTGTATTTGTTTTCTGGCTTCGTCTCTTATATGATTCCGCAACTGTTGTTTCTTATAATAGGGGTATAGTGAGTAAATCCATTCCAGTTAAGGTAGGTGTTAGACAAGGATGTCCCTTTAGTCCTTTACTTTATTTGTTTTCCCTGGATCCCCTTATTCAACATATACTCAACAACCCACTTATTTCAGGGATCCATTGGCCTAGAGGTGGTAATTCTCTGAAGAGTCGGTGTATGCAGACGATATTTATTTATATGTCAAAGAGTCACCTAGTGGAAACGCAGCGATCAGCTCGTTATGGACATTTTCCCCATATTTCTGGAGCATCCTTAAATTTACAAAAGAGTGTTGGCCTTCATTTAGGCATTTCGCGAGGAAGGGTTTCTCAGATTTTAGGCATCTCTATATTGCCGGATCCAATTACAATTTTGGGAGTCAAATTTCAGGTTGGTGATATGGCCTCTTTCAACTGGTTGGACAAGTTAGCTATTTGTGAGATGAAGGTTCCAAGATGGAATGGCTGGACTTTACCCAAATGCAAAAGGGTTTGGTATGTCAAACAATTCCTGATCCCCATACTGTTGTATACTAGTTATGTTTTCCCCGTGCCATTATCTTTGGAAACTAGAGTTTATAGTATTTGTTTCCACGTGCTTTGGGGGAGCCATTTGAACCATATTAAACAGGACTTTACTTATTGGCAAGTTAAATATGCCACATCCCCTTGTTTTTTTTTCACACTTTATTTTGGGTGCATTCGCTGAAATTGATTTTACAACCTCTCCTTACACAGACAAATGTGTGGATGACATATTTATTACACAATTTTTTTTGTCTCAGTGGGTGAAGGCTCATGTTTTAGTAAACCGTAGGATTCAGGTTCCAGATTATTTTAGGCCCACTTTGCTTAAATTGTTTAAGTGGAAGATCTCAAAATCTGTCTTGACCGCTTCCTCCAGGAAACAATTATATGCTACTGTTCTGTGTTCTGTTTGTCTCCAGGTACCTGATTTTAAGCACTGCACTTCTGAGAATATTCCTCTGGTGTTGGTCCAATTGCGAGATCCCCATGTTCCAAGACAAATGTGGGATGTACTCTGGCTTTGCTCATATGGCAGACTCAATGTGAGAGGGAATAATAAGCACAAGCCTCTCGAGGATTGGATTTGTCCTTTCTGGGAATGTACTGCTAAGTTGGAAACTATGGAACATTTTTTTCTTGACTGCACTTTTGTTCAAGGTTATTGGAGATATGTTGCAGTGAAATGGAAGCTTCCATGGTTGGAAAGATTGACCTATGAGTGCTTGTTTCTGGGAAACTTTCCACCCTATTTCAGGAAGTATAAGAACAGCACTTTAATTGTCTTCTTTGCCTGCCTCAAGTTTTATTTGTGGCAAGCCCGGTGTCATTTAGTGCTACAACAGTTTCATTTATCTCATCCTGCTATTGCTTGTATGGTTGAATCTCCTTTGAAAGAAGTTTATTTACAGGATTGTGTTATGGTGTCACCTGCTCATCTTTGGGATTTGTGGACCGGATTTCTCAGGATGAATCGTGTGACTTGAACTGGAATGAAACAGGTTCCCTTTTTCTGTTGGGTTAGACTGAGTATTTGCGGGGGAGGAGGGGGTTGGGGGGGACTTTTTTGCACTCCTTTGTATTGTTTTGGGTTATTTCTTTGTTTTGAATCACCTGTGAGGGAGGGGATTTGTGGATATTGTAGTATAACTTTATTTAGTTCTCCTTTGTTGTTTTTGCTCCTTGTTTTCTTTATGTAGTCCTATTTTTGTTTTGTTAATAAAAAACCTCCCCTGCTCTTTTCGAGAAGTGCCATGGGATCTTTTAATGTTCACCTGAACAACCACCAGAACAGGCAAACAGAATCTTGGTTTAACGTCTCATCCGAAAGATGGCACCTCAGAAGTGCAACGCCATCCTCATGCTGCACTAGTGTCAATACTGGGATTTAACCCAAGTTCCTGGTGTGGGATGGAACCCACAGCCTTCCAATCTTCTGGCCTCAGAGACATGTTTGCAACCTGCTGAGCCACACTGACACTGCAATGTAAATATCATCCCACCAACTTCAAATGTGCAGGCTTGCCTTCTTGACCATCTCTGATCCTGATGTCATCAGAAAAGCAAACATAATCCAGTTCTTCAGAGTCCAGAAACACAAAAAGTGGCATAGCCTGTTTAGCATGTCAGAAGTGAAGCAAGGAATTGAGAGTGCAAAACCACTGGACTCCACAAAAATCTACCAGTTATTTATTGATGTTTATAAAGATGTTACAGAAACAAAACACTAGCAGCAGTGATTCAAACATCTATCAGCTTCCTGGGTAAGCACAGCACAGAATGGGAGAACAGGCTTTCCTAACTTGAGGATGGGGTAGGCGTGGACAGTCTGTAGGTGTCAGTCAGACTTCTACAAACAAGTGAAAGTGGTGACTGAAGTCAACATGCAGGTGCCAGCTCATTAGGGCAGTGGTAGGGTTACCACATGTGACATTGGCAACACAGGTTCAGGAACGAGTCTGGGTCATCAGATGCTGGCTAGATGTAGAAGTACTGAGCATCTAAGGGGACTATCTTCTTCTCTAGGGAGGGAGGTTGAGTTAGGATGCCTCAGCAACTCTAGCTGGGTGACCATGGTGGCGCTACTGGCTGGGACTCCATCGGGGCAGGGAGACACTGGTCAGTACCAAGCAACTGCATGCTTTGTGTGCTTGATCACACTTGGCATCTCAGCTGCTGGTGTCTCACAGGAGCGGCTTCACGAATGGTGAAAATGGTTCATGCACTTGAGGGTGACAGACCTCAGTATATACGTGCTTCATGTCATTGCTGAGCCACCACCAGATGAGTAACCACCATTAGGGGATACATACCTGACACCACTGCCTGGGAGGTACAGTATTCCAAGGCTAGGTAGTTGGAGGTTGGGTATGTCATGGGAGCATCTGAGGGAGTAAAGCACCAAAGGTGCAATGGGGATCTAAATTAAGGATTGAAAAAAAAAAAAAGAAATTCATCAACAAGCAGAGTCGAGGGAGACAGAATAATCTGAGGCTAGCAGGGATACCAGAGGGCTTGGAGGGTCGCAAAATGAATGAATTTGGACTTCCGGTGATGTCACCAGAATGGAAGTTTGGGTGAACACACAGCTCTTCACTCGGGACAGCAAAAAAACTCCTTAAAGCTACATTTCAATTGAAAATATTCACAGCAACAGGAGGTACAATACAATCAAAAAATATGGTGAAAACAGGCTCACAGAAAAAGGGGCAAGGAATGGAGAATGCAGCAGGATGCATCACAACAGGCTCAGATAGTGAGGCTTCGTTTGCTTCCAATCAAACCCGTTCGAAATGGTTGGCAGTCCCGAGTGGCAGAATTGGAGAAGATGGAGAGCATTACCAGTTGAGTTCGGTTACAAACTGATACATTCTTGGCTATATGGCAACATAGAAACATAGACTTTGACGGCAGATAAGGACCGCTAGGCCCATCTAGTCTGCCCATTTCCCTACCTACAGGATAGGCCACAGATCCTAGTTAACCAACAGCCTATTTCTTCCTACTCCCCACAAGAATTGCCTTATGTCTGTCCTATGCATTCTTGAAATCTCCCACAGTTTTAGACCCCACAACCTCCTCAGGAAGGCTGTTCCATGCATCCACTACCCTCTCTGTGAAATAATACTTCCTCACATTGCCCCTGAACCGCCCTCCTTCTATCTTTAAATTGTGTCCCCTTGTTCTTGTAAGTCTCTTTTTCTGAAAGATGCTACCCTCTTGGACTTTGTTGATTCCACTGAGGTACTTAAGAGTTTCTATCATGTCCCCCTTCTCCCTTCTTTCCTCAAGGGTATACATATTAAGCTCCTTTAGGTTATGCAACCCTGACATCACACTCACTTACATTTAGATCCCTAGTAAAATATGGATTTTAGAACATAGAGGAGGAGGAGGAATCCTAAGGGGGGAAAGGGGAGAAACTGCACACTGGATTTGTAAGTTTTTCCTTTAGTTCACTGTTATACTTCTTATTGGTAGCTTTGAATTCTACTGTAGCCATTGTAATTACCTTATTGAAGATACCAATTATATGGGAAAATTATTCCTAGGTGTCCTCACATCCCCTACTGAATAAAAATATACCTAAGAAAAAGATTAGGCCTTGAGGGAAGAAGTCACCCTCAAGGAGGAACCTTAAGAGACTGAAAATTGCACTACATTATGAACTTTTGACAGTATTATGGTAAAAAAAAAAGTCAAGAACACCAATTGGAAATTGTAACCATAAGAATTTTAGTTGTCTATATTTAATTTCATCTTTCTTCCTGTTTCAATTTCAGGTAATTCTTTGTACTAATGTTTTCTTCTTTTCAAAAAAAAGGGGGACAGGTAATTACTGAGCTGTATAGATGACTGCATTGACTAATCTCTTATATATGGTGAATTGTTACTGTTCAGCGACTGTAGCTGTTTTTGGAGATTGCCACTATGTCATTCACCAATAAAGGCATTTTGAAGTTAAAAAAAAAACGTTCAAAACATGACTCACCTGCAAAAACGCTCAAAGTAGCTAAAAAAGGGGGAAAAAAACAGGAACTGAAGCCATTTTGAGTGGAGATGTCTGATAAATGTGACGCACTAGCCCTAAAAGTTATTGCTTTAGCACACAAAGCAGCTGATGCTGTCAAGCAAATTACAACGAACGACACTAGGATTACTACCCTCAAATAAAGCGTGGTACAACTTGCAGAAGCAAACCAACAGCTCCAGGACTCCAGGACAAACTCGAAAATCATGAAAGCCATGCCGAAGAAATAATCTCCGCATCTACAGCATACCAGAGGGTGCTGAAAGACAGCAGCTTATTGCTTTCTCCAGCAATTCTTACAGTATGTCAAGCCCTCGCTCTCTTACCAGACATGGAGCTTGATATCCGGAGGACACATAGAGATCTAGGCCCGAGACCTGAAGACCTGACTGTGAGGCCTCATGCTATCATTCTGTACTTTTTGAAATTCACAGTGAAACAAGAAATCCTACATAACATACAGCAGCAAAAATTGTTAAAATTTGAAACACATACCATATATGGGGATAATGACTATCCACCTGGCATCATGAGTAGATGCTGAACATACATTCCCCTATTAAATATTCTGTAGGCAAGCCAGCTTAAATTTTGTACATCCAATCCTGCCCAACTTGTGGTGCAATCCCTAAAAGTACAGATGATTTTTGACATGGCAGAGGCGGCAGCAAAGGAGCTCCAACAGCGAGGACTTCAACTGTAGGAAATGCCTATTCCAGCCAGCACACCACTTCTACTCCTATTGCCACGAGTCCCCAAATTGGATGTCCACCCTGGACAAGACAGGAAGGAAGCAACATACACAGCTTACACTGCAGCAGCTCATAGCCCGCTTAAAAGCCTATGCTACAGCAGTGGACAGTTCTGGAAATCAAGCAACACCGAATACCTCTGCTTGACTCTTTCTCAACCAAATCTGCCTTACTTGATATAGACTTAAGGTGAGACTTAATTAAACTGAACCAAAGACAGAAACTGCTACTTAACAGGTCTCCTGCAGCACTGCTGCCAGTGGGGGTTGAATCTGGGGGCCCCGCTGGCCGGGTTTGGGGGGGAGTCCCCTCATACATTTGCGGTTTAATCTTCAAAATGATTCAATTTTCTCAATTATGGCCTCCCACACTGTTATCGCAGACCAACCGTGGTGGGAATCTTCTGCTGCTGCCTCTCATTAATTCAGCAACATAGGGATATCCCACGCAGGCTTACTGTTTCTTTAGCCTGCAGCTTTTTGGGACCAGTGGTTAGGTGTCAGAGGATGCAGTGAGCTGCATTCTCTCCCACTCCATGGAAACCACACAGTCCTCACAACTTGAGAGACTCCAATAATGAGGGGCACTTGAGATACCATGGCTCCAGTAGGGCTTGGGCAGATAGCACCATTTATGGCAAGGTGTTAACTAAGCTGATGAGTGACAGCATGAAGACTGCCTGATTTGGATTGGGAGAATTGGGAAATGTGACTGTGTGTGGGGATTCTCTGGACTCCATCCTAGAGCTGGGGGGCTCACCGTGGTTCACCATCTGTGGCTGCTTGGAAACTCATGGCAAAGCACCTCTATAGATGCCATTTTAAATTATATGTGTCCTGTGGTGGTATTATGGATTACTATGTTCCTTGTGGCATTAAGCACTGCATGAACACTGCTGGAGGAGAGTGCATCTTTCAGTGAGAACACACTAGGGGTGACTCCATTCTCCATGCCAAACTGACCTCTCTTTATACATCAGTGGATGGACTGTGTGCAGCTCTACATATGGTTTGATAGATGGTGGAAGGTAGTACACCTACTGATGAACAGGACTACATCTATGCAGTGGAGTAAAGTGTTGCTCTGCCCCGGAACCGGGGGACTAAATTGAACAAAGATGTACACTAACTGGCATTGCAAAATATGTCAGTATTATTTACTCTTTGTCTTAATATATTTCACAGTGCTGTAGTTACACCATGCTACACGAGGGGGTCACTACACATTGAGCACATAATTGGGTCACTATTACCACTCTGACCCTCCATTCGAAGATTATGGTAATTACAGGTCTTCTCTTCATATAGCTTCTGCACTGACCTAAATTACCTGCCCTGAGTAACGGAAGTCCTATGATAGGTAAGACTAGTCAGTTATTTCCCTACTTGGGGTTCCTCTCTGGGGCCCTGGTAGTGTCCTGGATACTTACCACCACTCAGCCACCCTGGGGTGTTTATAGGAGCTTCTCTCCTGTAGGGAGTTTTTTCTCCTTTTAGAGAGGCATGCAGGGATTCTTTCCAGCAACTTTCCTCTCTAGGCGGCCCTATTCTAAGGGCTACTACCCCTGCTTGTATGGCAATACACAGGTTGAGGGGCCTGAGTTCTGTAATTGGGTGCCTCCACCCAGAGGAATGGTATTGGGGTAGCTTAACTGCTCTGGTATAGCCCTCTGGGACGCCATAACCACCCACCAACCCTTCTAGTGGCCCAAGTAATAACACAATAGTACATTCACATTCAGTAGGTAGCAGTAATTTTGTTTGTTTATTTTTATACTGAATAACCAGTGAGCAAAATATGCCCATTTTCACTGGTGACCAGTTACAAACACATACAAAATACATAATATAATATATACATAATCACAAAAAAAAATGTGCAGCACAAAATACAAAATCAATTAAAACATCGACATTCAGCTTCAGATAATAATTTTAGAAGAACACCTTTAAAAGATGATATGTTAGCAGACATAGTAATCATTTGAGGCAAATCATTATACAATTTTGCAGCATGAAATTGTAAAGAATTCAGAGCCACTGATGTTTGAAAAAGCGGAATCTGGAATTTGTATCCTACCTGAGACCTAGTTGAAATTATATTAATCTGTCACGCCCATTTCACATAGCACC
Organism: Neoceratodus forsteri; assembly: GCA_016271365.2. Classification (NCBI taxonomy): domain Eukaryota; kingdom Metazoa; phylum Chordata; order Ceratodontiformes; family Ceratodontidae; genus Neoceratodus; species Neoceratodus forsteri. The sequence continues at coordinate 254,863,534 of CM057451.1, read as the reverse complement.
AGGGCTGGATCTGCAGCAGCTTCCCTGGAGACCCCCTGGAAAATGAGATCAACAATGCAATAATACAACATTAACACTGTAACCCAACTAATAATATACACACTAGTCAGGTTAAACATGAAAAAAGACAATCAGATTTATTTAGGGGCAGTGAACAAGGGAGGGGCATGAATCTAGCAGAACGATTAGCAATCTGATTTAATTCAGGATTGTCTGGCATACACTTTAAGTCCCAACCTGGCAGTTCAACAACCCTGGGTACCCAGTAAGTCATTCAGGCTAGCCTGAAGCGTTGCCCACCCTGGCCAATGCTTCAGGCTAGCCTGCATGACATACTGGCTGGCGTTGCAGCTGATGTTGGGGCCCTTAAGAAAAGAAAACAGTTAAGAATGCACACAACCCAATAATTTGTAATCCAAGCTGGATGGCTCAATCTGTTACAAGAACCCAGTAAAAGAAACAATTGGATGGTACTACAGTGATTTTTTGCTTTTGTTGCAGGGAGCTACCCTGATTTGTACTCATGCTACCAGGACCTGGATGCAGTACAGGTGAGATGTAGACCTCGAGGTGATGATCAGGGAGGCCAGGGGAAGCAGGGCCGACATGACTCACCTACAGGTGGTCGCTTCCTGCTCGATGGTGTTGGGCAGGTGGCCGAATCCTCAGGCTGGTCTTTCGCCGAGAAGGTCTCTGAGGCATGAGTAGCAGCCTAGGCCGAGATGACGGGACCTAGGCAGGATGAACAGTCCTGAAAAAGTTTGTGATCTTTTGCTGGTGAAGCCTCCAGCTGACATTACAGATTCTACCGTGGGGAACCAAATCGCGACCCACAAAACACATTCAGTACATTTAAATCACTAATTTCTCTAAACAACAGTTCAGATTTAGTCCGGGCTGCAAATTGACAGCTGCACTGCGCAAACCTTTCAATCCAAGTCTAACTCTCTCAACTGCTGGGCCGATCACTTCAGTAGCAAGTCTTCAGTCCAAATCATCAGTCGCACTAGCAAACTTCTAATTTATTATGCCGCAGTTCCAAGGCTGGAAATTGAACAGGTCCAACTTCAGCAATAGGCAGTTCAATTGCAGGAGAACATGGCAGAAAGGCCAGCTAAGCCTCTTTCCACCGATTCCCCTATGCTCCTTCAGAGAGCAGCTGCTCAAAAGCTCGAGCTGTTCACTCTTCCACTTCCAACTCTAACTGATCCATTGCTTCAGGCAGTTCTGGGCATTTCCCTTGTAATCCAAAAGGTTTGGTTGGCTGAGAGAACTGTCAGTCACAGTGAGGGCTCCCCCTCTAGGTCCATTTAAGTGCCAACACTCCAAAACTACAGAATTTCCTTCCCACAAGACCCGTTGGGACATGATCCATTTTACATCCCCAGTGGTTCAATTGGCCCAATTACTTGAAGTGCAGGACCTAACATGTTGGCTCCCATCCTAATGTTCGAGCTGCAATAAAAGCAGGTTAGACAAACTTCTCCATCTTTACTATAACAGCATATAAACAGCAAATAGTCACAGTGCCTATGAAAACTCCTACTGCGCAGGTAGCGACTGCAGAATGAAGCAGAATAACACACTCTCTGGCTGGTCACAAGCCTTAAATCACTTGGACCCAGCCCAGACTAATTTCTAAACACAGATTAGCTAGGCTCTTAAAGTGACAGGTGTGGAGGCTCACTAGGGCACTCTCACACACAGACAGAACTACTGAAGACAGGACACCAGCCTGACAGTGAGCATTAAGGAGCCCAGGAAGACATCATAGTAAACGCCAATTTATAGTGGAGTTCCATGGGGATGTTCTGTAAACCATGAGCATTTTCTCCCAAGAGGTTAGGGTTTGTACTAAAACAAACCCCACGTATAGAAGTCAACCTGTTTTGTAATATAGTTATTCTTGTTCATTGTTGGTTATTACCATTTTATATCAGAGTTCTGGAGTTTACTGGTTACTGCTATTCTCAGTTTACCTCCTGTTCAAAAATAAAGCAAGGCGATGTAGCACTCTGGCATGTGCAGGTAAAGCGGAGGGTAACAGGCATAGATGTATTCGGATATGGGCCACAGTGGGGGTCTCTTATACCAGGTGGAGATACAAGTTATTTAATTGAGTTTCATCATCTGCAATTATCTGTTTGCTTCTTTCCTAGCAGGGATGGTGACTAAGACACAATTTAAAACAGTATCTGAAAATGTTAATGGTTTGTCACAGTCTGTCAATCATGCAAAGGTTTTGTCTTATCTGAAAAAGATGAAACCAGGTCTCCTAATGCTACAAGAAGCACATTTGTCAGCACTGGTATGTGAAAAACTTTAAAAAAATTTGGTTTCAGAGAGGTATCACATTCTTCCTGTCAATCCAGTACACAGAGTGGGGTCATTACTCTGGTTCCTAGACAACCTCCATTTGAACTTGAAACTACCTATGTAGACCCAGCAGCTTGCATGATAATAGTACTGGGAAAGTTACTTGGAGCTTGCTACACCATAGTTAATAACTACCTCCCCCAGGATGGATTCGACCACAATTTGATTATTATTTAACCAAATTATCAAACACCAGAAAGGCACTCTATTACTGTGAGGAGATACTGTATAAATCTGGCATTGGAGCCGCATATGGATACTACCTCCATGCGTGGGACCAGGATAACCTCTGCCCGTAGGTATTTTTTTTTAAATTGCTTATAGAGTATGGATTGACGGATGTGTGGAGGGCACATCACACACATCAGAAACAGTATACATTTTACTCACATGCTGATGGTGTGCATTCCAGGTCTGATTACTTTTTTGGGCCACAGAACATATCTCTGAGGTACAACAATGCTCTATTCTGCAAATTTTTTTATCAGATCATGTCCAACGCTGGCCTTCTAAATGACCCAAACTAGAAGGAATCATTGAAGGATAAAATCCCAATTATTTTATATAGCAAAATCAATCCTCAGATACTGTATATCTCCGACAATTACAACGGATAATCTTAAAGTGGTTTTAAGGAAGGAAATCATTGCTTATGCCTCCAAGGTTACAAAGGCACATGAGGAATGAATGACTCAACTGAATGACAGATGAATTAAAATTCCTAAAACTGGCCCACCAGCGAGGTGACTAGTCCTTACCACCACCACCCACCCCCGTGAGAAACTTACTCAAAACAAAATTCAGAACATTTTAAATACAAGAACAAAACTGGCCCTTCAATACTTGAAGCAAAAGTATTACGATGGTGTTCCCAAGGCCACCAAATTATTGTCATTTAATCTGCACCAACACAGGACAGGAGTGAACATATTGAAGTTGAAGGATTCGATCTCAAAATGGGAGGTTTTAAAACGTTGCAAATTTTTCAAGTTTTAACCAATTATTACTCCTCTTTATATTCCCAAGACCCAGAATCAGAAGCCCCTGTCTATAGACAGTACTTTGACTCTTTGTCGCTCCCATCCGTCACAGAGGAGCAAAATTAGCGCCTGATATTACCCATTTCTCTATCTGAGCTGGAGGCTGTACTAGCTCGAACAAAGTCTGGAAAATGCCCAGGCTCAGATGGCTATCCAGCCAAATATTTAAAGCTTATAAGGAGGCCCATCTGCCCTCACTATTGCAAGCTTATGTAGCCATACAGAACAGTAAAGATTCCCCCTTCCTGGCAATTTGCCACCATATCAGTCATTTTGAAGCCAAACAAAATCCCTACTAAGTTAGAATTGTACAGACCTATTTCCATATTGAATCTGTACTATAAATTGTATATCTCCATTTTAGCAAAATTACTTGAAACAATTCTCCCAGACTTAGTCCATAAAGATCAAACCAGTTTTATAACGAAGCGGCAAATTCAAGATAATATTAAGAGAACTCTCGCCCTGCTCCAGTACTCATCCAGGACACAGCAGCTGGCTTTGCTGCTGAGCATGAATGTGGAAAAAGCATTTGATAGGGTGTCATGGGAATTCCTACACTGTACATTGTACAGATTTGGTCTTCAGCCCCACTTTATCTCCATAGTCAGAACATTGTACCAGTCCCCACAAGCCATGGTTCAAGTTAATGTATCCCTCTCCCTCAAATTTAATCTATTTAGTGGTACAAGACAAGGCTGCCAGAGCCTGACAGTTGAACCCTTCGCCCAAACTATCTGCCAAAACAAGGACATAGCAGGTATCTTACACCATGGGGAAGAGCATAAACTAGTGCTTAATGCCAATGATTTATTATTACATTTAACTGAATCTACAGGCTCGTTGCCCCACCTGTGGAACTCCTTGACTTAGTATGGTTGGCTCTCAGGATACTAACTTAACGTTGACAAAACAGCGGCCCTTCATATACTCCATCACCCTCCTTCTGCTATCCATACTCAATATAAGTTTAACTGCGACCAGTCTCAAGTAAAATATCTGGGTTTGCAAATACCTAAAGATTTAACTACATTATATCAGCAAATCTACTCACTCTTGCTGATCACTACATACTCAGACCTGGACAGATTGCTGGTGCTTCCCCTTACATTTCATAACAGAGTAGAAATAATCCATATGAATGTATTACCCAGACTGTTTTACTTATTCCAGACCATGTTTGCTGGGTCTGAGCTAAATCGAAGGCTGGCCCTCCCAGTAGACCTCGTCTGTTATAATTTTTCAGCCTGGCAGTCTCCCTAATAACATTCAGGAGTGAGCTATTTTAAGGCTCCACCTGTAATGCTTTGCAGCTCAGTGAACGTGAGCTGCGGGGTCAGATACTTCAGGAGTCTTCTCCCAGAGACTAAACAGTGCTGAATTTTAAATTACACTGTTATCTAAACTCTGGACTGTGCTCTGGATAAGGGCATCACTTATTGACTTTCATAGCACTCAGATCCTCTCCTGAATAACAAATATTGTTGGATCATAATTTTTAGGGTGGGAGGTGGCCTGAAGGGTTTTGTTTTAGTTTTGGCGGTACTGTGTGGGGTGGTTTTGGTGGGTTGGGTGGGAAATTTCTGTTTTTTTGGGTTAGGGTGTATGTGTTGTGTAGAAACATTGACGTTGACAGCAGATAAGGATCGCAAGGCCCATCCAGTCTGCCCATTTTTCTACCTTATGAATGTGCCATAGGCCTTTACTCTGTCAATGGCCTGTTTATTCATACTCATCTGTATTGCTCCCTTATGCCTATCCCATGCCTGTTTGAAGCCCTGCACTGTATTCCTATCCACCACTTCCTGAGGTAGGCCGTTCCATGCATCCACTACCCTTTCTGTGAAAAAAACTTCCCCGCATTACCCCTTAATCTGCCTACCTACAACCTCATGCTGTGTCCTCTTCTTCTGCTATTTTTCTTATATTGAAACATGTTAGACTCTTTCACCTTGTTAATGCCGTTATGATGTTTGAATATTTCGATCATATCACCTCTCTCCCTCCTTTGCTCTAGGGTATACATACTGAGCTCCAATAATCTGTCCTCATATGTTTACTGATGCAGTCATTGCACCATTTTAGTTGCCCTTCTCTGGACTGCTTCCATTTTGTTAATGTCCTTGTGCAGATGCGGCCTCCAGTACTGCATGCAGTACTCAAGATGGGGCCTAACCTGTGTCTTGTAAAGAGGGATTATTACCTCCCTCTTACGACTTGTGATACCCCTACTAATACACCCAAACATCCCTCTAGCCTTACCTACTGCTTTAGTGGTCTGCCTGGATGATTTCAGGTCATCTGTGATAATGATGCCCAAATCTCTTTCTTCCCTTGTGATTGCCAGCAACTCCCCTCCCAACCTATAGGTAGCTTCAGGGTTTCTCTTCCCTATATGCATGATCTTGCACTTCTTTGTGTTAAACCCCAGTTGCCACTCTTCGGACCATTTTGCCAGTTTTTCCAGATCTCTTCTCATTCTGCCCACCCCATCTGGATCATTTACTCTGTTGCAGATCTTGGTGTCATCTGCAAACAGGAAAACCTTACCCTCCAATCCATCTGCAATGTCACTGATGAAGATATTGAAGAGAACTGGCCCCAGGACTGATCCCTGAGGTACCCCACTTGTGACTTGCATCTCTTCGGACTGTATACCATTTACCACCACATTCTGTTTTCTGCCCACCAACCAGTTTGCCACCTAGTTGACCAACTTCTGACCCACCCCAACCCCAAGCCTACCCAGCTTATTAATCAGTCTTCTATGTGGAACAGTATTGAAAGTTTTGCTGAAGTCAAGGTAGGCGACATCAACTGCACCCCCTTGATCCACCACTCTGGTTACCCAGTCAAAGAAAGCTATGAGATTAATTGACGGGACCTTCCTGTTGTCAACCCATGATGTCTTGGATCCTGTGCTTCTATGGATTCCAGGCGTTGCACTATCCTTTCCTTAAGGAGTGCCTCCATAATCTTGCCCACTATTGAGGTAAGACTGACTGGTCTGTAGTTCCCTGCCTCCTCCCTGCTGCCACTCTTGGGGAGCGGGATCACATTAGCCTTTTTCCAGTCTTCTGGGACCTCTCCTGTGCTCAGAGACTCACTAAACAGTTCTGCTAATGGCTCTGCTAGTTTCATCCTTAGCTCCTTTAGTATCCTGGGATGTATGCCATCAGGTCCTATTGCCTTGTCCACCCTGAGCTTAGTGAGCTCTTGCAGGACCCTTTCTTTTGTGAAGGGACTAGTGCTCACCTCCCTCCCCTCTGTGTCCATGGTGCTGATCTGTGGGCCCTGCCCTACCTTCTCTTCAGTAAATACTGAGCAGAAGTATCTATTTAGGATAGATGCTTTTCCTTGGTCCTCCCCCTCCACACACTCCCCCTTATCCTCTTTGATCTTAGCAATACCCCCTCTGGACTTTCTCCTTTCACTAATGTATCTATAGAAAGTCTTGTCACCTTCTTTTACTGTTTGTGCTAGTGTTTCCTTGGTTTGGGCCTTTGCCTGCCTTACTGCCTTCCCTGCTTCCCTTAGGAAGTTTGGTATGCCTCCCTATCTTCATCTTGCTGCATTCCCTTATATTTCCTGAAGGCCAAACGTTTGGCTCTGATCTTTTCTGCTACTGTTTTTGAGAACCAAAGTGGTTTCCTCCTTCTTTTGCTCTTGCTTTTCTCCCTAACACAATAGGATGTTGCTTCAAGTATTGCATCCTTAATGCTTGCCCACTTTGCCTGTACCCACTCACCTGTATTTCTTCTTGCCAGGGCTAGCTTAAGTCTGTTGGCCATCTTATCAAAGTCAGCTCCTCTGAAGTCCCATTTTTTGCCTTGGGATGGGATTATTTAGTTGTAGTGGCCAAATTGAACCATACCATGTGATGGTCACTGGCCCCCAGGTGACCTTCTACCTGGAGATCTGTGATCCTTTCCCCGATAGTCAGTACAAGATACAGGATAGCCCTGTCTCTTGTGGGTTGTTGTACCAATTGTTTGAGGCCCTCCCCCTGCAGGGAATCCACTATTTGTCTAGTTCTGGTGGATGTTCCTACTGGTATTGATCAATCTGTATCTGGCATGTTGAAGTCTCCCATTATCAGAACCTCCCCTTTAGCTGTCACGTTTTGTATGTCTTCTGACAGTAATGTGTCTATGTCCTCCCCCTGGTCTGGAGGCCTGCAGACAACCCCAGTTCATATGGCTGTCACATTTCCTGTTTCCAGGGTGACTCACAGTTCTTCTGACTCCTTATGTGTATTCCGAATTTCTGTAGCTTTGATATTTTCATTGACATAAAGGGCCACCCCCCCCTCCTTTTTGCACCTCGGTCTCGTGTGTGTGTGTGTGTGTGTGAGTATGTGTGGTTGTATGTGCGGATAGTTTTGCTCTGCATTAAGGTGAATGTGTCTGATGTTTCTTATTTTAGTTTTCCTGTCAAGCCAAGGATAATTAAGGTGTTTTAAAGAGTAGAGTACAGAGCCCAGTCTGCATCAGGATGTGCTGGAGCCTTGGCCTCTCACAGCTAGCGTATGCTGCTGCCCAGCTGCACGATTTGCATCCCTTTTCCAACCTCCTGGTGTCAGCTACTGCAGCTTAGCACTGCATGGAGGTTGGTATTACAAGGGAATGTGCAGGCCGGTGCTAACAGGGTGCAGCTGGTGCAGCAGAGGTGAGTGAGATCAAAGTGACTGGGTGTAGGAGATGCCCTGGGATTAGGCGGAGTCTAGAGACAGGCCAGACTAGTTTGGTCTCCGTCCCCAGAGTTCCCACAAGACCGAGTGGGCAGGTTGCCGGGGGGTCGGCAGCACCTGCCAATCCCCTTTCAGCTGTGCTATGCAATACCAGGTCAGTGAGGAACAAGATTGCAATTATGGCAGACTTGATTTCCTCGGTTGACCTGGGTTGCATCACGGAGACTTGGTTGGGTGATGACGCCAGGCCAGTATTGGAGGTGACTGTCACCTCTGGGTTCTCTGTGGTGCACTGCTAGAGGAGGGAATGCAGGGGTAGGGGGTGCGGCTGTTTTAGATTTGACTTGGGCTTTGCGGTGCACCCAGTGGGATTGGCCAGATCTTTTCAATGTGTGGCAGTGCGTGGGAGTCCAGGTGTGGGTTGCAGGATTCTACTCATTTACTATCCTCCTAGGTTGAGAGGAGATTTCCTGCAGGAGGTCGCAGATTTCATCATCGGCAAGGTGTTGCAGCAGCCAGATGTTTAATTCTGGGAGACTTCAATGCCTGGGTCAATCATACATCCTCATGATTTGGTTATAAGCTCCTCCAGTTGATGTCATCACTGGGCCTGACACAAGTAGTTAATTCTGCGACCCACCATCGCAGCCACATGCTCGATCTGGTCTTTTTGCTGGGGCTTGAGGTTGTTAACCTCAAAACAATCAGGTCATTTGGTCTGATAACTGCACTGTGAACAAACCCCAATCCTCCCTCTGAGGGAGGAGAGCAGGCATGCGGGTGCTCAATCCTCGCCCTGTCCCTGCCAACCCCCAGTGCCCGAGCTTACTCCTGAACTCGGGTCGCCAGTGTGGTGCAGGGTGTGGCATCCAGCACCTCAATCCTCAGCGCCACCGGGCCGGCCCAGGCGCGGGATCTTGACATTGTTCTGGACAGCAGACTGACACTTGAAGCTCAGGTGTCATCTGTAGTCAAAAGTGGCTTTTACCACTTGGGGAACCTCACCAGGATTAAGCCCCTAGTTCCACCTAAAGACGTGCCGTCACTTGTGCATGCTTTTGTGACTTTGTGGCTGGATTACTGCAATGCTCTTTACTTCAGGGTCACTAGAGGGACCCTCTGCCAACTACAGCTGGTGCAGAACACAGCGGCTAGGTTGCTGACAGGCCTGGCAAGGTCCAGTCATGTGACTCCAGTCCTGCGGGTCCTGCACTGGCTGCCTTTCAGGTGGAAGATCCTCTTCAAGATGGGCTTGCTCACCTATAAGGCCCTTTATGTGCTGGGCCCTGGTTATCTGGCTGATCTCCTAACACCTGTCTCCTCGGCCTGTTCCTGCCACTCCTTGACCTGGAGCCTCTTTGATCTTCCCAGGGTCAGGCTAAAAACATTGAGACACCATGCTTTTAGTGCCACTGGGCCGACCCTGTGGAACACTTTACCAGCTGTCATCAGGGAGGCCCCAACCGTCGAGCTGTTCAAAAAGGGGCTAAAGGCCCTTCTGTTTTGCTTGGCATCCCTGATGAGGGTGACTAACCTGTATTTTTATCAAACTTTTAGTCATACTGAAACTTATTTATGTATTTATTGTAGTTTTTATTGTATGTTGTGCAGTATTCCCCTACCTTTTATTGTAAACCTCCCAGAGCCTCAGGGATTGTGCGCCTGATAAATAAAATTTGCCTTGCCATTCAAGTGTCTCCTTCACAGAAAGCATTGAATTAATGGAATTAACATCTTTTGAGGTTCATTTGGGCAGGCACAAAGCCAAAAACTGCTTATCAAAAGCTGCAGTAGTCACTTCCGGTGATGTCACCATAGCATGCACTGCTAAGGGGAACTGCTCCACTCCTCGACTAGTTATATAAGTATTAAATCTCTGGCCAAAACTATTTAAAATCACCTAAAATTTACAGGCTAACAGCTATCAAGATGGCAGCGGGGCAGAGAATGACGGAATTCAGGGCTGAAAGCCCCCAAACCAAAAGAAATCTTCGGAACCTGAGAGATGGAATGGCAGGCCTGGGGATCCTTGAGGTGAAAGTGCCTGAGCAAGTGGGGGAGGCTGAGGAGGAAGAACCCAATCATATCATCATCTCCAAGCAGCTCATCAAAGAGCTGCATAACATCGTAGCTATGCTCAAAGAGATGAAAGAGGAGCTAACGGACACACTTAGGGAAGTAAAGGAGATGAGCAACCAGACAATGGAGCCTGAGAAAGGGGTAACAGAACTCAGTGAAGAAAGCGACCACCACAACGTGGCTCCATTTTCACATGTGGGAAAAGGAGATGCTAGCTAAAATGTATGATCTAGAGCAACAAACACAGAGGAATAACCTCCAAGTTCATGGATTACCTGAAGGAACTGAGCAGGGAGAAATGGAGTCATATGTTGAAGGGTTCTTGTAAGAACTGTTGGGGTTAGACAAAACTCCACTGCTGATCGAGAGGGCTCATCGAGTCCTGGGATCAAGGCCTGTGGACCCAAGGACACGTCCACAGTCGGTAGTGGCGCACTTTATCAACTAAGCCACAAAAATGAAAATTCTTCATGCAGAATGGAGCAAGCATGATGTGGTCTTTGGGGACACAAAGCTTTACTTTGAACACGAGTTCACATCCTTGATTATGGACAAATGCAGTGTGATCCTATAAGTGATAAAGGAGCTGAAAGCCCATAACATCAAGGCACAAATTTTTGCACCTGCTCAAATAAAAATCTTTGCAGAAGGGGGAGCTAAATTCTTTCAGAGTTTGAAGGAGGCACAACCAATGCTGCAGCAACTTGGGCTGAAATTCGGGCATAAGACTGGAGGAGAAGCAACACTTGCAGGGCTGTGGGGTTATAAATGGAATTCGCAGAGGTCCAAGGAGAATCGTTGAGGAGACCCACCTGGAGCAGCAAGGTGCTGGGAGGCAATCAGGAGGAAGCAGACCATGCACCACAGAGAGGAGGCCCCATCCACTACTACACAGACTGGCTGAGGAACTGATGGTTCTCTAAGTACCAGAGGCAAATGAATGGGTAGAGAATACTCCTGGAGCAACAAGAATTTAAAAGACTACCAGGACTAACCCTTGTTGCTTGTTAGCTCAGTGAGCTTCTTAAACAAGGTTTTTTTTGTCATGGGGGAAAAACTAAGGGAAAATAATTTAAAAAAACAAAAAGGGGGGAATGTTTGCCTAAAGGGGAACTAATGATACAGATTCAGCCTGTTAAAAGTTTCCTTTGTCGGAGGAGGGCATATGAAAGGAATTGTGATGGTAACTGCTTTGAAGAATAAGGGGGAATAAAAACAAGGGGGGGGGGTGGAAATAACTAGATGGAAGGGAGGGACCACAAGAGAATGGAGGTATGGGAGTCCTTACCTGGTAATTGGATGACCACAGAAATGAGTGCACATAAACAATATGGTACAAGGGGAACGCTTAAAGAATAAAATAGACAAAAGGGACTGTTATCACTTTAAGAGGACCTGGGGAAGGGGGTGGAATGGTAGAGGTACCACCTCTCGGAGGGGTTACATGTTGGTGTAGATAGTGGCAAGGAAACAAGCTTCTAAAAGGCCAATGATATTTAATTTTAGGGGAGATAGGGAGGCTGAACAGTGTTACCAGACATATGGGGGTAATACGAATGGTAAAAAGGCAAATGGGGACTGAGAATTATCGAAAGCCAGAGATAAGAAAATTTGAATTATTAAGGGAAACCCCACTCCTGAAACAAATAGAGCTAGAGGGAGGGGGAAAGTTGGGGAGCAGAGGGAATGCTACAGAGACTAAAGATGACACAGATACAGCAGCGACTGGCATAGCTCCCAGATAGGTGGGGAGACTGACGTCAACGCAAAAGAAATTCCACAAAAGTGGCCGCTGACATCATCAGGCCACAACACTCAGGGGTGTCACAGGGAAGGGCACAGAGGAGTGTTGGTCAGAAGCACCTAATGAAGTCAAAATTTCAAATGTTCAGGGACACTGGTTTACCAGGATTGAGAAAGGGCAAATTCCATTTTGCACATTGTAAAAAACGGTATTGTCACCAGTGTCTGCTAAGCCAAAATCCGTTTTTACCTGTGTTTGATTTTGTGTACTTTATTTTACAATTTTCAACTCTGTTAACATGCATTTTAGCCATTTTGACCTCCACTGTTGCACATCCTTCCATCCTTGTACCAATTTAAAGTTATTTTAGGTACAATATGTGATAGCAGCAGCAGCACCAGCACTACAGCCTCCATCCCTAAGGTGTGAAGGAAGCAGCACTATGGCCCCCATCCCTCAGGTGTGGTGGCAGCACCAACAGCACTACAGCCCCCATCCCTCTGGTGTGATGGCAGCAGCAACAACACTATGGCCCCCTCCCTCAGGTGTGACAGAAGCAGCAGCACTGCAGCCCCCATCCCTCAGGTGTGATGGCAGCAGTACTACATTCCCTATCTCTCAGGTGTGATGGCAGTATCAGCACTATGGACCCCATCCCTCAGGTGGGACGGCAGCAGTACTACATTCCTTATCCCTCAGGTGTGATGGCAGTATCAGCATTATGGCCTCCATCCCTCAGGTGTGATGGCAGCAGTACTACATTCCCCATCCCTCAGGTGTGATGGCAGTGTCAGCACTATGGACCCCATCCATCAGGTGGGATGGCAGCAGTACTACATTCCTTATCCCTCAGGTGTGATGGCAGTATCAGCATTATGGCCCCATCCCTCAGGTGTGATGACATCAATACTACATTCCCCATCCCTCAGGTGTGATGGCAGTAGTACTACATTCCCCATCCCTCAGGTGTGATGGCAGTATCAGCACTATGGGCACCATCCCTCAGGTGGGATGGCAGCAATACTACATTCCTTATCCCTCAGGTGTGATGGCAGTATCAGCATTATGGCCTCCATCCCTCAGGTGTGATGACAGCAATACTACATTCCCCATCCCTCAGGTGTGATGACAGCAATACTACATTCCTCATCCCTCAGGTGTGATGGCAGTAGTACTACATTCCCCATCCCTCAGGTGTGATGGCAGTATCAGCACTATGGGCACCATTCCTCAGGTGGGATGGCAGCAGTACTACATTCCTTATCCCTCAGGTGTGATGGCAGTATCAGCATTATGGCCTCCATCCCTCAGGTGTGATGACAGCAATACTACATTCCTCATCCCTCAGGTGTGATGACAGCAATACTACATTCCTCATCCCTCAGGTGTGATGGCAGTATCAGTACTATGGGCCCCTTCCCTCAGGTGGGATGGCAGCAGTACTACATTCCCCATCCCTCAGGTGTGATGGCAGTGTCAGCACTATCGACCCCATCCCTCAGGTGGGATGGCAGCAGTACTACATTCCTTATCCCTCAGGTGTGATGGTAGTATCAGCATTATGGCCCCCATCCCTCAGGTGTGATGACAGCAATACTACATTCCCCATCCCTCAGGTGTGATGACAGCAATACTATATTCCCCATCCCTCAGGTATGATGGCAGTATCAGCACTATGGGCACCATCCCTCAGGTGGGATGGCAGCAGTACTACATTCCTTATCCCTCAGGTGTGATGGCAGTATCAGCATTATGGCCTCCATCCCTCAGGTGTGATGACAGCAATACTACATTCCCCATCCCTCAGGTGTGATGACAGCAATACTACATTCCTCATCCCTCAGGTGTGATGGCAGTATCAGTACTATGGGCCCCTTCCCTCAGGTGGGACGGCAGCAGTACTACATTCCCCATCCCTCAGGTGTGATGGCAGTATCAGCACTATGGACCCCATCCCTCAGGTGGGATGGCAGCAGTACTATATTCCTTATCCCTCAGGTGTGATGGTAGTATCAGCATTATGGCCCCCATCCCTCAGGTGTAATGACAGCAGGGCTACATTCCCCATCCCTCAGGTGTGATGGCAGTATCAGTACTATGGGCCCCTTCCCTCAGGTGGGATGGCAGCAGTACTACATTCCCCATCCACCAGTGGTGATGGCAGAAGCACTATGACCCCCACTCCTCATGTATAATGGCAGTAGCAACAATGCAGTCCACATCTCATAGGGGTGATGGCAGTAGTGACAGCACTATGATTCCCTTTCTTCAACACCCACACCCTGCCTTCTACTGGGAGGGAGGGTGGGTTCACGGTTCAGCATTTGCTGGCTCCTGGTGGAGGCCAGAACATGGCAACACATCAGCCCTCACTGCAGAAGGGAGCGTGATGAACATCAGCTTGTGCCTTGGCATCATGTGGCCTGTCACAGTCCCAAGAAAATGGGAAAACACCCACTGGCCAACCAGAGGACAGCTGCTGGTTCCTCCATAAACCCAAAGCCCCAGACACATGTGTCTGTTCTGACCCCTGCCATGCCTGGGATACACAGGAAGCTCTTTGAGGGTGATTCTCCTCCCCGGTAGCCTCCCACAGGGGTAGAGGCCTACCCGATGAAAGGTTACTTCAGGTTACCTGGCAGCATGGCAATAAGGGGCAGTGGATGGTGGTCAGGACTCAGCAGTGGTGGTAGGGGGTCTTGGCAGGACTGGATGGCCAGGGGGTAGGAGGAGCAGAAAAAAACTGACTGAATTTGCTTCTTTGAAATAAAGTATCTTCATCTAAAAAATCCACAAGTAATTAGTGGAGGAACTTCAAATGGAAAATCATGCATCTCCCAAACATGTGGATGCCTTTTTTTAACTTGGTCTCCATGAAAACGGTGTCTCTCAGTTTTCATGATTGAGCTCAGATGTGAATTGAGCACCACTCTGCTCACCAGCATCATACAGCCCCTGGGGTCTTATCTTCTGTGTGTCAACAAATGTGTTTTCAAAATGCACTGGCCAAGCGTAAGTACACTTAAACACTTAACATTTGATTTGTGTTGAAGCACTTCTATCAGAAAAATTTTTGTTGTCACAGAGACTGAAACAGCAGGTGGGAGAAAAGGTGCAAATGGTCACATTCACCTAAATGGGGTGCTAACTGTGAAGTCTTTTTTTAAGTAGTAAGGCAGTTTCTTCCTTGTGAACATACTTTCATTCAGACTAGTTTTCATTCAAACAACTGAGGATTTTGGATGGCCCTGCTGATTATAAACTTGAATAAGCTAGTTGGTAACCATGATCCTGCACTTAGCAATCTAAAACCTAGATGCTCACATGCAAAGAATACAATAAAAACCTGACTAAAGTCTAAAAACAAGCTTATAAAACACATTTATCTTTACCTATACAAAATCATTGCAGCTCGAGTAAAACTCACGTAAATTACAGGGTACCCTGACTACTGTATGATGTAGTAAACACATATTGGTATTTTTTTTTATATTCTTTGTAAACCAGGTAAGGCCCACTAGGCAGAACTGCCCTTTTTCAGGGGTGACCCAGGAGCACTGGGGAGGTTAAGTGAGTTGCTCAGAGTCACACAGTATGCAAGTGGGGGTTGTGGGAATCAAACCCAAGTCTGCTGGATATACCCAATTTGAACACTGTTTGTTACTTTAACCACTAGGCTATACTGCCAGCCAGAACATCCCAATATAATGTTTTAATATATGATTTCAATAATAGTGTACAATACCTACAGTGGAAATTATAAACATTAAACACTTTACAACATTTTACTAAAGCTGAATTATTTGCCGCTCCATCTGCTTATTTTTTCTTACACCAAAGTGGGTGAATAGTTGACAGAGCACTGTAAATAGCCTGTGGTGGCACTACTGCTGGCAATGCCAGTGACCCGGGGTCAGAAGCGAACTTGTTTTACAAGAGGTCTGGCAAGGGGAGTAGGATCGAGCACCTGGGGGGCTGCTGTCCTCCTCTGGGAAAGGTGAGCTGCAGGTCCCACTGCTTTACCACCACCTGGGTGACCACGAGTGGTGGTGATGCAATGGGGCTGCAGAGCGATCAGGATAGAGGATGCTAGCCAGAATCTGGAGCAATGGAAAGTCTCTATGTGCCCTACCTGCTTGGATCCCTTGAAGTGCCGGTGCCTTCATAGACAGAGACCAGAAAACCAGTAACAATCACCCCACATTGACCGCTGGTAGAGGGGACCCAGCTGCCCCAGGCTTCATGACCAGGCACCATGAGGGACCCACTGGGCTGTCCAACACACACTAAGGGACTGTGGAGGGGTGAGCTGGGGTCCCCTCCCTTTCCACCAAGGGGTACAACCCAAGCAGGATGGGGGGTAGGCCCACAAGAGCGCTCGAGAATTACCTGGGATGAAGCTAAGGGATACCCAGCCTAGGAATCTCTGAAAAGTGGAGACTGATGTTGCGAGAAGGGGGCATAGAAAGAGAAAATAAAAAAAATTAAAAAGATAATGAAATCTTAGAGAGTCTGTGCAATAAAATGCAATTTCCATGAGGCACCGGTACAAGAATTAAAAATCCGCAAACCAAGCAGGATTCCGTGATTTTTACCAGTGTTACTGGTAAAAACAGAAAACCAGGATCCTTGCAAATGTTGGAAAAGATTCTGCTCCGCAAGGGAGGAACAAAGGGGGCTGAGCAGAATTGTTCTGTACGAAAGTACAAGACTTACTGTTAACTGAATGTTACAGAATGTAAATAGTTGTTTGAAATATTATGTTATTTTGTGCTTGAAGTATAACACGAGGAAATACCCAAAACCTTGTGCCCTGGAATAACAGAAAAAAGAGGGTGGGAACAAGCTTACTTAATGGCTGACTTAAAAATAGCCACATATAATGTGAAGGGGGTAAATTCTCCCATCAAAAGGGCATGAATCTTCCAAGAGCTGATTAGATTACAGACAACCGTGGCCTTCTTGCAGGAGACATACCCCACTCAGCTCGAATATAAGAAGCTGAGACGGAGCTGGGTGGGGTCAGTCTACTCCTCAACTTATGAGGCACATCCTCACAGAAGAGGGGTGGCAATTCTGGTGTGCAAAGAAGGCCCCCCCCAGAGGTGGAAACTGTAACAGAAGACCCAGAGGGTCATTTCATTAAACTAATTGGGACCAATCAGGGGACACCATGTATATTGTTGAACATATACGCCCCAAATGAAAGTATGGAAAGAACGGCATTCCTGAAAAAACACCTTCTCAGGGTACCTGAGGAACAAGGGCCCATTTATTTGATAGCGGTGACTTTAACTGCATGCTATGCCCCGTAGTAGAAGTGGGAATAACAGAAAAGACCAAAGGGGGGTCAGTACGAAACTGAGGGGGATGCTGGGTGAGTCTGGCTTAATAGATATTTGGAGGCACTTGAATGGCAGGAAGGAAAAGAATTACACTTTTTTCTCCAACCCTCACAACCAATATTCTAGGATAGACTATTTTTTGCTCACAAAAGAATGGATCCATGTAGCAAAAGGGAGCGAGATTAAACAGATCACGACCTCAGACCATGCCCTAGTGACCCTAGTACTGAAAATAGAGGCAGTATATAAGAACCCCTTCTGGAGACTTAATGTATCACATTTGAATGATCCCAAGTTTTGCAAAAAAATTACGGAAGACATAAAGAGGTATATGCAAACCAATAGGGAGGGGGACACATCTGCAGCTAATAGATGAGATGGGCTGAAGGCAGCACTGAAGGGGAGTTTGCATACAGTATGCCTCACAGAAGAAAAAGGAAAGAGAAAGGGCCAGGGAAAGATTGGAACAACAAATAATTGACACCGAAGCAGAGCATAAGATTACACTCAGCCCAGAACTTAAGAGATAGCCTCAAGAGCACAGGACTAAATTAACCAAACTAATAGAATAAAAAATTGAAAGGGGGTTGAGATACACTCAACAGAGATATTATAAATCTGGAAACAGGGCAGGGAGACTGCTAGCATGGCAGCTTAGGCAACAGGGGTTAAACAGGACAGTGGTGAAGATCAAGGGAGGAAGACACAGGGAGTGCACATATACCAAACTCACTGACATATCTTCGCATCATGCTATAAACAGTTGTATGCAGATGAGTGGGGGAGGGAAAACGAGGCTGACCTAGCCGAGTTCCTAACCATGGTAAAGTTGCAGGGATTAGGAGAAGCTGAGAAAGACCACCTGGACGCCCATATTATACAGGCAAATATCATGTTAGCAATTAAAAAGTTAAAAACTAGCAAAGCCCCCAGCACAGATGGCCTACCCATAGAATTTTACAAGAAATTTGGGGAGCACCTAGTCCTGGCACTTCATCCAACTTTTAACCGAGTACTGGACAGAGAGTCTGCCCCAGATTCATGGAGGTACGCCCAGATAACAGTCCTCACCAAAGTAGGCAAAAATCCACAAGAATGTAGTTCTTATAGGCCGATCTCTCTACTCCCAGTAGACATGAAACTTTTCACATCTATTTTAGCTGACAGACTCCAACATCATATACAGGGCTTGGTTAACCCAGACCAGACAGGGTTTATTAAAGGAAGAATTCTGCAGGATAATATTAGGTAACTTCTAAACATCTTTACCTCACAAAAGGATTCAGGTCTGGTACAACTTGCCCTGTTACTGGATGCAGAGAAAACCTTTGACAGGGTAAGATGGGGGTATTTAAAAGAAATCCTAAAGTTATGAAGTTTGGGCCCAGGTTCCAAGTGAGTATAGAAGCCCTCTATGTGGACCCATAAGCAGTGGCAAAAGTAAATGGTGTAAATTCCAAAAGATTTCAGTTAGCTAGAGGGACGAGACAGGGCTGCCCACTATCTCCACTCCTGTTCGCACTGCTGGCAGTGAGTATACAGGACAACCAAATAATTAAGGGCATAGAGGTGGCAGGGGAACAGCACAAAATCTCCCTGTACGCAGGTGATGCACTGCTCTTCATTCGGGATCCAAATGTTCAGTCCCTGAACTGCAGTGACTCTTGCAGAATTATGGAGCAGTATCAGGTTATAAAATGAACATGGACAAAACTGAGGTCCTACACATAAGTGGGAAACTTGCCCAAGGGGATAAATCAACAGTGCCATACCAGTGGGCCAAAAACAATGTCATACGATACTTAGGGGTTAGAGTAACCCCGAAATGTCAGGATCTATTTAAATGAAATTACGAAAAATTAGTACAGGAATGTGGAGTAGACTTAAAAAGATGGAGCTTGCTGCCGTTTTCGATGTTTGGTAAAATAGATATAATTAAAATGAATAGTTTGCCCATATACTTATTCTAATTCCAGACTCTACCAGCCAAACTATCCTCCACTTTAGAAGAAATTAAATAATTTCACTACAACTGTTTGTATGGGGTGGCAAAAATACAAGAATAAATAAAGAGAGAATGGTACTTCAAAGGGAAGAGGGGGGCACGGGACTTCCTGACGTACAGACCTATTACCTGGCTGCTCAGACGCCCCACCTGATTACATGGATTAAGCAAAGAAGGGGCTCTAGGTGGTACCAAATGGAAGAAACTGGGGATCTCCCCATTCCACTTTACGCATTACTCACAACAAAAACAACCCCAGAATTATGTAAAATGGTCATAAAACCCTGGATTAGACAATCCATATATATATACTCCAACAACTTCGAACCAGGACAGGCACACCGAATGAGATTGGACCACTTACGCTAATGGTGGGGGACTTGGAATTTGTTCCAGGAAGGTTAGACAGAGGGTTCCGGGAATGGAACGGTAAAAAGCTGACACGATATGAACAGCTCATCCATTGGGGACATATGCTATCATACCAACAATTGAAAGATAGATTTCACTTTGGAAGGGCAGACTTTTACAGATTTCTGCAAGTAAGAAGTTACTTGCAAGGGGCAGATCGATGGCAAAGGATTATTAGGAACAGGACAGAGTGGGAGGAATCCCTTTATCGGGCAGCCATACTCGGAGAACAAGGCAGATACATATCTAGGCCATATAACCTTCTGATGGGGATCAGAGGAATGATTCTCCATAAACTGAAGAAAAAATGGGGAGAAGAAGGAGGAACACCTATTACAGAGAAAGAATAGAGGGAGAGCATAGAGGGATGGCGAGTATCGGCATCACAGAACTGGCACAAATTTAGATGGAAAACTATACACAGATATTTTTATGTGCCAGTGGTTACAAAATATTTTGGGACCACAAACACAGACCAGTGCCGGAGAGAGTGTGAAGGAATCGGAACCCACTGGCACATACTATAGGCCTGCCCTAAAATAAAGCAGTACTGGGATCCAGTGAGGGAAGACCTGACAATAATATGGGGAATTAACATGCCAGACATAGGGAGTCATTACATACTGGGCAGAACTATCCTCGGAATTAGAGGCCGGAAACAAAAAGAGGTATTCCAGTGTATGACATTGGCAGCCATTAACACACTAACAGCACACTGGTTGGAACCTACTGCACCAGGGGTAGCAGAGTAAAAAAGAAGAGTTTCCCAAATCCATGATATAGAACATATAACGGCCCAGCTCAGGTTAACAATAGAGAAATTCACAGAAAATTGGAGGAAGTGGGTGCTATACACTCAAACTTGAAACAGGGGAAGAAGCCCAAGATGGGGTGAGAAACACAGGTTAACACACACCAAGGGAAAAACTAAAAAGTTAAAGCAGTAGTACAACGAACGTTTTTCCAATATGGAACACTATAACCAAATGTATGTCTGTTTATAGAATGGCATTCCGGTATCTGAATCTGTAATCCTTTTTTTTGATAGTGACCCACATCTATTTATTTTTAGTAAAATACCTTATTAGTTCGCGCAAAGAAATTCCCGCTTGCCATCTTGCATCTTCAATGTTTTCTTCGCGTGATGCATCCATGACGCTGTTCTGTTGATGTCTGAGTGCTCGTTCATGACAGATTAACAGCGCTGTGCTATGACAGACTGCTCATTAGTACATACAGAGAGAGGCTGTTAGCGACGCTTATACTTGAGAGTTGGCAGCAGTAGAAGTACTACTAAAAATCATAGCAAGAAATCATATGTGGTGCGTGTCACACTGAAGGGAAAACAGCAGACTGACAACTGACTTGACTCGACACACACCCCACTTTACACTCCTCATCCTTTTGCTAGTAATTACTTTGCCCTAACCATAACATAACCGACATGAATATAGTGCTCCCCATTAGTAACAGCTATTACAAAAACACAGCTACAGCACTGTCGGTAGCATCGCGTTTAATCATCTGTCAGCAACAATACTGTTACTCAAACTGACTGACTGCTCTGTCATTTTCAAAGTCAATACAGTATATGATGTGAATGCGCACGAAAGGAAGCATAAATATTGAACTGCATAATGGGATACACCAAAAGGCATCATGGTAGCAGCATGGAGTAGCAAAATAACCACAATGCACCATTAATCAAGATGGCGAGTCTGGCGAGGGTTTGTGCAGATCGGGAGGTGAGTTTATGGCAAAACCCCCAAAAATAGCTTAAGCACTACACAATGATGTATTAAATAAGAGGTCCCCTCAAATGTTTCCAAACGCGATTAGGAATAAGAGAAATAAGCTTGATTGCACTGCAGCTTGAATGCCCAAAGAGAAAAGAAAACAAAAACTCTCTGACAACAACAGGGGCATGAGGCAGTGTGAAACAGGTACACAAGTAATATTTGGGTGAACAAAGACAAGCACACAGTTGTTCAATTGTTGAAAAGTGTATTGTTATAACTGTTTAGAACTATAGTTGAATAGAATACTATAATGCATTTAATATTTCCCAGACAAACAGAATTTTTTTTCTTCCGTTTAAAAGCATAAGTGGTACATGCTCACTTGAACAACAAAGCACAGAGGGCAGTTACAAGTTCTGCTGCTTGGATATTAATATGTATACCACTGACTGCACTTGCTTTTCCACAGTGGAAGGTCCATTTGAGCCTGGAAAAATGGGGACCCAGGAGAAGCAAGGAAGGTGTGTCTTACACTATGGATGAACTATCCAGGATGAGATGAGGCTGACGCATGCAGGTAGGATTGTATCCTTCATTTCAATCCCTGAGGTATCCAGGTGGGGATGACAGAGGGAAGAAGCCAAGCAGCAAACTGGTAAGACGTACGCCTATAAGAACAAAGAGAGATGAAGTGGATTGGCAGGAATGTAGAAAGGTTGCTTAATTAAAGGTAAGGTCACTGTTGTAAAATGTAAAGAAAGTTGATGTATGAAACTGGCATGCCTTATCCAACACACTGTAATCCTTTAAAAGGATAAGTACTTGTGAGATTATTTATTACTGTAAACTTGAAATGTCTGGTCAATCAATAAAATATGAGTTTAAAAAAAAGATGCAGTAGTCTAAAACACAGGGTGGCCTAGCCCTCCCAAATTTGAAATTACATAGAAACGTAGAATTAGTTGGCAGATAAGGACCACTTGGTCCACCCAGTCAGCCCATTGAACCCTACCTATAATATCCCGCAGACCCTACATGATCTCCAGTTTTTCCACGCGCCCCTTGTTTCTTTTCCCTTAAGATTCCCTTATGCCTATCCCAAACTGTCATGAATCTTACTGTTTTCATGCCAACTACCTCAGCTGGCAACCTGTTCCAGGGATCCTCCACTCTTTCTGTAAAGAAAAACTTTCTTATATCCCTCCTGCATTTACCCCCCCTCCAGCTTCGTATCATGCCCTCTTGTTCTTGAACATATTTTTTTCTGAAAAATACTCCCCCTTCCACCTTATTTACCCCATTTATCTATTTAAATGTCTCTGTCATTTCCCCCTCCCTCCTTTCCTCAAAGGTGTACATATTGAGTTCCCTGAGTCACTCCTCATAGGTCTTATGTTGCAGAATCTTCACCATTTTATTTGCTCTCCTCTGGATTTGATATACATTTCAGAATGGGCAGTGAAATATAAAATGAGCTTTAATATGGAAAAGTGCATTATAATGCATATGGGGAGAGAAAATATACAGCAGGCTTACTACATCCAGGGCTCAAAGTTGAAAGTCTCGAATTGTGAGAGGGATTTTGGTGTGTGTGTGTATATATATATATATATATATATATATATAGATAGATATATAGATAACTGTCACCCCATTCTCCTATTCCTCAGCTTCTTTCCACATGTTATGGGGTGACACTTAGGGCCGATGACCCCAATGCGCACCCCGATTCCATTTGGGGGGGTGGGCTGGAGGGGTGCAAAGGGGGTTTCAACCCTAACATCGAATTTCCTCGCTTTTTCACTGTGGAACAACCCTAACTGATGCATTAAACGAAGTTTTTTGCCTCTAATATATATATATATATATATATATATATATATGGATACACAGAAGGATATGAATAGTGGGACCCATAGTAAAATCTCAGCAAACAAAGCAATGCACTTGGTAAACTGTATCAGAATGGGTTTTCAATCCAGAAGTGAAGGGGTACTGTTTCCACTGTTTAAATCCTATGTCAGGTCATGCTTGGATTATTGTTCTACCAATTGGAGTCTCTACTTAAGGAAGGATATAATGCTGGTCGAGAAAACACAAAGATC